>CM022556.1:7107293-7257293 GCA_012273795.1 Dendrolimus punctatus
GTGGCAGATCCATGCTGGTTTCGTTATCTTGATTCAACTGTCACTTATTAAGTGGACCTCCTTATGCGAAACAGAACCAATCCACAAACATGCCAAAATTGGGTTTTTGAAAAAAAAATGATTTTTTTATGCATTTTAAAACTTTATTATTAATAATATTGATATTTAATGCAAAAAACTTAAAAAAAAAATTTTTTCAATTAATTATGAACAATTAAAAATCGATGAAATTTAAATAAAAATCACGTGACTATAAGCGCGCCATGATTGGTCACCATAGTTGTGACGTCATAATGTTATAGCTATTTAATAGCAGTACAGCGTTTACGGCTATTACACGTGACTAGATAATAATATTAAAAATTTATTGCTAAAATACGAATTGTTAGTTGGTTCCGATTAGCTATGTGTGATAAAGGATTTATTAAGGCAAAGTCTGATAATATTCCTGATGTTGATATATTTATGATCACCGATTTTTAAAAAATGACGTTCGGTTTAATTCTGCTGAAGTTCGAGGTGCCAAGGCATCTAAGGTAAGTCTGTTAAAAAATAATATAATAAATGAAAATATTTAAGTATTTATTCTCCATTACATTAAATATAATTATTTATTTCATAAATTGAAGAGCACGCGTGAGAGTTACGGCGACAAAGCTATAGGTTATTTTCAACTAAGTATAATATAATATAAATATATCAAATTGAATCCCAATCATTAGATAAAGATACATAAATTTATTATTTAAGCACTTTAAATTATCAATAAACAAAATTTTTAATGCTATGATTATAAAGGTTATGTTTTGAAGTCCAGTTAAAAAAAATTATTTACTGAACTTTACTTAAATATATAATAATTATTTGATTTGTATACTTAGATAAATAATAATTAATAAAAATGGTATTAAGAAATACTTACATCGAAATGATCTTCACAACAAAAAAAAATCGATTTTGTTTGGGGATCATCACGGTGCACTGCTTGAAACCATTTATTTCGACGTTGGACATCTTGGGGAACATTTAAAAACGTTTTATCAGGAGTTGCCTTTGTAGTATTCGTACATAATGGTACAAAACAAGAACGATAACTTTGAGGTTCGACATTTTTAATATAAATTTAAATATTTAATAATGACAACAAAAGAAATAGATCAAAACACTGTATTTATTATTTTTCTATCAACTGCAATGAGTGAAAACTAACATTATGACGTCACACGCGCTCGGGTTTGTTCGGGAGTTGTCGGCGTGTCTTCGGTACTGGATTCAAAAATTAATTTTTATTTTGAAATAACTTTTGAATTATTGCAAAAAAAAAAAAATAGTTTTGTTATAAAACTAATATATAATCTTTCCATTTATCACAAAAAAATATTTTTTTTCAAAAACTCAATTAGGTCAAGGATGCAGAAGACTTTCAAAATGCACCTTCTATCGACTCAATAAGAATCACATAACGATCTGACAACATTAAAATTTACAGAATAAAACATTTTTATCACAAATTAGCTTACCCATAAAACACCAAGAGTATAATAAACTAACAAGATCCATGACCCATGGTGATCCAATTTGAAATTATTTACATTGAAATTGTACTTGAATATATGGCACAAAATATAATATACAATATTCATTTTTTTTCCAAAATATAGACACATTTTTTGTATGCAAAATTTTAATAAAAACTGCTTTTTCTCAAAACTGTCAGTGTGTGGGTTGGTTCCATTTTGCATAACTAGGTCCAAGTGGTAATATTAATGTGGTATTACTAAATACAATATTTCTGTAAAAAACTATTATAAATTATAAAGTATCTACAATTTGACAAGTTTTACTCATTTTATCTTATCATCACTACATAGTATAAAACAAAGTCGCCTTTTCTGTCCCTATATCCCTATGTGCGCTTAAATCTTTAAAACTACCCAACGAATTTTGATGTGGTTTTTTCCAATAGATAGAGTGATTCAAGAGGAAGGTTTATATGTATAATACATGCATCATATACTAAGGCAACATTGCTAATTTTAGAGGTTTCTATGTAGTGATGCCCGTGCAAAGTCGGAGCGGGCCGCTATGTTTTTATATACAACGTTCATAGTTTTTCTGTAGTGTATTTAATTTTGTATCAGCATTGCACCCGTGCGAAGCCGGGGCGGGTCGCTAGTACTACTATATTTTGGTTTTTTCATGCATTTTTTTCTCTAATATTTTGATTTATTTTACTTTGTTTCGAACTTATGATCTGAAACTGGGTTTTGGCTTCTTTGTACACAATGCTTTCTTATTTGCAACTAGCTGCGCCCCGCGGTCTCTCCCGCGTGGTGATTGAAAATCGTCATAATTCCAAAATTAAAAAAAATCTAAAATAAAAGTAGCCTCAGTTACTCCTTATTACATCAGCTACCTGCCAATAAAATGCCCGTCAAAATCGGTCCAGCATTTCAGAGATTAGCTGGAACACAGACAGATAAAAATTGTAAAAAAAAAATATTTTGGTGTATGTATATATTTTCATATGCATGTAGTAAAAAGCGGTTATTTCAATATTACAGACAGACACTCCAATTTTATTTAAATGTATGTATAGACTAGGATATTGTGCCCGTGACATCGTCCGACTTGAAGTTCCCGCGGGAACAAAGGACCGCAGCTGTCGTCTTAGTGAAAAGAAAGAAGCAAGAAAAAGATTTATTGACTTAAAAAATACGAGGCTATACACAAAAGAAAAAAACACATCACATTGTACACAAAAACATATATGTATAATAAATAAATAAATAAAGGCTCGTACCTCGAGTTAACTGAGTCGGAATAAGTTAATTTCTAAGCCGTGTGGTGGCTTAGAAATTAACTTATTTATTAACTACAAACCGCTCCTGGGAAAATCGCCGCGGGGCTTCCCAGGATGATAAATATCTTTCATTTGTTACGCGATGTTCATCACAGCAGTTATGAGAACCATAGAGTATATTAATATAACATAGACAATCGTCATAGATAATATGATCCCGGTAACACTATGATATAATTGGTATTTTTAGCAATATTGTAATATTATTATTTTGTAGGGTAGTTTCGTAGTATTTTCGTATAAAAGGGCGGTGTGGCGTGTAGACTGGGCTCATTGCTTACTGTGTGGTGTGAATAGTCACATCAAAGGCTGGACAATAAAGGGGAAACTCTGCCCAAATAGTTAATATTTGGTATCTTCGGTACTTTCTTACCCAAATATCTGTAAGGCTGTTTACACATTACATACAATTTGCTATCGATCAGTAAAGAAAATACATTCGATTCGATGTTTTCTAAATGTGGCCATACTAAATGATTCCCAGAGAAATTCCCGCGGGATTCCCAGGATGAGTAGCCCAGCATTCAATGCAAACAATTTGCTGTCGACCAGCGAACAGTGTATCGTAATCGGCCCAGTAGTAAATTGTGTCATGATCTCCATCCTATCCTAATAAATGCGAAAGTTTGCAAGAGTTGTATATTTTGTGGCGACCGAGCGCCTTTTAGAAAAAGGAAGAAGATTCTGGATGGAAAAAAACAAGGACGAATATTTTAGAAAGGGACAGACGATGAATGTTCTAGAATAGGAAGTTCGGGAAGGAAAAGAAAGAGACACCATATCGTCGGGACAGTGGTATAGAGAAACACGCAGAACTTCCCCGACCGGTTCAATACATAGACACGGCAGTTTTAGAATTGTATACATGACTTGCCACATTTATATAAATGTTTTAATGCTCTTATCCTATTTTTATTGCTAACTACCTTCTGCCCGCAACTTCGTTCGAGTAGAATATTTTAAAAAAAAAGTTAAATATATCCCGCGTTTTGAAACATTCTTCATTGATACACCGCTCCTATTGCTCTTAGCGTGATGGTTTATAACCTTCCTCGATAAATGGGCTATCTAATACACATTTTTTTTTCAAATCAGACCAGTAGTTCCTGAGATTAGCGCGTTCAAGCAAACAAACAAAGAAACAAACTTATCAGCTTAATATATTATATATATAAGATAAAACTCTCTCACCGACACCACACCCTGTCAAAATCTCTGCTTCTATTATGTTATGTTGCAGAGAAATTAATTTCAGTCTGTTATAAGCTGTTTAAGTAATTAAAGGTTTTTAACTATCCCACTGGAACTTTTTAATTTTTCGGGATCAAAAGTATCCTATATGTCGACCAGGGATATAAGCTATCACCAAACAAAATTTCATGTAAATCGGTCCAGTCGTTTCGGAGATTAGCCGGTACAAACAGATTGACAAACAGAGAAACAAAAAAAATGAAAAAAATCTTAATTCTACGTTTTAACGGTTTTAAGCGCGGTAATTTATTTTATTTTGGTTTATCCGACGTTTCCGCCGCTTTTCAATGGCCGTGGTTTTACTTGTGTACAAGCCGCGAAAACTTAAGAAAATATTAAATCTTAATTCGGTTTATTTCACTTCTTACAGCCTCCTGACTCGGTTTTTAGCATTTTTTTCATTGTACAGAAATTTGACGTCTACAATTTTTGCCATCCTAAAGTTTGACAATGAGTTGGATTTGTTCGCGATAATGAAAACGACTATAGATGATGATAACCATATTTCATCAGGTGGGATAGAGGCAGTGGAAAGGGTGCTATTGGAACTGTCACTCGACATAATGAGAAACGAAAAAAAAAAGAAATTACCTCCAAATCCTTGCAATACAGCTCTCCTTCCCGAGGCTTTGGTGACTGTGTCTAAAATCTGAGCGCTCGGTAACGTAGTTTCCACCATGAATGCACCATCTTTGTATATTGCCTGAAAAGCAACAAAATGCGACTTGGTCCTATATTTTGACGTGGTATTTTGAGGTTTTTATTTATTGCACGAGTTCAGCAGAGATGCAGATGACCCACTTGATGGAAAGCAGTTACCATCGCCAATGGACATTTGTAACACCAAAGGCTATAAATGGGGTCCCACTCTCTAATAGAGTGATTGGAACTTCGCCAATGATGCTGGATTCAAGGTTGTTATGCTGGCATACTCTCGACTAGGAGTGGTGGCCAACCAGACAAGCAAATACCCTACTGCCTGGCAAGCAAGCAAGAGTTCATAATAATATCAGGCCATAAGTGTACCACTGCTGGGCTCGGGCCTCCCATTACAGGGGGAACGGACCAAGGTGGCTTGGCACATTTGACACATCGGCTATCTCGATGTGCAGGTTGCATCACGATGTTTTCCTTCACCGTTGTTAGCACGTTGTAATTGTAACAATAGAGTTAATCTATATTCTATATCTTATATATATAAATCTCCTGTCACGATGTTTGTCCGCGATGGACTCCTAAACTACTCAACCGATTTTAATCAAATTTGCACACCGTGTGCAGTTTGATCCAACTTGAAAGATAGGATAGTTTTTATACCGTTGGAACCGGTAGGTGGCGCTGAGATCGGGTTCTAAATTTTATTTCTTCAGGGCAGGACAACGTCTGCCAGGACAGCTAGTATATTATATAAGCAAAGTTTGTTTTCTTTGTCCGAGATAAACTCGAAAACTACTGGACCGATCAGCATAAAACCACAACCATTCGACGCGGAATTAATCGTAGATGGTTATAGGCTATATATATTTTTCAAAATATATATAAGCAAAGTTTGTGTTACGCGATGTCCATCACAGCAGTCATAGAGTATATTAATATCACATAGACAATCGTCATAGATAATAATATGATCCTGGCAACACTATGATATAATTGCTGTTTATAGCAATGTCGTCATATTATTATTTGGTAGGGTAGTTTCGTAGTATTTTGGTATAAAAAGGCGGTGAGGCGTGTAGGCGGTGTTCATTGCTTACTGTGTGGTGTGAATAGTCACACCAAAGGCTGGACAATAAAGGGGAAACTCTGCCCAAATAGTTAATATTTGGTATCTTCGGTACTTTCTTACCCAAATCTCTGCAAGGCTTTTAACATTTGTTTTCTTTGTCCGAGATAAACTCGAAAACGACTGGACCGATCAGCGTGAAACCACAACCATTCGACGCGGAATTAATCGTAGATGGTTATAGGCTATATATATTTTTCAAATTCTATGAGCCCTTTGCCATGTTTTCTCAATTTGTTTGTTTATTAATTTATTTGCTCCCATAAAACAAAACACAGGCATTTATCCTTGGTTCATTTGTTTTCTAGCTCATAAAAGAGGAACATGATTTAACATAACCTCTATGTTAGAAACAACATGATTTTCACTTATAACAAAGCGTGATCCGTTTTTAAAAATTCTATAATGTCATTCGCCAAGCGAAGCGGGCGGGAACGGCTAGTAATATAATAATATATTAACAATTGGCAGACAAACACAGTACATATCCTCAAACTAAGCAAGATACGTTTCTGTTATGACCATGTCCACCATGTTATGTCTGTCCACCAACGATGACTTTGGACCCCATCTCAAACTCCTACCTCGACCATAGAACATTTCTGGACCATAGCTTGTGAAGTCACCAAAACTAAATATCGACTTTGCTGCCGTTTTATTGTAAGCGTAATTCGGACCTAGGTATTACTGAACTATATTTAGATCCAAATGTCGCTTACAATAAAATGGCAGTGAAGCTTTCATATTTTTTGCAAAAATGTGGGTAGTGCAAAAATTAATTACTCTGCTCAAAAATTTTCAGAAACGCTTTTATATTCTTAAACAATAATGCCAGTATAGCTACATACCATATATAAAAATGTCGGTCAATGTTTAACATCATTAACAATTAATAACAATATTGCATGCTGTTCCATAATATTAGCACAATAAAATTTTCCACGTATTTCACAACATTCAATTTTGGTATATTTAAAAACAAATGCATCGCCACCCCGTGTGAGCAATCGACGCCGATGCTGCCACGCAGACAGTCGGTGTAAATTAGTGATGCGCAAACTAAATCACCAATGAGATCAGTGATTTATAAATCTTTTTCCTTGAAAGAATTAAATCACTCTTTTAGATCTTTAACTCTTTTTCATCTTTGGTTTCGAATGATAATTAATTCAGTTGACCGGTTTTAAGCTTTAAATTAACCATAGAGTCTCATTTACTGTGTATCATCATTGTATTTCTTAGAGTGCGCATGTTATCTCATTTCAATTCACAATATCCTGTATCTACTGTCTCATACTACATCTAAGTATCTGATTTGGTAGTTTTCATCATTCCATGTGACTAAAATCAACCTTAACGTAGTGAGTTAAAGATTTATTTTTACAATCAAAGATTTAAAGAGTGATTTTGAATTTTGAAAGTGTAGGTGACAGTTAGTGCTGGTTCCATAATATACAAAGATTTTATGATTTTTATGGCGAAATAAAAGGGATGATGGCGTGCGCAATGAATTTCAATAAAGACAAGGAAACGAAGCGAAAATGGCCGCGGACCGTCTCACACGCAGCAAGCTTCAGACCGCGCTCTGTATAAACGTGCGCCTTCGCACGCATCACGCATTTTACCATGCCATAAATTATTAATTATAATTACATCGCTCACAGAAAGATTATACCTCTTTTAAATCAATCACACCTGAGTTACACATTTGTAGTGTAAATTCCTACACCGCACGCGCCGCATCGACCTTCCTGGATTTTCGTTCATTTTCAAGTCTTAAAATATATACAATTAGCTAACCCTCTAGCCCAGTGTTTTTCAGTCTGTTTAAATACGCGACCCCTTTACAGGTTGAAAAATGTGTCAAAAAAATGACCCCTTGGGCCATAGACAGACCAAAAGTTAGTAATTTCAATTACTATGTTTACGTCTTTCCCTATATTGTTACCTATATTCATCATTACGGCCCATACTCTGCTGAAAAGCTGCTGAGATTAGAAAGTACCTATGAGGTAGGGTTGTAACGGAACTTCGCTTCCGCCTCCGTTACTGCGGAAGTTCCGCAAGAAATCGTACCTCCGCCTCCGCATCCGCGTAATATTTGCGGAGTTATAACGGAGGTTTATTTACCAATCATACGCAAGCGGCGACTCAGCGGTCCGGCCGCGCGCGGGAAATGAACAAGAATCAACGCGTGCGCATGAATTATACGCGACAGGAATCAACCTGTCGAATTGTTTGGACGCGTTAGACGTAGTACATACGTATTTGATTTAAAATAAATATTTTATACTATTGATAGTTTTAATAAACTATAAACTACTATTTTTTCTACATCCACTTCCGCCTCCGTTAACCTCCGCATCCGTGGAGGTGAAACCCGTCGCCTCCGCTAAGAAGGCCTCCGTTACAACCCTACTATGAGGTATTAACATAAATTGCGTTTTTTCTAATGCCGGCGACCCCACCGAGCACAAGGCTCTGCGACCCCCTAGAGGTCGCGACCCACAGGTTGAAAAACACTGCTCTAGCCAATCAAGAAATCGTGCCAGTGAATTTGATTAATGATCCACAATCGAAGTGTTCCTGCAGCACAGCAAGCAAGGTAAGTGGTTTTGCATTTTTTTTTATTGCAGGAGTTCAACAGACAGGCAGACGGCCCCCTAGATGGAAAGCAGTTACAAATGCGCTGCTGCCCTCTTAAGGGAGACTGGAATCTGGTCATTATGCTGGAACACAACTCAAGGTTGTTATGGTGGCATACTTTAGACCAGGGGTGGTAGCCATCCAGTCGGGCAAATGCCCTACCACCTGGAAAAATTGCATTTGGCATTTTCCAAATTCCACATTCTAAACTGTACCTTTTTTTGGTATGAAGCATTAACATAAGATACATACCTCTTTGACCCCATCTTTAGATTTCAATTCTTTTAATGTCTTTTCAAGTAGATTTTCATCAACTTTAGATCCAAGATCAACAAGAACTTCCAGCTGTAACATATTTATAACAATGACATTTTGAAATTCCAAGTTAAGTTGGAATTACAATAAATTAATTACTAATATATTTTATTTATTATCCAATACAAAATAATAATGAATGCAATTGTAATGTAATTATTGCAACAGCCAGAAGCCATAGTCGCAGCTCTCCAGTTGCACTCACAGTTCATCCCAATAGCCCGGTGCCTTTTGTTCACATTACCTACAATAGTCCTATGCTGGCAGGAGCTTGTCTTTGGGTGCATTTTTTATATGGTACAGACAGGGATGATGACCAGTCAGAGTCACCCCACATTTAGATTAAATTTGTCAAAGAGGCCTCTATGTGTTAGATTTCCCATAGGCCTATACATGCCCTCCGTGCCATTTTCATAGCCTGTAGTCTTCAAACACATACAAAAAAAATTAATGTAATGTAATAATTTAGACAGGTAGATGCCATAGTCCTCATAGTCTCACATCTCAATTTCCACTAACAGTTCGTCCCAATAGCCTGGTACCTTTTGTTTTCATTCGTAGAATAGTCCTACGCTGACCAGGGCATGTCCTTAGTTGAATTTTTTATATAGTACAGACAGGGACAATCGCCACTCAGGGTCACACTACATTTAGAATAAATTTGTTGAAGTGGCCTCTACATGTTAGCCTTACCATGGCCCTATGCAAGGTCTGCAAAAGTCCAGGTGATTTCTATGTGCAATGATCTTAAGAGATATACTAAGGATGAATGTAAAGATATGTTGTTAGGAAGTTTGTTGCGCTGTGTCTTTTCCTTTGATAATAAGATGAAGACTTTCAATAAGTAATCTATAAGACCCTATTCCAAATTGATAAATTCATTTGTTTTTTCAATATTCAGATATTTATAGTATCTGTAAGATGGGCAATGCATCAGCTTCATTAGCATTCTAGATGTCCATGGCCAACAGTAACTTAACATTAGGTAGACTGCTTTTTTTGCAGGAGTTCAGCAGACAGGCCACTATATAGAAAGGGGTTACTATCGCCTATGGCCATTTGCAACATCAAGAGTGCTACAGATGCGCTGCTGCTCTCGTAAAGGAAACTGAAACCTGGTCACTAATCCCGGAACACAATTCAAGGTTGTTATGGCGACAGGCGACTACCACTTGGCAAAAACTGTATGTAAAACCAGCCAGTTTATGTTAAACCAAAATGTAAAAGGCTTGTCCCATTCTGCCAAATTTAATTTACATAGACCACATTGTCCAGACCAGAGAAAAATAGCTGTCATATATGATATATAATATGTGACACGATAAATACATTTACATACATATTAAAAGGGTTTCTTGATGCCCTAATAGCTACCAAGCCCTAAAAACATGATTTTCACTCACTTTTCATTTGATATTGAATAATAATAGTAGTTCAATTGTTAGACTATTAGTATTTATATACATGTTTAGTACATACTAAATAAAACTATTATTGTATACTGTAACTATTAGTGTATTATTTGTATAATATAAGCTGAACTATAGTTAACTATAAGTTAACTATAAGTCTAAATGTTCAAATGAGGTGTTTTAAGTTATAACACTGCACTCACAATTATTATATTATACAATGAATACAATAGCATAATGACAGAGTAATGATGATAATGATGATAGAGTATAGAGTTGAAGGACATTATTTAACACATTACGCAAAGTCATAGTGATAATGAAGTTAAAAGTTCAAGTTGAAAAATGTATACAAATATAATCATGGATATTTTTCAAAACTGCACTTAATAAGTAAATATTGCTTACCTTTGATGTTAACATATTGGTATATTATATTCTAAATCTTTTTAATATGTTTTAAGAGTATTTGTATAAGTAATTAATTATGATCGTGATAAATCGGTGTTTTCCAGAAAGAAAACAAATGCATACACCTCTGACATTATTGATTGTCGTTGACTTTGACAGTAGTCGTTTGCCAATTCTTTGACATATTTTTTTTAAATATAAATCAAAGATTCAACGCAGATACTGCCACATTTTACATTGGACGCGTAATTCTAAAGCAAAAGTATAAAATAATATAAAAACCACAACCAAAACTAAATTTTATTTAATAATAATAACAGTGCTGATATTAATTCTTTGTAATAAATAATGTGAGTCCAAACAAGATCATATCCAAAGCAATCTTCGATGATGTATTGGTTTCCTGGTTCTGAACAAGTTTAAAATTAATTTTTGATTTTATAAATAAATTCAGCCAATAATGTGTGAAACACGCTAATCGCCTGCATGTGACATCTACCAAAATCTAATGATTCTTGATACTATTCGTACTCTTAAAATTGGAGAGCTGATATTTAGTAAACTTCAGTAAGACTTGTTATTTTTTTTTTACTGCCCATAGTAATGGCTAAAGAACAAAGGTTCTCCTTTAAAGAAAGGGCCAATCAATCAATCAATTTCCTAACTTGTCGACGCGGCAAGTGAATGCATCGATTTACCTACCTCCAAAGACAGTTTCCTAGTAACTTTTTTGCAATTGATCTCGTCGACTGAAGTTCTGAATTTCTCAATCGCCGCCTTATTGTTTGATTCTGGTTGGAACACAAAGCTGAAATCCAAAACATTAATATTTGTTTGCGCCCTTATTGAATGTGCAGATATTGTGAATGTTGAACTCATTTTAAATTGAAATATTGAAGTCTTTTGCTTGGGCTTCATCTGGGATGTTAGCTACAATATATACATTTTTTCTCAAGGCAAGGGAAATACTATTTACCGGGTTTGCAAGGGATTAGCCGCTGTCAATTATGGAGACATTCCATTAACGGCAATCCAAACAGTAATTGACCGGCTTGTGAGGAGACTCGAACCATTGGACGTACAATGGCTAATACCCACTAAAACCACCCTCCTCCGATGCCCGTGCTTAATGGTAGGAAAGGCATGAGACCTATAACGTAGTTACAAACACGCCGATCCTAGCCCAAAAAGTGCCTGAGAAAGCTCCTGGAAGAGCTAACTCACTTCGACGACAGGGGTGAAGACTCCTCTGCTCCCTTGATGCGAGATTATTTTTATTTAGCTAAAATTTATTTAACATTTAAAAAAGCTAATCTTCAAACTCAGATTACTTCGGTGTTTTTGGTGGGAACTTGAAGAAGAATTATTACCTTCCTCCTTTCCTTCCAATTGGTTTCATATCCTCAGTGACCTCAGGAGTCGACGTAATAGTAGTACCATTGGTGGTTTCCTCCTTCTCTCCACTATCAGCTTTATAATCTGTAATATCACGAAAGAAGTATTTATAGAATTTACTATGGTCTAGTAAAACCTGGCTATGTGGGCGAGAGCTCACATAGAATATTCAAGTGGCAACACTTCGTGGTTGACCTATGCGAGGGTAGAGGTAAGGAGGACCATCTAGTATATCTCCTAGACTAGATGGTCCTCCTGATCCCCATCAGTTGAAAAAGTGTCCACTAAACAGCAAATTATGGTTCGAAAACTCGTGAAAATAGCGCTAGTGGAGGAAAAGGAAATTATATGAATTTAGCAGTTATAAACGAAGCGAAGTGCGCTGGGTTGAAAAATTTAAAAATAATAATTTGGAAAAGTATTAAGACTTTCTCGTGTTGAGATGTATGTATGTAAATGCAATAGTTACATTTTCGTAAAATGCGCGGTGACAAAGAGGGAGTCTTTCTTTCCTTCTTTAATCTAGTATCCTACTCTAATTATTTGTGGCGCTATTTTTAAATACTTTCCACTTGCTATTATGGCGCCATCTTAGTTAGCTGCCCTTCAGTGGACACTTTTTAATATACTGAGATGGTTTTCCTTATCTCTACCCTCTATAGTTGACCCCAATATGTCAGACCAGTTCCAATTTTATTGCTTAAAAAACAAAAAAAATAAACAAGTCTGGCCATTTTTGGTAGTTAAAGTAATTAAGCGTTAATAAGTTCCCCTATAATGGGAGCCCCCTAGCCCAGCAGTGGGGTATTTATGGGCTGTTATTATTAAGTATGTTAATGTTTCTTTTTAAATTAATAATTCTTCGGACTCGAGGTCCGTACTCTTTTTACAACTTGATTACTTTTAGAGTTTTTTGAGTTTATACACGCTTATTGTTAATTTTTGTTATTGTATGTGACATTGATTTTGTGGTTTTTATGTTGTGTTGTGTACCTTAAGAATAACTTATATGGTTTTTTTTTCTAATTTTGATACTAAACTTATACTAATGTAGAGTGTATGTGTCACATGCTGGTGTTGTGAGAAAGTGCATGTGCACTGTGGACCTTATGTCTATACCTATATATATTATTTTAACTAGTGCCATGTATGTTGCTTTTTTTGTGCTGAGGTTATTAATTTTTAGGCTCTTTGTGTGTCTTGGTTTGTTTGTGAAGTGTGCGTGTAATGCAATGCAGTGGTAGTGTGCGTTGGTGTGAGTAAGTGTATAAGTTTTGTTGTTGGTTGTGTGTTTGTGACTTTGTGTGGTGTTAGTATGTTAATGATAACAGCGGTCACCTCTCCTATACTAGCTTGTTTACTAAGATAAGTTTTAGAAAAACTGCTAGTGCCGCTTATTATAAAACCCTGTCCTGTCAAATTATTTCCATAACTACCCGCTTTTCCTAACTGCGTTATCCAACCACCTTTCCCAGCCGCCATCTTCTGTTCCATTACGAGTATCCTTGTCATACTTCCGCTGATACTGATCGTCTTTACGAGTCAATCTCCTGTCGACGCTTGTACGATAACTCGCATTATCTTTCGGTTCAAACACACACAGAAAAACCATCAAAATCGGTAAAGTCGTTCTTAAGTTATGCGCGTGTATTACGTCAATCTAATGTTTGGTACATTATATTGTTTATAACCTTCTTTAACTTTTTATGTATTGTATAAAAACATGGAACAATAACAAAGTAAGTGTTTAGAGAAACATCTGATACTCAAGTTTCATTACGTTATTTTCACCTTTGTTATTAATGCAAAAGTCTGAATCTATAACCACTAAAATTTAAAAATAAAATGACTGTCAGTTGTGTTTTCACGACTGTAAAAGCGGAAGATTCGGCCGGCATGGATTAACCCACTTGAACGGGATCGCCCCGCTACATGCGCGAACCCCGGACGAAGTAAAAAGGAAAATCTGGCTATCGACTCCACGTGACCTCATCCGCCGGGATTAGGGTGATGTAAGAGGTCGCGATTTATGCCCCTAACGCCACAGATAGGCCACCAGACGCCAATGATGGCCAACCGAAGCCCGGGAAGGCCATCGAAAGCCATGATTGGCCAACCAAGCTGCTGACGTAGCCCACGCAAAGCCCGTGAAGGCCAACGAAAGCCGCGGATTGGCCCGCGCGAGTTACCGGAGGGTAGTGGCCCTCCGAACTGCAGTCGGGGTAAAGAGCTGCAGCTCGAAGCCCCCTCACCAACACGTCGAGTACATCGACGCTGTTGAAGATAAGCGATTGATTGGCATGGATTATTATCTATCCAGCCGTCGAACACAGCTCCGAAGTTGTTCACGATACCTGCTAAGAAGTTATGTAAATTATGTACAAATGCAATTGGGATTGTTCACTTATTTTTAAATTAAGTTTTTTGAAAAACCATTTCGAGGAATTGTGTCCCTAATCATTTCTGTCTAGTTAAAATTCCAAAAAATGTACGATCTTCTTGTATTTTGTAAGAAATGCGTTTGACCTTTATTTGACCTTACTAAATCCAATCAGGTGGGCCGTCTGTCTGTTTGCCTGCTTCAGGTGTGAAAAAAATTCTAGCTGTACTTTATTTGATTTAAGTTCTGTAACATGGATTTTCCCTAAAGACCACTTTAAAAAAATTTAACGATAACTATAGAAAATAATAATGGTTGAACACGAAAAATTATAAGCCTAGCGACAAAAAACACTAAAATGGTCACGATACGTAATGAGTAATGACAGTGACATTTAAATAGTAGCACAGATAATTATGATTATATATAGATAAAACTTATCTTTATTATTTTTTTATATATTTTCGTGATTACATACAAATTTTCGTGTTAATATTTGTAATGTATGTGACAATGCATAGATGTATGTTTGTGGTGTGTATGTATGTGTGTGATGTGTGTACAAGTTAAACGAGTGGGTGTGTGGTTACATACTATATAACAAGGTTCTATTTTGTTTGCAGATTACCATCAGACAGAGAAGATCCAAACACGTCAACTTCACCAACTCCTAGCCCCGCATTACCCCCACAGTCTAAAACTCCCGCAAATGAACCTTCTCAAAATTCCGCTTATTTACAATCTCCCCAAAAATCTCAGCCTGCAGGAGCCTCCCCACTCTTTTTATACCCATGTTGCTACCTAAGGTCTTATTCTTATTAAAAATCTCTATTTGTATTTAGATAAGTTTTGGCTTTGTTTTATCTATATATAAGTTTTATCTATAATAACACACACACAACACATACACTCTCTCTCTCTCTCACACACACATACACACACACACGCACACACACATACGATGTGCTGACGTACATCTACATTACAAGTTTACTCACTACACATAACACTGTAACCGATTTGTTTTTTTTTGTGTTTCAAACTAAATACTAATGTGAGAGGGCACTGAATCCCAAAACACAGGGACTTCTATAAGTTATTGTATCAGATTTATTACGATAAAGATTTATTATTATTATTATAATACCTGCATTATCCTTGTATATGTCAGCTAGTTCCTTTTCAATCCTAGCTTCTTCGTCTTCTTGGCTCAGAGTATCCGCGACGTCGATGTCCTTGCCAGGCTTTGCTGAACTCTTGGCCAATGGAGTGGTAGTCTAAAAAAGGTTATAAAATAACTGAAATTGCTTTTGAAGCGGTGGTAGACTCTACTTTCCATATATCATCTGCAAGATTCCATTTTGAAGTCGTTCACCATTGAGGCCCGTGTTGCCGTGGGGTGCCAACGAAACAAGTTTTCATTGGCAATTACTGATCAATAATTTATTTTAAAAAATATCCTAAATCTTCATGATATGAGATTTTTGTGTTTTCGTAATTTCCTTGTTAAAAAAATTATCAAATCACTTCCAAATTGGAACTATTTATGCAAAATGGAACCAACCCACATATTGTCAGTTTTGAGAAAAAGCCGTTTTTATTAAAATTTTGTGTCAATATTTTGGAACAAAAAAGGTTGAATATTGTATATTATATTTTGACCTATATATTCAAGTAAAACTTTTAGGTTTTTGGATTATCATGAGTCCTGGATCTTGTTAGTTTTTATACTCTTGGTGTTTTGTGGGTTGGCTACTTTGTGATAAAAATGTTTTATTCTGTAAATGTTGTCAGATCGTTACGATTCTTATTGAGTCTATAGAAGATGCATTATGAAAGCCTTCTACATCCTTAACCCAATTTTGGCATGTTTGTAGATTGGTTCTGTTTTGCATAAGTAGGTCCAATTATTGACATGAAACCTTCCATCTTCTTAATATTATTACAATGTATGTCTTTCGAGACCACGGGCCATAGGGCTACCAAAATGGCCGGAGGGCTTGCGTGGGGCCATAGGAAGGCCAGCACGTAGAGGCCACTTGACAAATTAATATTATTATTTTTTATTGCAGGAGTGGAGCAGACAGGCAAAGGGCCCTATTGGTGGAAAACGGTTACCATCGCCTATGGACATTTGGAACACCGAAGGTGCTATAAATACGCTGCTGCTCTCTTAAGGGAGACTGGAACCTGGTCAGTAATGCCGGAACACAACTCAAGGTTGTTATGGCGACATACTTTAGACCAGGGGTAGTAGCCATCCAGTCTGACAAACCTTACCACCTGGCTGTGGGTTGTTTTGTCGCCTTTTATAACAAGCCGCCCAACACAGGATTTTGTATTATTTCTCCGTTCATGCACGGATATTATACAAATTTTTTGAGCTAGGCATGTTTGCTGAAGATTTTCTTGCGCCGCTTCTTCTTCTCAAGCCACAACATGTTGCGAAATGGTAAATTAGATTACACTCCCATAGAGTAAATAATAACTATAAAGAAACATAAAACTAAATAATTAATATGAACAAGTTGGCGGTAGGTTCAATAAAACTTTAACAATAATCATTGACACTTGCCATCATTGTCTTCGGTTATCATGGCTATTGAATAGTGGCCAAAAGTCGGATTAATAAATAAGCTTTTCTAAAAAGATTTTTAAATACAAGCTTTTGAGATCCTGGATATCGTGTAACAGCAGAGTGCCAGCCAAGACAAGTAAAACGAGCCCAAACACGACGGGTCTGTCTTGTTTAGTACAGCATTTCCTATGGCCACCTTCCGACTCCATCATCAGATCAGCTCCATGGTATATATCATATTATTGTATTGTCACGCGATATACATATGCGTGCCAATATTCAGCTCAATCGGAAAGCGGGAAGTTGTTTTACATACATAAGTACATCCATTGCAAGTTAAATAAAATCTTGTAAAAAAGAAGGCTGGCTGCACTTTGACTTCGCACCTGATGATGCCAACGTCTGTAAGCCACGGTATCCACTTTCCATAACGTTGACCGGCTGCTTGCTTACCAGCATTGCATTAAAAAATATCTTAATAATCAAAGAAGAATTGATATACAGTTACAGTCTTCTTCGTTTCCTTCTTGGTGCCAACTTGCAGAGTTGTGGAAGTGCTCTCTTCTTCATTTTCAGCAGATGGCTCTTCTTCTAGACCTGGTGGAAGATCTGAAATAAGTGTTAAATAAATATAATATTTATGTATCTACTAGCTGTCTCTGGCAGACGTTGTCAGAAAAGAAATTTAGAACCCGATTGCAGCGCCACCACCAATGTTCAATCTAAACCATTCTCGAATCCACCTGAACACACGCAAAAAATTTCACCGAAATCGGTCCAGCCGTTTAGGAGAAGTTCAGTCACATACACACGAACAGAATAATTTTATATATTGTTACGAGTTATAGGACTCGAAGTAAACTGGACACAACCAGTACGAACTGCACGATTCAATAGCACGCGCAAACTCCGTCACTATATAGCTTATGGAATGTACACACGTCTTGCTCGTATCGTAATCGTCGCTTGACTGCCTCACCCCTCCGTTCGGGCATTGTTTTATACTAAACTATACAACAATACAACACTCAACTGCGTGGACTGCCTTTTCCATGAAAACGTAATCTGCACACCTGCCTAATTATTCCTGCCATAAACGAGTACGGTACACAATAGGCTGTTTTTCTAAGTAAAAAAAGAAGTCCAAATGCGGGAAGGTAATAAACTCTGCTTTATGGCACGCAGAGGTGCGTTTACTTTTGTCGGCATGTAACAGAATCATCGCGGCTGAATAACAGTACAAATTGGTATTACCATTGGCAGAAGTGGCGAGTGGCTCTAAGAGCTGTGACATATGTTTTTACCTTTAATTGGGCTCCCAAGCTCAATAACTTCTTGTCCCATAGATTCAGTTAACTTTTTAACATTATTTTTAGAAAATACACAGTTAATATAAATAACAGCAATAATAAAAGTTAAGAATCGCATAATGATCTAACAAAATAATTATTTTCTAAAATATTTCAGATGTATTTCAATGGTTGTTACGGTACCTACTAGATCTTTTGTAGAATAAATCTAGATGGCCTAGACACATGTTTAATAAATGGGAATATTTAGATGGGGCTAGTAATCTCACCAGCGCAATAGAAGTGAAACTTCAGAGAATATACTGTTACGTGCCTGCGGGGGGTACGCACTTTAGGATTGGAAGAAAACACCAGTTTTTAACTAAACGCTTTTGTTGACTTACACAGCCGCCGCAATACCTCTCCATAGGGTTGCTCCTATACGCTCGATTAACGATGCACAGTTCCGACGACAAGGTGTCTCGCTTACAATACCGTCGCGGATATTGCTTAAACCACCTCCTGCTACTGCAATGCTCACCTCCGATATTGCCGCGTGTAGCTCGCTTCTGGTTCGTCTCTCGAGCTACGCTACACTCCTCCTTCACTTAACTGTCCACCCAACTTGTCACTAAAATCACCACTAAACTCGTCAGTGTCTTCTATTAAACTCTTCTTGCAACTCTTTCGTATCGCACATGTCGCTTCGCTGTCTTGAACTGAACTCAAATCTAAACTGCCCGGTAGGCGCGCCTTACGCTGCTTATATATTATATACCCGGAAGAATTTTCTGGAACCCATCTATCTATCTCTGTCTCTTCCTTCCCGAGCCTTCTGATCGGGAACTTTCGTTTATACATCTATCCCTTTCTAACATCTATCTATCTCTGTCTTACGTTCATCGTCTATCCCTTTCTAAAATATAAAATTTGTCTTTTCCTTCCAGAATCTTCTATCTTTTTCCAAAAGGCTTGCGACTGGTTTACGCTGGTGGAAAGTTCTACCCTCCGTCGCGACAATACTCGCACATCATTCTTCGTTTTTATTAATATAATTCCTTTAGCCTACATCCTTCAATATATTATAATTCAAAATGTTTGTAGCTTTCGGGGTTGAGACTTTGGGGCCATGGGGACGTGAGGCTTATCAACTTTATCGAGACCTTTCAAGACGAATGTAAGAAGTCTCGCGTGACCAAAGGGCTGGCCTATATTTAGGGCAACGAATAAGCGTTGCCATACAACGAGGGAATGCGGCCAGCATTTTGGGAACGCTCCCCACCGACAGCGATTTGGACTACATTTTTTACTTGTAAATATGTTTATAGTAGTATTTAATTTTATAGTTTAGTTTTTTTTAGTTTAATTTATTCAAAATAAACTTCTTAAGTATCCCTTCCAATTTTTCACTGTTTAAATCTAAAAAAATATTATGATCAGTTTTATTTCGGTCCAAATTGGACCTATGTTTGATACGGTCTTATTGACTTTCTATTCTATGCAGCATAATGTAAAACTCGTATCTCATTCATTTGCAGGCTTATTCTTATATATTAGAGCGCTTATCTCTTTTAAATGTCGCTTTTTCGTTAATCGAATTTCAAATCATAGCGATTCCAAAGAAGTTTCACTTCAAACAGGTGTTTCAGAAGGATTACCACCAATCTGTACACACATTACACAAATATCAACATTACTAAGAAAGTGGTGGTGGTGGTGGTGGTCTAGAGTATGTCGCCATAACAACCTTGTGTTGTGTTCCGGCATTAGTGACCAGGTTCCAGGCTCCCTAAAGAGAGCAGCAGCGCATTCGTAGCACCTTTGGTGTTGCAAATGTCCATAGGCGATGGTAACCGCTGTCCATCAAGTGGGCCGTCTGCCTGTCTGCTGATCTCCTGCAATAAAAAATAGAAAGAAAAACTTTATTTACAGAAATAGACGTAATTACATTTCTTGTATATTTTAATACACAGAGCATATTTTGAGAATTTGTACGCCACATTTTCAGCACTGCCCCGGACTGGTCTCCAGTCTCCCTGAAGAGAGCAGCAGTTGCAAATGTCCATAGCCGATGGTAACCACTTTCCATCAGGTGGGCGGTCTGCTGAACTCGTGCAATAAATAATAAAATATTCTCCCAAAATGGGCATTCAAACTTTTATTCGTTTCGAAACCAATATATCGAGAGATTGTTACTCTGCTACTACTATATTAGTTTGATTAAGTTGAAAATTAGGCCTATAGCCTACTTTAATGAAGAAACTGGGACACCAATCACTCTGCCAGATAAACCGTTAGTTAACTTTTAACCGTGTGTCGGGACAGTTCATTAGTTAACCGATCTGGGAGTTAATTGACTTAATAGAAGGAGGTACGTTTACTTATATATAAATTACTTATATTGTTTCAAAGCATTAATTTTATTGTTAACAGCTCGATGACAGATCAATTAGTAATGCTCTGATAAGTCATCGACTCGATTTATTATAAATATCGATTTCATATATAAATAATTATTTGAGTTATTGTTTCTAATACTCGCATAATAAAGTGTAGTGCTATGTGCTAAGCATTAACAAAGAACACACGAACAAAGTGTCTTCTCCTTAATAAAGACAATAGGAAACGTGTTATTGGACACATGTTTAGTTGTATATCTAGTTAATTTAGATCAGCTTTAACTTACTCATTAGTCTTATTTCCTAGATTAGATTGTAATTTTAATGTCGTATCACTAAGATGCATCATTTATGGAAAATACATGCATAACTTCACGCCAGGTCCCTTGCGCGGTAGGCACGAACAACAGAGCGCCATACAGGCTTATTCTTACACACCTCACTTGCTTCTTTGACATTCATAGCTCTTGTCATGCACGCTCGTCTGTTCTTAAGGCTCCTGACATCACCTTCTGCTATAGAAAATAGTAATTATAAATAAGTTTTAATATAACTTACAACCAGAGCAAGAATATTCTTTATTGTATACTAAGTTAAAAACAGTAACAAATTTACGTCGTCAGCCATTCAGAGTCCAGTGCTGGACGTAGGCCTCCCCAAGCTCCCTTTCTCATTCAGCGCCTCCCGCCGACCTGCCGTAGGTCGTCGGTCCATCGGGCTGGAGGGCGTCCGACACTACGTTTACCGAGACGCGGTCTCCACTCCAGGACTCGTCTGCTCCAACGGCCATCGGCCCTGCGACAGACGTGACCGGCCCACTGCCACTTCGACTTGCTAATTTTGCGAGCTATGTACTGATACTTTGGTTCTCTTACGGATATCCTCATTTCTAATTTTATCCATAAGAGAAACACCCAACATAGCCCGTTGAGTGACCTGGAACTTGTGGACCAATCCTGCCGTCAGTGTCCACGTCTCGGCCCCGTAGGTCAGGACGGGGAGGACGCACTGCTCGAAGACTTTTGTTTTCAAGCATTGCGGAATGGTCGACGAGAACACTTGACGAAGCTTGCCGAATGCCGCCCAGCCCAACAACAAATTGACATGTCTTAAAATTAGAAGGTACAATGGGCAGCTTTATTGCTTAAAGCAATCTCGTCCAGGCTACCTTTGGATGGACAAGGATCTTATTTACAATGTATAACTAACCCACGAGAACTCTTTAATTTTTCGGGATCAAAAGTACTACAAAAAAGAATTTGATCATGAACTTTGGATTTGTTTAAGAAACAAACTTTCCATCTACTGGTTATCTGAGACCTATCCTAGTGTGGTTAGTTGTATACCTATACTATATGACTATATCTCATACAAATTTTTATCCCCAATTTCATTTTGAAGAATGTTTAATGTTTTCATATAAAAATTTTTTTTTCTGGATCTATATATGTATTAAATTTATAAATTAGTGTCTAGTTACTATATCTTAATATATATAAATCTCCTGTCACGATGTTTGTCCGCGATGGACTCCTAAACTACTTACTCAACCGATTTTAATCAAATTTGCACACCGTGTGCAGTTTGATCCAACTTGAAAGATAGGATAGTTTTTATACCGTTGGAACCGGTAGGTGGCGCTGAGATCGGGTTCAAGAATCCTCTTAACAACGGGGAGCGATTTTGTTTTTGTGCGTTTGAGTGGGTCCCCGGATGGTTTAAATCCACGATCGGAACCGGTAGGTGGCGCTGGGATCGGGTCCTAGATATTTATTTTTTCAGAGCAGGACAACGTCTGCCGGGGCCGCTAGTAATATTATAAAAAGGAAAGACTTGTATGTTTGTAACGAATAAAATCAAAAACAACTGCGCCGATTTCAAAAATTCTTGCACAATTCGAATGCTACATTACCTCTGAGTAACATAGGATATGTAAAAAAATGAGGGATCCCAATTGAAACTTCAATAATGTAACAGTTGGTGGCGTTGGAATCAGTTGAGAAAAGAGCCAGGAAGCTGGCCGGCGATGATCGTCTTTTTTATGCTCGACTTCGGAGTCTTGAGCATAGACGCAAGGTCGCAGGACTGGCTGTTTTCTATCGGATACATTTCGGGGAGTGTCCCTTAGAATTGCACGAGCTGATTTCTCCATCCAAAGAATAATGTGATCTAATTTTTTATAAAAACATATCTTAAATACATTTTTTAAAAAAATGTAAAATTTTTGAAAATAAAGAATAATATCTATGATGACAGATGGAACTAGACTTCCGGCTAGAACGCGACCATGGGAGCCCTTGGGGTTTCCGCCTCATCGGAGGGAAGGGGGTGGACTTACCCCTTACTATCATAGAGGTAACATTTTTCTTTATTGTTGCTTAATGGCCGAGTCCTGTAGACCATACAATTCATTCACTTGCCTTACCATCGGTTGAATTTGGATATTACTTATATATAATTTTTTATTGCATGAGTTAAGCAGACAAGCAGACCTGATGGAAAGCGGTTCCCATCGCCTATGGTAATTCGTAACACCTAAAGTGGTTGTTGGTGGCATAGTCTAGACCAGGGATGGTAGCTATCCAGAGGAGTAAATACCCCACCAGGCTGTGGGTTGTTTTGTGGCGTCTTACGACAGGGCGCTCCAACAAAGGAAATTGTATTCTTTCTTCGTCCCTGCATGGGTAATAATGAACTTTGGGGACCTATGCTTTAGATCAGCTATACATACATATCAGAGATATGTCCGCATCCCTCTACCCCTATTCTTTGGTGTTACAAATGTACATAAGCGATGGTAATCGCTTTCCATCAGGTGGGCCGTTTGCTTGTCCGTTGAACTCATACAATAAAATAAGATATTAAGATTGAACGCGCTAATCTCAGGAACTACTGGTTTAATTCGAAAAATTCTTTCATTGTTAGATAGCCCATTCATCGAGGAAGACTGAGATAGGCATATCATCAAGTTATATACCAATAGGAGCAGAGCACCAATGAAGAATGTTTTAAAATCGGGGGGTTCTCTTATATATATACATATGACATATGTATATATATGACTGTCAATGCGGAGACAAAGTCGGTGGTTCAGGTTACCATGGCTTGTCATGCGTTAGAAGTGCCGGCAGAATACCACGCCATGCTGCACTAAATGACATTATCCGCCGGGCTCTTGTCACCACCGGGACCCCAACCATTTTAGAGCCAAATGGACTGTGCCGCGACGATGGCAAGAGACCGGACGGGATGTCTTTGGTGTCATGGAAGATGGGACGACCAATAGTTTGGGACGCAACGTGCGTTGACACTTTGGCAGCGTCCCATCTTCCCGATACGGCTGTGGTAACTGGTGCAGCTGCCGCCCGACAAGAGGACCTAAAACGCCGCAAATATGCATCCATTGGTAGTGGATATATATTTGCGGCTTTTGGTGTCTAAACTCTCGGGCCATGGGGTCCAGAAGCCCATCGCCTTTATCGAGACCTATCAAAACGGTTGATAGATGTCTCACGAAACCAAAACGCTGGCCTGTATTTTGGGCAACGCATAAGCATTGCCATACAACGTGGTAATGCGGCCAGCGTTTTGGGAACGTTCCCAACTGACGGTGATTTGGGACCTATTTACTATTTGTAGTTTGTATTTTTTTAAAAATTAAGTTGTATATATGTTTTTAGAATAGGATGTATTTGTTTATTTTAATTTTAAATTTGTCAGAATAACATATATACATATAAATATATATACTAAATAGTCTATAATAAGAATTAATTAATTTAATTCTTATATTTTTTTATAATTCGTAGTAAGAACAGTTCTTCGATAATAAAACTCTTTAATAATAAAGACTGGTTGTCCGTCTGTCGCAATGCCTTGCACATTTGGGTGCAGGCCAAACGATCCCAGATCGATGGCTGCCAATATCGTTGTATAATTAAATCTAATTTATTTCTAAACGTCTAGATCAATGTCACTATCGATCTTAATTAGGTTAGCTATAGTCTATAATATACATACATACATAAAATCACGCCTGTTTCCCATGGAGGTAGGCAGAGACTATGGATCTCCACTTGCGACGATCCTGACAAACAACTGTCGCTTCACCTACTTTCATTAACCTCTTCATACATGCGCGTTTATTTAAAATGCTTTTTACCTGACCTTTTTTAACAATTCTGATATTTGTTCATGGTATGTTCGTCTCGGTCTACCGGCAACAGCTCTACCATTGACAATACTGTCATATACCTGTTTTGTGATTCTATTTTCATCCATCCTCTCTACATGCCCGAACCACCTTAACATTCCTTTTTCAACTCTTGTTATTACATCTTCTTTCAAACCACATCGTTCCCTTAGCACACTGTTTCTTATCCTATCATTCAAGCTAACCGCACATATACTTCTCAAAGCTCTCGTTTCAACTGCGTTTATCCTACTTTCATGCTTCTTCTGCCATACCCAACTTTCACTACCATACATCAGGGTCGGCACCAACACTCCTTTATGGACAGCCAAGCGTGCCTTTACAGACACTTTCTGGCTATTCATAAAAGAATTTAGCGCTCCATTCACCCTATTCGTCTATAATATATATATATATAAAGAGAATAGAAGTGTCTGTTTGTAATGTCAAAATAAAAACTTCAACGGACAAGTGGCAAAACGAATCGCAACAAAATTTTGATTTAAATTTTTACGGGCAGCTTTTCAAATTAGACAAGTAGGTACAATAACAATTTGCCCGTAAAACTTCAAGTTACAATTTTGTTGCGATTCGTTTTCCACTTGTCCGTTGAAGTTTCACTTCTAATATGTGTCCCAGCACACATTTCGATTTTTCGCAGGTTCAATGCAAATTATGATTTGGTTACGTTAAGTACATTTTAATGAATGCATATTTTATTTGATCAAACAAAGATTCTGAATTCGATCTGGAACCAAACATCGCATCCATAGCCTACTCTAAAATTATGTCGTCGCTCACCATGTCTAGTTTTAAAATCTAAATTTATGCGGCTCCTTCACGCAGCCGTTACGCTTTTTCGTGACAGAAAAATCGTAAGACCTCTATATAGGTTTCACTACAAAAATGGATATAATAATAATAATAATGCCCCACTACCGGCGAAGATCAGTTTTCTTATAAATAAATGTATATATATATACTTAATAAGATATTTATAAGAAAAATGTAAAAAAAAAATATATATAAACGTGAATAATAATAATAATAATTCATCCCGCAGGGGGGCTTTGTGGCGAAGCCTTAGGTGAGTGGCGACACCTCGTACCTGACTCCGGGGGTCAAGACAAGGCCCCCGCCTCCGTGCTTGCCTTAGCCAGCCGGCACGGAGTGGAGATCGCTAGAGCTAAGACTCAAGCTCCAGGGGTGGAAGTGATAAATGGCCTAATGTCGGAAGTAGCTTCGGTGAACCTGCAGCCCACCTCTCTACACCCCTTAGCCACTCACACCCATGTTGCCCCTTCTTTTATGGCATTTTTAGGGGCCCATGCAAGGAGTGGCGAGTCACCGTCTGCCCATTTTTCCATGTTCCCCGAACATTGCGATGAGCAGACGCCATAGTCCCCATATTCCCAGACCGCTAGTACCACTAATAGTTCACCCCAATAGCCCGGTACTTTTTGTCCTCATTTCCCACAATAGTCCTACACTGGCCGGGGCTTGTCCTTGGGTGCATTATTGTATGGTGTAGACAGGGATAATCGCCGGTCAGTGTCACGCCACATTTACATTAAATTTGCCAAGGGGCCTCTACGTGTTGGCCTCCCCATGGCTCCACGCAAGCCCTCCAAAAGACCGGGCCATTCTTATGGCCCGTGGTCTTGAAAGACATACAGTATAATAATTCATTTATTTCAGAAATTATTTCCATATTATACAGTTTTATATTAATAATAATTTAATTTAACAATTTTAAAAACATCAAATTAGTTTACAATGATTATTGTATCCTATATAAGGCTTAAAAGGACAAAACTGTTGTAACTAATGCTTAAAACAAAACTCTCGTGGTGTATTGTGCTAACTTATCAAAGAACACATCAACAAAGTGTCTGCCCCTTAATAGAGACAATAAGAAACGTGCTAATGGACACTTTCTTAGTTAAATACTTTTAGTCAATTTATAGTCTTGTTAGATTAGATTACATTATTGTGGTATTTTTAAATACAACATTTAAGAAAAAAACGTAGAAAAAGACAGGGGGGATAATTCGGAGCAAGAGATTTCGAGAATGCAATTTTTAGACTTTTTGTCTATCTGGAAGTTCTGGCTAATCCCTGAAACGGCTGGACCGATTCTAACGGGATTTTAAAGTGCAGATAGCGGATATGAAACTTTAACAATACTCGTTGGACAAATGTCACCTTTTTCGTCCGTGACCACGGCCACTGAAAAGCGGCCGAAACGTCGGAATAACCAAAATCAAATAAATTACAGCGATTAAAACCGTTATGAAATTATCAAAATTGACGTTATACATTATAACTATAAACTAGTAAAATGAAGTCAAGCTTGATTTGTGTTCCGGCATTAGTGACCACGTTCCAGTCTCCCTTAAGAGAGCAGCAGCGCATTTGTAGCACCTTTGGTGTTGCAAATGTTCATAGGCGATGGTAACCGCTTTCCATCAAGTGCGCTGTCTGCCTGTCTTCTGAACTCATGCAATAAAAAAACGTTTATCATATATCAAAGTGAAGAGATTTTTTCTTTCATACAAATCTTATTACTAATATTAGGTATAAAGCTGAAGAGTGAAGAGTTTGTTTATTTGCTTGAAAGCGCTAATCTCAGGAAATAATGAATACTGGTCTGAATTGAAAAATTCTTTCAGTTTTAGATAGTCCATTTTTTTAATTCAAGCTCAAATTTGTGCTAAATGGTAGTTGGGAAATCGAGACGCTGACTCCCAAATAGCACATTTTTGTGCTGAAGAAACAAAATCCTTTTTGTAATTTCAAAATTCTTTCTTTCGCCGCAGCGCCTCACAATTTGACGATCTAGCACTAAATTTGAACACTGATATCTCTGTCTAAACCCAGCGCCTTTAGAAATGTAATAAACAAACCTATATTTAGAAATTTATTTGGAAAACACTATTTGTCCATAAATAGCTATTACTGATTTACGGAATATAATCATGCTAAGACATTTATTTATTATAATAACTTATATATATATATATATATATATATATATATATATATATATATATATGACTATGTATATATGTATGAGTTCGTATATTTATTTCTTAAATTAGTTTGAGTATTAATGTATCTATTGCCTTTTTCCTGCAGCACCTACTTCGCCTGATTCAATTTCTGCCATTTAGGTTGCCTGGAAGAGATCGCTTTGAGCGATAAGGCCGCCTGTTGTATTGCCTGGAAAATATTGTAAACATGGACTGTTATTGTAATTGTATATTTTGGTGTGCAATAAAGTGTTATCTATCTATCTATCTAAACAAAGAAACTTTTAAAGAAGACTAGTTTTTTCCAAACTACTTAATATATATTCAACTTAAATAGATTGTCGAGTATTTAATAGTAAGATGATATTTTAAAGTAAATAATGTAAGAATAAACCTAACTTAAAAATACAAATGCAAATAGAGAGCTAATTTTGCTAAATAAAATATTGGTCCCAAACCACTGTCACTTACCGGTAACGTTCCCAAAAGGCAGGCGGCGTTACCACACTGAATAGCAATGCTTATCCTTTGAGCAAAATAGACGCCAGCCTTTTGGTCGCGTGAGAGGTCTATTAGGCGTTCGGCGACATCTCGATAAAGTTTTAGAGCGCCAGGACCCCACAGACCCAGATTTTCCACTCCAAACGCCGCAAATGTGTAACTATTGCCGATGGCGGCGTACTTCCGGCGCTTGAGGGTCTCCTGTTCGGCTGCAGCAGAACCGGCGGTAGCGGACGTACTTGAAAGATGGGACGCCGCCAGAGTGTCAACGCAAGTAGCATCCCACACTAAGGGGCGGCCCATCTTCCAAGGTACTAACGTCAACCCATCCGGCCTCCTGCCATCGTCGCGGCATAAGCCGTTTGGTTCTAGAACGGCAGGTACCCCGGCAGTGACAAGAGCCCGGCGGATAATGTCGTTCAGTGTCGCGTGACGAGAAATTCTACCGGCGCTTCTGCTGCAGGATAATCCATGGTGTCCTAAGCGATCCACCTTATCCCCGCATTGACAGAGGTGAGGGAGTATTTCATTATATGAGTTAAAATTAAATACAATTACAAAACTAAAAATAAATCAAGTTATAAATATTATAAGCTATTATGGACTGTATCGCTGCCAGATGGGAGTGTGCCCAGGCTGGCCGCTGTATGGCGATGCTTACTTGTTGGTATGAGCCAGCCTTCTGATCACGGGTGGCATTTAAAGTTTCTTGCAAATCTCTTTGACGAAACTCTTTCGCGATGAACCCCACGGACCTAATGTTTCAACTCCAATCGGCATAAATATGTAACTCCTTCCTAAGGTTCCATATTTGCGATGTTTGAAACTTCAGCTTTTGAAGCAGCAATGCCAGCCTCTTACTTAGACATTGGAAGATGTGACGGCGCTAGTGTCTACAAACGTCGCGTCCCAAACAAGCGGCTGTCACATCTTCCAAGGAATAAATGACATACTATCCGGCCTCTTGCCATCGTCGCGTGCGAAACCATTCAACTTCAAATTCTCTTTTCAAACTTCCATTTCTTTTTTTATTTTATAATTTTTCAATCTCCATGTGTGTATGTGTCAGTGTATATGGTTGATGATACACACTGACACATAGACACATCTTCATCAACTGACCTCAGCAAGTCTTTTTATTAATGTTATTAAATGATATCGTTATTTCACTGTAAGTCTTACTATTGAAATCTCCAACAAAAAGTATTTATTACTTTGGTGTAGTATTGTACTGGCCACCAACACTAAATATTTGAATTTAGAACGTAGGTTTTTTGTTTTATCTGTATTTTTTTCCCGTATATTGCTATTAAAATCGTCATATATTACGCACGTGCAGTTTTCATTTATAATTGAAATATCTACAGTCCACAACGAATTCATATTTAAAGAAGTGTTTAACACTTACTATTTAGAATGAATAAATAATAATAAATAGTTATCTACGAAAATGATCTTCCAAGGAAAAAGAGTGTACAGTCAAATAGATGGCATTGCTGTCGTGTTGTTTACTTTTGCAATTTACTGGCATGTCATGTTACATGTCGACGGCAACGCGAACGAAGTTTCCCTGCAATACTACATTGTATTATATACGTTTTTTTTTATAGGTGCTGCCAAAATCTCCGGCAGACAAAGCAGGTCTGCAAAATGGGGATGCCATCGCGAAAATTGGGGGGAAATCCACAGACAATTTGTCTCTGGAGGAGGCGTTACTTCTAGTAGACGACGCGCAAGATTGTCTTTGTATTGGAATCCTTCGGTAAGTTCTTTGATAGACTATAGAAGATAGAAAATACTTTATTGTTCACCACATACACATAAAGTAGATCATTTACAGACATTTCGTATTAAAGCGGGAACAAAGGGCGGCCTTATCGCTATATATATGTAATTATTAGGATATATAAATATTACACAATACATATATAAAATTGCGCCGGCGGAGGAGTATAAAATTTCGCACACTTTTAGTTTATATGGAGAAGAAGTGACGCATGCTAATAATTTTCTTTAAATTACGCATAAAAAGACATTAAATCAATAAAAAAATATTACACACGCTACCATGTATTTGACAAACACACACTCGTATATACTGTTTTGTTTATTATTCATCGGTTGTTAATCTATTGTTACGAACTACACAGGACTCGAATTAAAATGCCGTTAGAATTACTATAGAGTTTTTGAGAACTGTACAAACACGTATAAAACAGGTACAAATATAACTAGACGCTACTAGTATAAACTGCACGATTCAATATCACGCGCAAAGTCCGTCACTACATCGCTAATCCAATGTACGTCTTACTCGTATCATAATCGCTCGCTACTGCTCGCTCTACTACCCCACCCCTCCGTTCGGGCTTTGTTTTATATTAAAGTATACAATACACAATCGATTGCGTGGGCTGGGTCCTTCCAAGAAAATGTAATTTACACACCTGCGAACGTCCAATAAAGTCAAAAACAATAAGGATTAGTTCGACACTTAGTACGGCCATAAAACAAGTAGAAAAACAACAGCATGTTTTTCTTAATTATTTGTAATTCAAATTCTAAACACAAAAGAATTCCTAAATCCGGGAAGGCAATAAATTGCGCTTTACGATAGGCAGCTGTGCGTTTATCTTTAACGGCTTGTAACAGTATAAAAGATTTTGGATAACTTGATAACCCCTGGATCTATGAGAACATATAATGTCAGCCCATAAATGTCCCACTGCTGGGCTCGGGCCTCCCATTATAGGGTGAACACGGACAGTATACCCGCCACGCTTGTCCAAGGCGACTTGGCAGGTTTGACACATCGGTTATCTCGATGTGCAGGTTGCATCACGATGTTTTCCTTCATCGTTTTTAGCACGTGGCAATTGTAACAATATGCACATTAGATCAGAAAACTGACTAAGAGGTGCATGTGTTAGAATCGTATTTATTATTGTAAAGTAACCATATGACGGAAGTCGTCAATAACCGGATAGAATATTCATTAATGTAGTAATCGGAAGTCCTATAACCGGATGTCAACGTAGAAGCATTTATTATCAACCCAACGGATATCTAAAATGGAGTAACCGGCATTTAGAAGTTATACGGATGGTGGAAGTTGGTGTTATGACGGAAGTGAAGTGGCGCCAAAGTATTACAGGATGGTGTCGCTGCAGACGCACTACGAGGATCTTATAAATACTCTGTGTTCGGGCAGAGGGGGGTGAGTCTTCTATCAGTCTACACCTAGTCTGCAAACGATATTCAGCTAGTCTACGGTCATCGGTTGAACAGAGCGAAAGCTCTGTTGGACAAGAGGCCCATAGTATATTGTGGACGATAATTACTGTTCGATAATGGCAGTATTCTTTAAGGGCAAATTGATGCTCGACACCTGACAAAGGGTTGAGACAAACTCTTGGAGTTGTCTTAATATTTCTGTGTATTATTGTGCTGTATTAATATTGTAATAATTATTGTGTAATAAACTTTTGATTATAATGTTTCAGAAATTATTATTCTTTCTGCTAACACATGCGTTCCGGTCAGGATCGAACCCGCGCCCTTCGATTTAGGGGCGCGTGCGCTAACCATTACGCTACCACGACTTTTTTTATGAGAACATAAGGCTTCCGTATTTGCCAAAATAACAACAGAACTCTAACTGTGATTCATATTCGTACAATTAAAATAGACGACCCTACAAAGGTTACATGATCTTAAATTAATCAATACATCGTTTTCAATATACTTAACTCATTTGCTTTTCGTCTTTAGTATATTAAACCGCCATTATTCATCCATTTATATTATATTCATGCTATAACTGTCGGTCGGAATGAAGTTCTATCTGGTCTACAAAGATCAGTGAGTGTTGATTCTTTTAATTATATTATAATAAGTGATTTTGTTATTTTTAAATAGATATTGTGAGTGACTAACTAGTGTGACCACTTATGGTCGGAATATCTTTCATCCGTGCAGGAACGGAGAAAGAATACAATTTCCTGCGGCCTGGCGGCCTGTCGTAAGAGGCGACAAAACAACCCACAGCCAGGTGGTAGGGCATTTGCCCGACTGGATGGCTACCACCCCTGGTCTAGAGTATGTCGCCATAACAACCTTGAGTTGTGTTCCGGCATTAGTGACCAGGTTCCAGGCTCCCTAAAGAGAGCAGCAGCGCATTCGTAGCACCTTTGTTGTTGCAAATGTCCATAGGCGATGGTAACCGCTGTCCATCAAGTGGGCCGTCTGCCTGTCTGCTGATCTCCTGCAATAAAAATATAAAAAAAAACCTTTTTTTTTACCACCGGACAAGGTTATCCGACTTTCTATATCAGAATTCCAATTTAAAGAGGTAAAATTTGTGACGTTGTAGGGAGTAATCTCTGGATCTACTAGACCGATTTTGAAAATTCTCTTACTGTTCGAATGCTATGTTAGCAGGGAGTGTCATAGGCTATTACATGACGCTATATACCACAGGAGCGGGACAGAGCGCGGGTGAAACCGCGCCGGGTCTCTACTGTTTTTTTTTAAAGCTTTTTTTATCTTCTTACTTTATTTACATAAGGACATATCTAGAATAATAATTATTAGTCTTACGTCTTTCATTCCTTAAACCTAGATATTCTGCTATCTTTTACAATTTGTTATACTGTTGTAATAATAGTAAATAAATGACGGCGATAATGATAACTTTAAGTATACGACTATAACGAATGCAAATAAATGTACAGTGTAATCTTCCATTTAATAATTATTAAGTCATTAAATAATGTAGTCAGATAATAATTGTATAGGGTAGTCTGGAGGAGATCGCCTTTGGCGACAAGACCGCCCATTGTACTGTAATTTTATGTGCAATAAAGTTCATTCATTCACTAGTTAAAGTTAAACTTACTAAAATATATAGTTAAAAACTAAAAATAAACGAAGTCCTAATCGTACAAATAATATAATTAAAGACTGTGTAAAAATCACTGCCAGATTCATCAATTTTTAATTTTCTTAGATAAACGTTTATATACGTTACGTTATGTTTATATTTTGAGAAAGAATACAATTTCCTGCTTTGGGGCGACCTGTCGTAAGAGGCGACAAAATAACTATAATACATACATACATACATACATAACTTCACGCCACGGCCCTTGCGGGATAGGCACGAACGACAGAGCGCCATTCAGGCTTATTCTTACACACCGCACTTGCTTCTTTGACATTCATAGCTCTAGTCTTGCACGCTCGTCTGTTCTTAAGGCTCCTGACATCACCTGCTAGTACACGATCAATTCGATCACGGAAGGTGTGTCGTGGCCTTTCGCGACTTCTGCATCCATCCACTTTTGCATTGTATATCTGTTTAGTCATTCTTTCATCATACATTCTTTCCACATGCCCGAACCACCGGAGCATTCCTTTCCTTACCTTCACCCCGACACTCTTTCAGACCAACTCTCTTTCTTACTTCGGTATTACGAACGCGGTCCGCGAGCGTCACTCCGCAGATTTTGCGCAGTGCTCGCATCTCGACCGCGTTTACTCTACTTTCGTGCTCTCTATTCCATACCCAACTCTCGCTTCCATACGTGAGCGTAGGTACCAGCACCGCGTTGTGTATGGCAAGCTGGGCCTTCTGGCTGAGGTACTTAGTTCTTCTAACTATAATAATATAATAAAACTAATAAATAAAAGTTATTGGGCTTTTGCCCGACTGCTACCACACCTGATCTAAAGCATGTCACCATAGCAACCTTGACTTATTTTCCGGCATTAGTGACCAGGTTCCAGTCTCCCTTAAGAGAGCAGCAGCGCATTTGCAGCACCTATGGTGTTGCAAGTGTCCATAGGCGATAGTAACCGCTTTCCATCAAGTGCGCCGTCTGCCTGTCTGCCGAACTCCTGCAATAAAAAAAATATACAAAATATTTGCTAATTACTACAATTAAACTAGATGGGTCTTGGCATATACCTACTACAGGTGGTTACCGAGGGAGTAAACATTGAAAAAAATCGGTGACATAGTATGGGTACGGTCCCTAAGCGGTGCATGCCGCGTTCAAGATTCGAACTTCGAACCTACTTACATACATACATACATAACTTCACGCCAGGTCCCTTGCGGGGTAGGCACGAACAACAGAGCGCCATACAGGTTTATTCTTACACACCTCACTTTCTTCTTTGACATTCATAGCTCTTGTCATGCACGCTCGTCTGTTCTTAAGGCTCCTGACATCACCTTCTGCTAGTACACGATCAATTCGATCATGGAAGGTGTGTCGTGGCCTTTCGCGACTTCTGCATCCATCCACTTTTGCATTGTATATCTGTTTAGTCATTCTTTCATCATACATTCTTTCCACATGCCCGAACCACCGGAGCATTCCTTTCCTTACCTTCACCCCGACACTCTCTTTCAGACCAACTCTCTTTCTTTCTTCGGTATTACGAACGCATTTGGAACGCGTTTACTCTACTTTCATGCTCTCTCTTCCATACCCAACTCTCGCTTCCATACGTGAGCGTAGGTACCAGCACCGCGTTGTGTATGGCAAGCTGGGCCTTCTGGCTGAGGTTCTTAGTTCTTCTAACTATAATAATATAATAAAAGTTATCGGGCTTTTGCCCGACTGGCTACCACACCTGATCTAAAGCATGTCACCATAACAACCTTGACTTATTTTCCGGCATTAGTGACCAGGTTCCAGTCTCCCTTAAGAGAGCAGCAGCGCATTTGCAGCACCTATGGTGTTGCAAGTGTCCATAGGCGATAGTAACCGCTTTCCATCAAGTGCGCCGTCTGCCTGTCTGCCGAACTCCTGCAATAAAAAAAATATACAAAATATTTGCTAATTACTACAATTAAACTAGATGGGTCTTGGCATATACCTACTACAGGTGGTTACCGAGGGAGTAAACATTGAAAAAAATCGGTGACATAGTATGGGTACGGTCCCTAAGCGGTGCATGCCGCGTTCAAGATTCGAACTTCGAACCTACTTACATACATACATACATAACTTCACGCCAGGTCCCTTGCGGGGTAGGCACGAACAACAGAGCGCCATACAGGTTTATTCTTACACACCTCACTTTCTTCTTTGACATTCATAGCTCTTGTCATGCACGCTCGTCTGTTCTTAAGGCTCCTGACATCACTTTCTGCTAGTACGCGATCAATTTGATCATGGAAGGTGTGTCGTGGCCTTCCGCGACTTCTACATCCATCCGCTTTTGCATTGTATATCTGTTTAGTCATTCTTTCATCATACATTCTTTCCACATGCCCGGACCACCGGAGCATTCCTTTCTGAACCTACTTCATTGTAGGAAAAGTTGGGTACAATAACTACTAAGCTAACACGACCCTGTTGTATAACACTGTATTTATACGTAGAGTGTTAATTGCTAGGCAAGCTGCCAAATGAATTGTTAAGGACTGATTATAGATCATCTAACTATAGTCTTTGGCAGTATAGTTCAAATAAGATCTCTAGTTTGAAAGCTTCATATTAATGTAATAGTTGTAAATAATAAAAAAACTTTATTTAAATGTGAATAAAATGAGTGCTGAATCAATACGTGAAGTAACTTTAATATCTATAGTCATATCAAGATATTATCTATATAACGTAAATATCTTTTATTAATCTCATTGCCCTGATCCAATTGTTGTTAAATTTAAAATATTTCGTATCCTGTTATCTCGCTTCAAGATGAAAGAGAGAAAGAAATCCAGTTTATTCCTAGGACGAACATAGAAACAAAGATTTATTTTATATATTTGTTTTATTTAGGGAGATAGCTAAAGCACAGCTATTCATATACCTCCACAGATGACAAGGAAATAATAAAAAGTGTAAAATACAATAATTTTAGAAAAAAACTAATGAGCTATATACTGCTATTGAACGTCTTCTGTAATAGTATATTAAATGAGCAGAATAGTATATACATAGTAACTGAAAATTATCAATAATAAAACTACGTTTTAACGGTTTTGATTTATCCGACGTTTCGGCCGCTTTTCAGGGGCCGTGGTCACGTACGACAAAGATGATTAGGCTCCCATAGATTTAATAATAAACAAAATTAAAACTAAATAATTGAAATGAACAAGTTGGCGGTAGGCTGAATAAAAACTTTGACAATACACGTTAGACAAATGTCATCTTTGTCTTCCGTGACCACGGCCACTGAGAAGCGGCCGAAACGTCGGAATAATCAAATAAATTACCGCACTTAAAACAGTTTAAACAAAATTTTGTTATGTATAATACGGCCGGCGTATCTTGACGAATGTGAACATAGGCTCTGCGAACTTTAGCACATGTAAACTCGTGAAGAAAATATAGTGACCAATTAGTACAAAGCAATGAAAAAATACAGGGATGAAGGGCGACCAATTGTATTCACTGACGAGTCGTATGCCCACTCATCACACGAGTGTACATGCTCTAAAGTTCGCAGAGCCTATGTTCACATTTGCCAAGTTACGCCGGCCGTATTATATACAAGTCGCGAAAACTTAAGAAAATATTATGAAAATTATCATCTAAATAATGCTGTACTCTGTGCCCTAAATTCGATATTATTAAGTAAAACTGTGACCAATTAACGCATACTAGAGTAAACATTAGCTATATAGTAAAGTGTGAGTACATAATTATAACAACAAAGTAAATATAACTTATAGGAACGCCTAAACTAACCAATGAGTCAATGCCAGTTCGTACAATATAATCATAATCTAATTAGTAATTTTGATGTTTAACACATTAACTGCAAAACGGATTTTATAAAATTCTAAATATCATTTTTATTCATATATGTTTTTTCCTCTTTTCAGCGGTCTCTACGACCCAGTGATCGACGACCAGGACCCGGTTTTCGAAGAACCGGCCGATTTCGACCGACGATCGGACCCAACTGAGGTATCATTTAAAATTCAAAATTTTGATGACCCATCCCAAGGTTTTGGACCCCACTACGTTTACGATGAAGATGGGAATCTCATGGACCCTAATTTCGTGGGAGAGCCTGGTTTCCTTGATAACGGTGACGCACGTTATCTATATGCTAGTCCTGCCAACCTTAACGGTCATGATTTTAGTAGGGGAATGTCATTAGAACCGTATTCTGATGGAATGGACTTTAGTATCAATGGTAGAGGATCCTTAGGATTTAGGGAAAGTAGATCTTTAACTGCATCACCCTTTTCTGTGTCATCCAAATCCTACCGCCCATTTTCCACAGAACCTTTAAAGGAAATACCACCTGTTGAAGATCCAATAATATTAAACCCTGATTACAAAGATGATTTTGGCTACAAATTTGATGAGAAAGGTATTGAAAGTGTTCTGGACTTACCAGAAGTTGAGCCTAATTTCAAATTACCTAAATCTGAAAAATATGACCCCAATTGGGAAGAAAATAATAGAACGCTCGAAGAAAAATTGGCTCAAAGCATTAAAATTAATAGAATTATGAATGAAAGACTTAGAAAATCAGCTGAACGTGTTCTTAAAGAAATAAATAATTACTCGTCTACAGAAATTATTACAGAAGAGAAGAAAGAAATATTCGAAAGTGAAATGAAATGTGAATCGAAGAAAATAAACATCAGTTCGTGGGAGTTGAGTGATCAGTTCAAAAGAGAAGTGCTAGAAGTTAAAAAGAAATTAAAAGAAGAAGAACTTATGAAAAAAATGGGATTCGAAGAAACAATGAAACAAGATACAACTTTGAAAAAGACTGAAATGAAACAAATTAAAGAAGAAAATGAATATAGGCTAAGCATGGAACAAGAAATAGACATAAATCTAATTGAAGAAACGGCTTTGAATAATGTAGAGGAAAACTTTAATACTGTTAAAGAATATGTTAAGGAAAAAACACACAAAGATTTGTATACTCGTGATGTACAATCCGAGAGTGCAAATATTTTAGAAACTAAGAAGGAAATAATGTCGAAGCAAAATACAAATGAAGACATATCCTCTTCAAAAGAAGTTACAGAATCTTTAAAGAATATAAAAGAAGAAAACAAACTAAGGAACGAAACATCAGAAAGCCTAAAAAAGACACATGTAACGCACGAAGAGTTAAAAACTGGTAGCGGTAAAGTGAGTTCAAAACAAGAAGTTAAAGAAACGCATGAAGAATTAAAAAATCTTACAAAAAAAATAAACCCAATTGAAGAAAGTTTAACAGAATCATATAATGAAGAATATAAACGATCAAAAGTAATTAATCGGAAATCTGTTATTGCTGATGATATACCTGTATTAAATACTGAAAATGAAACCCTCAAAAAGGAACCTATAATGTCATCTACTGTTGAACTTTCTGAAACTATAAGCGACGAAAATATTAAAAAGCAACCTATATATGCTAACAGTAAACAACAAAGTCAGGTGAGAAGTCAAGAAGTTAAAATAACTGAAAATAATATTAAACAACAAACATCTGAAGATGTATTAAATAAAACCGAAGCTACTGTTGATAAAAGAACAAATACTGAACACAGAGTGTATAATATAGGGTTACAAACAATACCAAACATTAGAGGTGTTGTACATTCTCAACACTATGATTTATTATTAAAAACATTCTTTATACATCTCACCGATGTTATGGTAGCCTTATCTAGATTTATGTTAACAAAGCCAGTATTTTCTGAAACGGTGAGAGTTGATAATGTATATGAAAGTGAAAAAAGGCTAGAGGAGGATGTTAAAGAGAAGAGCGTAAAACAGAGATCAGAACAAAGAAAGGGTAGTTATGTTGATAAAAAAATCCAGAGAGAAGAAAAGTATTCTTCCGAACAAAGTAAGCAGGAATTAAGTAAAGATTCACAGCAAAGAAAGGAACAAGAAAATTACATTGAAAAGAAATTGGCTGACACAGAAATGACGGAAAGAAAAGTCGTTGAAAACAAAAAGAAAACAGCTGCTAAAATGTCTCAAAAAAGTGAAGAAGTTACGCAAAAAATGAATAAAGTCATTACAGAGTTTCAAAATAAAACTGAAGAATCAAGAAGAATAAGGCGATCGAGTAGTAGAAGCTCTATAGAAGAAGAAGTTGCACTAGAAAGCGATCCCTTAGAATGGTTAGATAAAGTCAATAGTCGAAAGTCTTCGCAAGAGTTTTCTGAAATCAATAAAAAACAATTTTCACAATCGAAGTATGAATCAAAACAAGAGAGCAGGCAGATTAAAATGTGCAGACCCAAATCAGGTCGCCAAATATATAGAGCAATAGTAGAAGCACATGTGTATACAAATCCTGATGTCATTTTTGAAGATCATACAGCTGAAATCCTTGAATCTGCCACTTTCGAAACAGCTGAGTCCACTAATTTGGCTATCGAATCGAACCAAGTCATTGTGACTGAAAATATTGCCGTAGAAAATGCTGTTAGCCAGGAAATGAGTACTGCTAAAGAACAAAAGGGTCACACGTTCTCCAGAGTTCAAGTGGAAAATCAAGCTGCTGTTCAATCGTATGAGGAAAATTTACACGACGTAAAGAATTTTGAACAAATAAATTTAAAACAAAACGCATTTCAAAGAAGCGTTGAAAACGTCAAAGATATAGTCGTTCAAGAAACTAGAGAAACCATTGAACCGATTGTTAACTTTAAGTCTGAGTCTAAAGTAGTTAAGCAAGCTACAGCTACAAAACAAGAAATGTTAGTGCAAACAGCTGCTGAAAGAACAGAATTAAATGAAACATCAAATCATGAATTTATAGATGTTAAAGAATTTAAAACCGAAAAAGCAGAAATAACAAGAGATAATTTTTCCGCAATAGAAATTAATGAAGTTGATGCTATTAGAAACGAAACTATTGAACTACAATTAACTAAAGATAAGACTGCAGAAGCCAAGAAATCGTTAGAAATAGCTGATACTAGAGCTTTGGAGGTGAGTGAGGTTGCAATTGAAAGTGATATGATAAGAGATTTGAAAATAAACAAAATGCATGAAGTTAGTGCAACAAAAGCAATCGATGAAATAACTGCTTTACAAGTGACTGAAACTGTAACTGACAAAGATGAGTTTGGAGTGCTAAAAATAGAATCATTTAAAGAAGCAAACGCAAATAAAATTATTGAACAAGCGGCTGCAGTAGAAATTTCTGAAGTGAATATTGGCGCAGATGAAGCGTCTGAATTTAAAATAAAGAAAGAAAAAGAAATTACTGCCAGACAATCATTTGAAGAAGCAAAATCTCTAATCATATCAGAAACATTAGCCGATAAGAATGAAATGTCAAGTTTAAATATACAAAAACAGAAAGAAGCTAACGCAGTTACTTTATTAGAAGAAGGGAATGCTGCTATACAAATTTCCGAAGTAATGTTAGAAAAGGACGAAATTAAAGAAATAACCATTCATCAAAAAAATAGTGAAATAGCACAACAATCTTATCAAGAAACATCGGCTTTGGAAGTAAGCGAAGTTAATACTGAATTGCCTAAACAGGAAATCAAAGAACTTCCTATAGCTAAAAATAAGGAATTTGTTGCTGAGAAGGTCGTACAAGAAGCTACAGCGATTCAAGTAGCTGAATATAAAAGTCAGAAAGATGAAATTGCAGAATTTGTGGCGGCTAAAAAACATGAAGTAACTGCTTTTGAATTAACTGAAGAGGCCAGACCTAAAGCTGAAGTAAATGAAGTTATCGTTGAAAAAGATTTAGAAATTGAGACAGCAGCTATTGAAACCGCTAAAATGAAAACCGAAAAAATCCAAGATGAATTTGCTGAGTTAAAATAATAAAACATCAAGAAATCGACTCTGAGTACACGGATGAGCTAGATTCAGCTGTTGAAATTACTGAAGTTACAAATTTAGGTGTTAGAAATGAATTTGAGGGTCGTAGAAAAATTGAGGAATCACTATATGAAGTCTCAGAAATTAATGCTGAAATGCAAAGTGAATATGCTGCTCTAAACTTAGCCAAGCAACAGATATTAGGCATTTCAGAATTTACTTACGACTCTTCTATGGAAATCGGTAAAAGTTCGCATATACAATCAATAAACCAAACAATTATCAACGTGAACAAACAGATAGAAATGAACGAAGCACTTCAAGAAGGTCAAGAAGCTGTAATTATTACTGAAGTCGATCACAGCCCTGAAAGGACCCCTAGTCCAGATGTTCCTACACCTTTAGTAGATGAATACGTTTTCAAACTAGAGATTCCTTTACCTAAAGGCATAACTCCCGTTCCACCAGATCCTAGTCCAGTAGAAGAGAAGGTAATTAAAATAGACGAAGATCCTCATATTGTAAAGAAAAAATTAGTACCCCATATCGACTTGTCTATCGAAAGTGCTGTTTTCGATCCTCCACTACCTTCACCGGAGGTTAGAGTTTGTAGTCCAGTGTACAGGAAACCAGGCTTAAGAGGTGGTTCTGATAGACCGGAGTATCGAAAAGTAAGTAAAATAATAACAGACGGAAGACTTGCAAGTTCAAATTGATATTAATATATTACGATATAGCCGCGCCTTCGTCCAGACTTGACTTAAAATTCCCGTGGGATTTCCGGCACGAAAGGTATCGCAGAATTTAAAAAAATAATATTATAAGCTATTGTTTTAGTAAGAACTGTATCGGAATTAACTAATTTTTATGAATCCGAACAACTTCAAACTGCTCTCTTGAAAATTCCCAAGGGATTCCCGGCATAAAAATGTCACATATTTTATTACATTCAATATTCTATTTAAATATTTCCCAGAAAAAAATAGCTGTCGATCAGCGAAAACCGCATCGAATTGGTTCCAGTAGTTTTTACGTGAATCCCGAACGAACAGACAAACTGACAAATAGACATAAAATCTGAAAAAAAAAATGCATCGTGTTCTCCATCGTTTTTATAGTCTATTCCATCTTTTTTTTCAAATAGCTTTAACGTACAGAGAGGACATGTTTTTGACGACTTGACATGACAATTTTGTAATATTATTAATTATAAAGTTAGCAGCAAACATTGAACATGATGGAAGAAGGTCATTACTTTCTCATTTTTACACATTTGATTACTTTAACAAAAACACACACACACATCTGTATATAGTTTTTGAGCTTGACGGTCACGCAAGTTCAGTGCTTTTTTCGCATCACATAAATGACACAAAATCTTCGAAAGACTCAAATTAAGTTTTTAAAGACTGCTTCAGAGATTTTTTAAAGCATTAAAAAACCAGTCATCGCATTTATTACTAACCAATGCTTTTAACATATAACACAGACTTTTTACCTAAAATTATCAAATTATTTGAGTCTGTTGTAACATACTTATTTATATCAATGATTTATATTCATTTGCAACAGTAACCGCAATAAAAAATGTATTAATATATTTTTTCTCAAACAGGCAGACATACGTGAAATCGAAAGAAAGTCGTCTCTTCTCAAATCTGCCATCGACGAAACAATAAAAAGCATAGAAGAGTACAAAGAAGAAGCAGGAATGGAGTCGAAAAAAGAAATCAAGATAGAAAAATCTTCTAAAACTGAGTCAATAACTTTTATTAGTGAAAGTACGGAAGAAGTTTCTAATGGGATTAAAGAAGAACTTGATAAGACTGGTCACCCTGATGAAAAGAAATCCGCGCCAATCTCAGGCGAAGTTGATTCATCTGCAGGAAAAACGAAACAAATAGAAAGTTCTTATGTTGAAAACCTCACAAATGGATTAGATAATGATGAACCTTTACAAGAAACAAAAGCAAATGAAGAAAGTTTAAAAGAAGCAAAATTTGATTTACCTAATGGTGATATTATAGAAAACTCATTGAATGAAGTAGAGAAACACGTGGATGATATAAAGAAAATAGTTCAAAATACTGACAACATAGCCAACCTTACTGAAACTAACAAAATCCAGGCTGACACTAAATCTTTTGAAATACAAAAGAATGAATCAATGGAAATAAAAGAAACTGAAATTAAAGAAGCTATTGTAAACGAAAACATAGAAATTAAAATTGAATCAGATAACACTAACACAGCTGAAGGTGTTGCAGAAATTGTAGAAAAAAAATCAGAAGTTTCTAAAGAAGAAATTAAACCTCAAGAAGTGAGAAGTGAGAATCTTCAAGAAGATGTAACTCAAAAATCAGAAGAAATCAGTAAAGAAATTAAACAAGTCTCTGAAGAAAATAAAGATGAAACTTCTGAAGTTGATTTAGAAGTAAAAGAGGTTTTGAAAGACGCAGAAGTAAAACTTGATCCATTACTTGTTATAAAGCCAGTGGAATTTCATCCAGAAAATATCAGAAGTAGTGTTAGTCCAAGAAACGTCCCTGTACTGGTAAGAACTTTTAGTAACTTTTTAACTGAGTTAAAAAAAGAAAGGTGGTGGTTCTCAATGCATCGCGTTAATATTTTTGTAGTGAAACACTTACAAGCAAATAGATGGCGCTGTGCAATTGTTGTGCAATTCAGGTCGCAAACATTTCCCGAAACGTATAAATAATATATTCAAATTATATTATTGTAGGCCTGCGAGGAAAAACAATAGTCTCGCTGGAAGATCTTGATCACATCTTGTTTTACTTGGCACCGACTTCAAGCTGTACAAAATATTCAATTTTCAGCTTTCTTAAATGATTAAGTCGGGTTAGTTAATATTATTTTCTTTAGTTCTACTTTTATCCAGTGCTTAAAGGATTCAAAATTCAGATGTTGATACACTATGCTTCAACCTATTTAATAAATTACAGGAACCACCGCCTGAAAAAGAGCCATACAAAACTGAGACTGGTGAAATCATAGGAACAATACAGGGAATAGTAGATGGCCTTGAGGAGGCCGTGGTCGACGAAGAAGTTGCTAGTAAGTAGACAATACGTCAGTTTTATTGTTTTTTTCATCAAATTTATATTTAATTTTATTAATTTAGATATTTTGTAGGACATAATTTTTTAAGCTTTTTTAATCATGCAATATTGGACATGTTAATCCAGTGACACATCTCTCAAAGTCTCAAAATCTTACACTGTACAAATATTTATTTTACTTTTGACGTCCGCACGTCTATCAAGTTGCTCATTTTGTAGCAGTAAATTTCACATGCTACAAATGTCACATTTGTCCCAATGTTACATTTCATCATTTTGGGCGACGTAATAGTCACATTCTATGAGTTATCTAATGTTCTCTATTCTATGAGTTAACTATAAACTATAGCAACCACGCTAAAGTACTGTTTTGAAATGAAAATGTTTTAAATTCAACTAAAAAGAAAAAAATAACTATTTTCTTTAATATCTTGAATTCGATGCGAAATCAAATCTAAAAATTACTATATTTTAAAAATTTGCTGTAGTTTTTTTTAAGTTGATTTCTTGCTAAATAACAAACTTTTTAATTTTAGAAGAACTTGGCAAGCCTGGTCTTCCTGACGAGAAGATTGCTGAGCTGATCTCAGGTGAAGCTGAGATGTTGAGAGAAGCACATGTAATGGGGTAAGCTTAAAAGAGAAGAAGAGCAGAATAGAAGAATTAGTTTATGCTTGATTATCAAACCAGAATCATATCATAATACGATATGGGAGGTTTTAGTGGGAATTTAAAGTTACTTATAATTGCCTCGTAAATAAGTAATTGCTTAGCAATTGAATTGTGAAAATCCTACCCATAATTTTATTTAATTAGCCTTATTAGACTATCATAAAAATATGTTCATAGAAGTATGAAGTCATTTTTATATGAAGAACCTATGACAGTATAATAACTATATGTGATTCATATTCTCTATGATCATATTTAAGGGATCCAATTTGACAGCAAGCGTACAAACGGTACAAATATGATTATATCTAACCTCAAAGATAGCGTCAAAATGCAAGAATTTCGACTGGAATATTATTGTAAGACTTTCTATCTTCGAATCCAAGTTTTTCGAGTAAGGTGTTATGAACCCCCCTTTCAGATCGCCTTGGCCATGATCTAATCCAAATCTCTGCCAATTAGGACGACGCTTTAAGCTGTAATTTCGGAATCGTCTGGTCCGAACTAGGTTATCCCTACCCCTACATCGCCATTTTGTCATCGCATCACTCGTCAACGATTGGGAGCTCATCCACTGTTCCTCGACAACTGGAAGTTGTTCTTCATGGCATACGTGAGCAAACTATGGAATGATCTCCCTCCCGCCGATTTCGCAGATCACTACATTATAGGGCTCTTCAAAATGGGCTTAAACAGATATTTGAAGTCTCAACAATTTAGGCAGCGCATCGGCTCCCTTGATATTCGGGATGTCATCAAGTGGATGCGTTTGTAAGTTTGCTTACAAGCAAACCAAAACCATCTTTTTTTAATTTAAATTAATTGTAGAAACTCGACTCCTCTACACATGTATTATATTATAGATAAAATAACATGTCTGCATTTTCAACCATTTCTCTCACTACATTTATTTCTAAATTTATAAATTTAGATCAGATAGATAAATTTATACATTAAATATCATATGCACATGATACACATAGTTACAGTCAAAGTAAACAGTCAACACATTTGCTCAAAAATGCATTTACGAATCCTGTATACATTTTTCGAAAGTTAAAAATTACGCACCAAACAATGGAACGTGCGGTAATATTGGTAATCATAACCTAAGTATCTATAAAAAAAGATTTCCACCAAGAACGAAACATTTCACATAAGGAAAATAAATAAACTGAACAATCAAACCTCCTTGGAAGTGCTTCTGATCAATACATTTGTCTCACTTTAATACTATAGAGAAAATGAGACGAAAGACGTAATTCTAATTTTCAGCACACGTACCTTGCAACTGCACGTTGCGACTTTTCGACTGATATTTAAGTTTGTTTCATTACCTATTGTATTTTTTCTCACAAATGTGTTGAAAACGTTGTATGACACACGTCCGGTTATTGGTTTTTACAAGCTTGTGACAAGCCAACGACTTCGCCTCAGGCTTATATTCTTCTGATCGTTTGTATAAACCAACTTACCGCACTAGTATCATAAATAACTATTACATTACTCATGACATCTTTGTTTTCCGTGATTTTTTTCCGTGTATTGTAAAGTGGGAATTAAAATCAAATTAAATACCGCGCTTAAAACCGTTAAAACGTAGGATAATTATGTGTACTAATCACGAAAAATTAAGAAAATTCTCTATTGAGATTTTTTTATTTTCTTACAATATACACACCGACTTTACAAATGGTTGAAAATACAGCCTCTCCCGAGTCATATCCTCGCATATGCACCGGGAAGACGATTCCAGTGTGGACTTCAAAAAGATCAAGCCGCTGGTGGAGTCCCTCAAGGACTCCGAGGTCCTGAAGGCTCTGAACGAGGAGCTAATGAGGACGAGAGAGGAGAAGAAGAAAGAGGAAAGACGATGGACTAAGTTCTTGCAGAAGCCAGCTCGACCAGTGCCAAAAGCGAAAGGAGGATATCCAGGATATTTGTACAGAGAAGTGGTTGATGAGGTGAGATTTTAGGAGTTATCTTCTTTGAAATCCTATTTTCATAGCTGGAGTAAATCAGACAAACTAATGATATCTTCTTTATTTTTATTGCGTGAGTTCAGCAGACAGGCGGCCAACTTGATGGAAAGCGGTTACCATCGCCTATGGACATTTGTAACACCAAAGGTGCTCCCGAGCTGCTGCCGCTTTCCAAAGGTAGACTGGCATCTGGCCACTAATGCCGGAACACCGCTCAAAATTGTTAAGCCATCTAGTCGGGCAAATACCCTACCACCTGGCTCTGGGTTCTTTAGTTCCTTCTTCTTTATAATACTAATAGGAGAGGATATACGAATATATATAATCTTTACGAAGGAAAGGAATGCTCCGGTGGTTTGGGCATGTGGAAAGAATGTATGATGAAAGAATGACTAAACAGATATACAATGCAAAAGTGGATGGATGCAGAAGTCGCGGAAGGGCACGACACACCTTCCATCATCAAATTGATCGTGTATTAGCAGAAGGTGACGTCAGGAGCCTAAAGAACAGACGAGCGTGCATGACAAGAGCTATGAATGTCAAAGAAGCAAGTGAGATGTGTAAGGATGGGCCTGTGTGGCGCTCTGTTGTTCGTGCCTACCCCGCAAGGGACCCGGCGTGAAGTTATGTATGTATGTATGTATGTATAATCTTTAGAAACAAGTAGCTGTATTAAACTCGAACAAAACCACGGGACATGGCACAGCTAGTAGTATAAAATACCGCCAAAAATGTATTTCCTCATACATTTATGCCGATTTTGGTTTGGCCTCAAAATATTGGCAGGAAGTCAATAAAAAAATATTTGGTTCCGCTTGGACTGATAAAGGAAAATTCGTTAGCATAGATGATTCTTCAGTGTTGGTTGAGATTTCAGTAAGGTCGGTCGTGTTTTGTGCTTTGAAAAATAAACTTGTATAATTATTTATTTTAAAAATTTAATGTTGTATATAATTTTTATTTGTGGAGTTAATTAATTTAATTCTGTTTATTTATTAGTTTTGTTTTAAATTTTGTTATTTATAACGATATAATGAGATTCTTTTTCAATGTCAGAACATTCAAGAACTTTGTGAAATAGATAAGTAGCCTATTAGAGCCTTAAATTTCTAACGGATATAAGTTTTAAAAACATATTTTATATAATAAAATGATGGTTGAAAGTTGTTTAGACGTTTTCTTTATAAACAAGTACCGACTGGTAGCGCCATCTGTGATTACAGAGTGTGCTACAAGTTACGTCTTTTACTGGGCAATTGTCATACCTTAGATGTCTTCTTCCATGCTATTATCCATTATTATTCTTACATCTTCCCTTTTATTTGATATCTATTTCTGCTTTTAGGACCCCTACAAAGTGAAGATTGTGAAGCAACCCAAGCCTAAGGTAGCTCCAGATTACAAGCCTGAGGTAATTTGTATTAAATTTTTGTGCCTATCTACAAACAATCATTGTACCCTATTTCAACTAGCTAGGGGCCCGAGACAAAGCACTAAACCTATAAGTGCGCCGGAAATTGAAAAAATTTGGGAGCCCCTGTCCTAATCTATTCCTCCTGTCTGACCAAATCTATACCATACACCTACTTTATCCTTTCTATCCCATCTCATTTTTGACAAGCAGAGATCCACTTATGGACTACTTCGTGTGGAGATCATGGTAAGGACGTCTCGAGAGGCTCGTTGGGCTGGTCTTAATCTGGTGGAGGAAGGTTACCACTGCCGGAATATACACTTAAACTTCACGTGTTCTATTCTCCACTCCCCTATATTCACTGCCCCGAGAAATGGCAATCTTGCTTTGCACTAGCTATTTGAGGCGCCGGCCAAAGTGTCCTCATTCAGAATCGTCGCAGGGCGCAAAGTAGCCCCTTGCAACATAATGAGGAGCGCGGAACCACTCGGCCTTCTCATCCGACGCCCTTAAATGCGGGCGGACATTCCCCTGGTTTCTCCCGCGGCCGTTCACTCATGACGCTGGAGGTCATCCACGCCATCACAACGCCGGCCTTCGTCTCCGTGGGTGGAGCATATCCACCCTCTTTCTGATCTCTTTATCCTATTCTACCCTATCTTAAAACTACGCAATGGTTCTCTAGGACTTTATTCCGTGTACAAAAATGACCAGGAAGGAATTTCCCGCCGCGGTATTTCCTCTGCATTACAACATGGGATCATTTAAGCGTTATAATTCATCATGGCCGGCAACGTGTCGGCAGCACCCCTAGTGTTGTAACTGTCCATAGGTGGCGATGACCAGTTTCCATCAGGACCCTCCTGATGGAAACTGGTCATCGCCACCAGGTAGCTTGCCTGTTAGGCAACTTATGCAATAAAAAAAATGGAGACTATTTTTAGGATTCCCTTACACTCCCCTGAGTGTGAATCTTAAATCTGTAAAAATAATAACCAACCATTATTCCATCTTCATTTCCAGGACTTCGACACAGGTCCACTGCCCTGGGAAGAGAGAGAGCAGATCGAAGCAGCTGCACCGCCCCCTAATTTGGTACCTGAAGAACCTATCTTGGTGCCAGAAGAGGCTCCTGAGTTCTTGGAAGCTGTTGACCCATTACCTGAGAGCGAAATTCCAGATCTTGAAGATACAGGTAAGTACTTAATATAATATTTGGAAATGAGTCTTATATCTGTGCTATTAAGTAATATTGTAAACTAGCTGTCCCGGCAGATGTCGTTCTACCCGGAAAAGCTTCAATCGATATGCCGACAGCAGTGCCATCTACCGGGTCCAATTATTTGCTACAACGAGCATTAATTGCGCGACACCTTCAAGGCGTAAGACGTTTTGTATGACTGCAACATTCAATGTGGTCGAGTCAGTATTTTATGTCTTGTATTTGGTCAATGTATAGAAATGTATTTATTTGGCAATAAAATTTCAGGTATTCCATTACCACCGCCACCTCCTAAAATAGAAGTTCCATTACTTCCAGAAGAAGAAGTCAAAGTAGAAGAAACACAGCCAGAAGTCACAGCTGAAAACGTAATAGAAGAACCATCAGAAGAAACAATGGATAATAATTTAGTTGAAAACTTGGTTAGGAGCGTTCATAATATGGTTGGTAAGTACTTATGGCTTTACTTATAATCGTTTGTTAAATTTTAAGAAACTGCTCAGCAACTGATTAACGAAAATCTTACCCATAAACTCCTCTTAAGGATAACAGGTAGTGGTAAAGTAACTCGTAAATAACTGTCAAAAATAACCAACATCATTGATTAGGGTCTTAAGAGTCTCTTATTTAAGAGAGGGCTAATCCTTTATTAACGAGATTATTATAAGTAAGGCTCTTAGTAATTATTTTTAACAAATTCATCTGTACGATAACCTTTAACTGGGGTAAAAATTTTGGAATTTAAACAATTTCAGATCCAAACGCTTCGTTGGAACAGCAGCTGGCTCAAATGCGAGCCCAGCTGAAGGCCTTGGCTGAGCTGCCGTGTGTCATCCAGCAGACCTTGGAGCTGGTCACCAGGCAGCTATTCCAGCTTAGTCATCAGGTAACATGAAAGCTTATCATGTGTGAGCGATGAAGTTGTTTTTTTGAAGTGAAACTTCTATATAGACGGGGTTTTACGATTTTTTGCTCACGAAAAAGCGTCACGGTCACGTGGTCTACTTATATTTACTTTATACTTACATTTTTAAACTCGTGATATCTTTCGAACGGATTGTCCGAATTGAATAATTCAAAAAGTTATATAAAGGTATTGAAGCAGTCTTGAATATGGATTGAATGTCCTTATTTTGATGAGGATTAATACCAAGATACAAATATAGAGCCTTTTCTAGCGGCGGCATTTTAATTAAGTTTTTAAATAAAAGAACTTATTGTGACATATCTATAATAGTTAGACATATGCTGTCGCGACACTTTTTGTAGATAATGATGTGTTCTATAAAGTCGTAGTACATTATTTCATTCTATCATCAATATTTTTCGCAGTGCACGCGATTTCTCTCTTCTCTCTTCAAAAGTTATATCTAATTATCAATAAATAAAGCTTCGAAAGATATTGCCGATCCAATTTTTTTAACAAATGTATTATTTTATGTATTACAGCAGAACTACCAACTCAATGCGCAGGCGCAAGTGCAAAACGAACACGTTGAGCAAAACTATGATGGTAAGTATCCGTAGTGGAGACAAGTTACTAAGATGAATTTAAAGATTATAGTCAGGGTTACAGCGTTCATTTTTGCTACTGATTACTATGAGTAATGTATTGTTACAACCTAGGCCCACAAAAAAACACACCTGCATATCTGTAAAAACACATTTTTATTACCTGCTGGCATTCACACTAATGGTAATTATTTTATTATGATCGTCTACTTTTTTTTACATATGTATTGGCATGCGTTTACTAATTATTCTAGAGAACAGTCCATTGTTCTACTGTAATCATTAACAGCAGTGGTCATTAGCCAGGTGTTACGAATTAGGCCTACTACAATACAGGCACATTTATATTTGTGAGGTATAAAACTAGGGCCCAATGGAAAGAGGAGGCAGTCAAGCGAGAACCACGATCAAGGCGAGACGTGTGTACAATCGGAGATCTATAGTGACGGACTTTGCGCGTTTTTTTGAATCACGACCTTCTGCATTACGTTTGGATTTGTTTTTTTCGATTATATTTATACCTGTGTCAAACGTGTTTGAATATTTCTAATAAACTTTATAACAAATCCAACTCGTAACACCATATAAATTGTGGGTAGTTGTATATTTTATACATAGCCAATAAACAGTCTCAATAACGCTGCCATATTGTTTTCCTTGACTTAGTAAAAGTCGCGGACATATCCTAGTAATCATAATGAGAAAGAAGAAAAAAACTTCATACGAAGAAATAGTGATTATTTACAAATTACAATAAAAACCTATGGGCGTTACATATTGATGGGTGAAAGGCTATTTGTTTTAAACGACACTTTTATAAATTGTCGGGAGAAAAGTTTAAAGTTTCTAATGACCCAGAAAAACACATCACTAACGAACTATGTCCCATATTTAAAAAAAAGAACATCTGTAGACTGAAACTAGAGATCAGGTTCTTTATATTTCCTTAAGTTGACATATTAGGATGAAAAATCCATCGTGTTGAGTATCACACAAAATGTCGCTTAAAACAAATAGCCTTTCACCCCTCGATATAATAATCTCGTTAAGAAAGGATTAGCCATCTCTTAAATAAGAAACTCTTAAGCCCCTAATCAATGGCTTTTTCAAATAAAACTTGCCATCTTGCTTCTTAGCAGTCGCTTAAACTACCTCTCGATGTTGGGTATTTTTGACAGTTACTTGTGAGTTACTTTATCATCACTTCTTATCCTTAAGAAGAGTTTTTCGGTAAGATTTTCATTAATCAGTTGCTGAGCAGTTTCCTAAAACTTAACAAATGATTATAAGTAAGGCCATATGTGTCAGCTCCAACGCGCGACTGGTGTTTCGATTAGCGAAAACCGCATCGAAATCGACCCACTAGTTTTTAAGTGCATTCCGAACAAACAGACAAACCCTTTAGAAACCGTTTAGAATTTTATAATATTATAGGTATATAATATAATAGTACAAAAGTCTTGTAAATATTTAAAACCGATTAATTTTTCTAAATGCATTTAATATAATTTAGACATTTTTCTTTCAGTCACAAAAAGCAACGAAGAAGTTAATCAACCTTCGGAAGTTAAACAAGATTCTGGTACGAACGGAGAAGCGACAAGCGAAGAACTTCGCAGCTATCCTACTGTAGAAGAGATAGTTGAACCACAAGCAGTTAAACTCGAATTAAGCCAAGAAGAGATTGATATGATGAAGAGAGAAGAAGAAGAGATGATAGAGGAGCAAAGAAGGACTGAGAAACAAAAGAAGGTAGGTTTTTATCTTTATTTTAGAATGCGTGTGTCTTATTATCCATTGTACCTTTCCATCATCATCTGAACGTTAAATCCCGGCTGCTTTCGGAGTGTTTGCTCCGAAGCTTAAGGTCTGCCTTCCTACATTTTCTTCTCCTCTTCGCGTGTTCTTTATTATCCTTAGTTATGGGGCCATTCGTACGCATGTCATACTTCACGACATCGGACCAGCAGTTCTTGGGTCTAATCTTTCTACCTGGACCTTACCGTTAGAAGAAGGTTGACCTTGGTCTAGAATATACTGCCATAATAACCCTGAGTTGTGTTCTTAATGGCCAGAAGTCTCCCTTTAGAGAGCCGTGACACATTGGCACCTCCGTTGTTATAAATGTCCATAAGCAATGGTAGCCGCTTTCCATCAGGTGAGCCACATCTGTCTGCTGAACACATGCAATAAAAAAACTCCTTGTGGCACTCGGGGACTGCCGCGGTAAATCTATTGCATAGTATTTTTTTTCACAACTTACGCAACTATAATTATTTATTTAAGCAGTATTTTTCTTTGATATTAATTCAAGTTACACTTTTGGAGCGCGGTGACCGATAAGAAAACAAATCACCTATGTATACATATATACTTACATGTATATTTACGGGGCGCACATGCTGTGAGTGTGGCATTATAAAGATATGATAGATGCCTATACGGCTATATACTTTCTCACAAACAGCTGCTTACGTATTCGTCCGATTTCGGAACAGTTCGTCGTCCATAATTTGCAAAACCTGACATACCTCGAACCGCTACGAGAGCTCGCGGCTCACTGTGGCCACCGCACGCCTGCACTCGCCGCGCCCGCATTAGGCCCCCGTTAACGCGCATTCAGTGTGAACGCACACATACACGTTAAGCGAACGCTCATGGTGTTAGGTTTATTTTCGTTACGGAATTTCTTGATTCGATCAACGCGCTCAAAGCCCGCGATAAAAGCTATGCAATAACTTCAAAATATAATATAAGTTTAGTTTCCTTCATTGTATTTGTTTATAATAAAAAAGAGTATATATGCGGAAATTAGGAATTTCTCCAAGCGAAACTCGAACAAGAATCCCGTCAGCTGAAGCAGCGTCCGACACCACGAGTTGGGAAGCCCAAGCCGGTCTTTGGACCCCTCAACCCTGATAGACCAGTTGTCCTCCCAGGAGGTAGAAGATGGAGGGGTCCCCAGGACGCATATAACGAGGAGCTGATCAAGGAAACCCTGACGGCTCAAGCTGAGTTGATACAAGGGAAAGCTTTGGGGTACTTTTTTTATCGTTCTATGATTTTTTTGTTATTTTATTGTTTTTTTGTGTAGTTAATATGGTATAAATTCATATAGTAGTACATTTTCGCGTCTTTATTATTATTGCATTGGTCAATAAGTGATTGCGAAGAATAAAAATTCTTTATTGCTTAACTTATGACTTTTTTCAATGCATGCGATACATTGAACTTCTCTGCAATATCACGGGTTGTGCTATGATGATTTGAATCGATAATGGCCTTGATATGGGTCTCATCGACTTAATTGAACGGCCAGATATTTGAGGATTTTTATTTGAGGAATAGCTGCGTCCTGACTGAATACTGATGAGTACACATGTGAGCCAGTACATTTGGTCCGTACAAAATATTAAAAGTATGCACTAAGGGCCGCTTGTGTAAAGATACTTAAATTAATTTAAAATACCCAAAACGTATTTAACACCCTTACATACAATTAGCGTCTTGCACAACGCAAAATTTGCCGCTAAATATGTTTAAAGAACTGTCAATACGTTTTGTGTGAAGCGTATTTAGGCAGTTTAATATGATTAGCTAATTTTATTTAAAGGCGATCGTTATGCAAGCGGCCCTAAGCCTTTTACATTTTTCGTTGTTTTATCTCTTCAATATGCTTTTAGATCGATGTTTTGAAATATGTTCTGCTATTTCTAAAATTTTTAATTTTTAGGTTTAAATACGAAAGTGATAAACTGCCATACGATGAGAGGTTCGTCATTATTTCATAAACATTATGGTTATATTAATGCATGGTATCATAGTAATTATGATTAAGGATATGCCTCTATTATCATGGGAAAGGAACCAGGAATACAAAGATGCGAAATCCTACGTTATTATATTATTTTTCGCGGAACTTTAAAACAATTAAAACAAGTTGACTAAGTTACTCTTTGTTACAGCTATCTACCAGTGAAAGTCATCCAGACAGACAGAGAGACAAAATTATAAAACTTGTATTTTCGGAATCTCGTGGTTGAAATTGTACCCCTTGATTTTTTTTTACATTTTTATTTTAACATTACAAACAGACATTTCGAATGTATTTATATGTATTGATGGAGTTAATTTTACTGGTTATCGTTTACTCTATGCGAGCCTTATATAGTTCCCAAACACTTGATGTGATAGAGCCGAGCTGGAATCACCATCTATATTGTTACAACCTAGACGCCGACAAAGACAAATCCACGTACAGATTTGTAGAAGCAAGTTTATTACTCGTCGGCATTTATACTAATAATATTGAAATTATTGTAATTCTTTTATGATCGTCCTTTTTTTGTTTACTTATGTATTGGCATACGTTTCTAGAACAGCACGTTATTTTATTGCACTCGTTTATGGCCAAATTCTTAGCCAGGTGTTACGGATTACGTCGATTACGATACGGGGACATTTGCACTTGTGAGGTATAAAACGACGACTTGATAGAGAGAGGGGGCAGTCAAGCGACGATTACGGTACGGGCGTGACGTGTGTACATAACGAAAATCTAATAGTGACGGACTTTACGCGTTTTATTGAATTACAACCTTCTGCATTATGTTTGGATTTGTTTTGTCCAGTTATACTTGTACCTGTGTTATACGTTGTTCTAATAAACTCTATAATAATTCTAACGGTATGTATTTTAATTCGAGTCTCGCAACTCGTAACAATATCCAACAATATCGTATTATCCGTGCAGGAACGGAGAAAGAATACAATTTCCTGCGGCCCGGCGGCCTGTCGTAAGAGGCGACAAAACAACCCACAGCCAGGTGGTAGGGCATTTGCCCGACTGGATGGCTACCACCCCTGGTCTAGAGTATGTCGCCATGACAACCTTGTGTTGTGTTCCGGCATTAGTGACCAGGTTCCAGGCTCCCCAAAGAGAGCAGCAGCGCATTCGTAGCACCTTAGGTGTTGCAAATGTCCATAGGCGATGGTAACCGCTATCCATCGATTGGGCCGTCTGCCTGTCTGCTGATCTCCTGCAATAAAAAAATAAATAAATATAATATACCATATTACATATTTAGCCGAATCTCCAACCGTATTATATACGTGTACTAGTATATATCTCCCGTTGCTTTGTAGCTCGTGCACTTCGCTCGCTCGGCTCCTGCGTGATTTAAAATTTGATCATTTATAAAGAAAACAATAATCTATGAATAGAGGCATATCTATTATAATTTAAAAATAATCTTATATTTAAATACTGTATAAATGTATAAAGGAACTCGCATTTATATTTATTTTTATAATGTATTTAATTTCACATTTTAAATATTTTGATTCTTTACCTAAGAAGCATTTGTTTTTTAGCATAAATTCTTCATCACTATTTTCAAAACTAGCAATCATATAAGCGTAGCGGGTTCACTGTCCGTTCCCCAATAGTGGGAGTCACGAGCCCAGCAATGGGACGTTTATGGCCTGGGCTATTACACATTATTATATACGGCTAAAATAAATTAGATACTTTTTCATGTCGCTGGGCGAATATATTTCGCATCCCCTGAGACTCCGGGGATATCTATGAGGAGTCTATGAGGCTACTGGGGGACAATTCTGCACCCGCCCAAATTACCTCCTAATACTTTTGTATTTACGCCCATATCTGTGATAATAATGTATTTAAATTTAATTTGTAGCTCTATAAAATTTTATATATGCCGCTTACGACTTACTTCCATAACAGGCTCGATATACTCGTAACAAAGAATCGTCACAAGTGACATCTAGATCAGAAAACGGAATTGGGTTGTTTTGTTTTTTTCATAGCTTCGTAGCAGATGTAACTCATTGTGCTACTAAGCTACGAAGGGTTATTGGGTATTTGACTCCATTTAGATATAGCATCGTAGCACACATAGCACATTTTGCTACGAAACAACAATGAGTTATTGTGTATTTGAAGCTAATCAGTCTTAGCTTCGTAGCGCACGTAGTATATTGTGCTACGAAGCTATGCAGTCGTAGCTTTGTCGCACACGTAGCAAGTATGTTACGACGATAGGATGAGTTATTGGCTATTTGAATCTATTTTGTCGTAGCTTTGTAGCACACATAGCACGTTGTGCTACGAAGGTACAATATGTTATTGGGTATTTGAACCTATTTTGTCGTAGCTCCATAGCACACATAGCACGTTGTGCTACGAAGCTGAGTTATTAAGAGTAGCTTAATAACTAACTTATAAAGTCAAAGTAGTAGTTTGGAATCAAAACTTCATTTTTAAATTGATGTAACTCTAATTATAGAGGAAAAAATAAAAGCAGTTTGTTTATAATACTTATATGATCTTTGTATTTATTAAAAAAGTTGATTCAAATACCTATATTTTCGGTCATTTCTAAAATTATTCTCATATGCTCAAATATTATTAATTATTTACTATGTTTTATACTGTTATGTATTTTTATTAGCTATATTTTGTAATTTTTATATAATATGTAAATTGTTATTCTGTCATTATTGTTGTAAAAGAATTTTGTGATGTTTTTGTAAGAGTTGTTGTTCAGTTTTTGCGTTCGTTGTGTTTGTGTGCGTGTGTTTATGTGTTTTTTCGTTTGTTTGTTTGCATGTCTGCGGTGGCAGATCGCGATCTGGAATGAAATCTGGCCGTGGGGAGATTCCAAATCATTCTGTAGGAAATATAGGTATGTTCACATTATTTAATAACTAACTATTAAAAAGGCTTAAAACCAGTTTAATATTAAGCGTGTTATAGTAATGTAGCCATTTGGTCTAAATTGGGAAGAAACCGTTATTATCGCTGCCTGTGTATATTATAATGCTATAGCGAGGTATGGCGCGTTCCTATTTTTTTTTTATTGCACGAGTTCAGCACACAGACAGATTACTCGCATATAGCGGTTACCATCGCCTATGGATATTTGCAACACCAAAGGTGATACAGGCATAAAGGCCCTACCACCTGGGTGTGAGTTTTGTCGCCTCTTACAAAAGACAGCCCCAAAGCAGGAACTGCTGGCTAGTCTCCCCCCCCCCCCCCCTTTACAAAGATACGGCCCTGAAACTAAATGCCTCGCTGTTCACAATAAATTAAAGAATCGCGTGCGTCTCGGGAAGCCGGACAGAAGTCACAACTTAATCTAATCTAACTTGAACTATTTAATATTGAAATTGTTTAAATTGAGAAAAGCTTAAGTTATTACTTAAATTTTATATATAATAATAATAATAATAATCGGCAGACAAACACACACATTGTATATCCCCAAATTAAGCAAGTTACGCTTGTGTTATGGGTAACATACAACTGACCACTCTGGGGCCGATCCCAGACACCCAGACCATGGTAAATAACGGAGAAAATACGTTTCCGAAATTTACTATACCGGGAATCGAACCCGGATCCTCCGCGTTGCAGTGAGGTAGGCCGGCAAAGGCTTAGCCCGCTCAACCACAGAGGCCGTCAAATTAATATGATAATGTTATTTATTAGTAAAATCTTTTGTTGAATGTAAAATATATTTTATTCTTTGTTACAATTCTTGTATATTAAAATTTTGCATATGTACATTATTAGTATCATTATGTAATCTAATTACCATAATACGATAGCGCTGTGGGCTAAAGTGAGAGAGGAGGAGCCTGCCTACGACTGCCGTATACGTGAGAGAATGGGTAACCAGACAGACAGGCGCCATAACGCGTTACGTAACGAAGCGGTTTATCCATAAGAAGTTATCACTTCAAAAATAATGATCTGGCACGAGTTTTAAAAGAACTATATCGCAGCCAATAATGCGCTCAAGAGACACACTTACGAGTGTTAATTTTCGCTAAAATATCTTTCCAGAGAGTCGAATTGCCACTTAGTAGACTTTCACAACCTACGTGACAGCTATGTGTCTGTGTTTGACCAAATAATCGATGTGAGTGATTTGTTTTTTGTGCTAATTCATCATTGACAACAATCATATATAATTTAATTATAAGTATATTTATTTATATGTATTATTTAATAATAATAGAGTGCGGCTCACGGGGAAAGTCAATAATGGAATTCATCTAGCGCAATACAGCTGTGCAAGGTTGCCGGTGGGCGCTGGATGAGGAAGTCAGAGGACAGGGATGAGTGGTGCCGACTTGGGGAGGTCTTCGTCCAATAGTGGACTACGAATGGCTGACGACGAAGATTTTCCATGTTGGACAGGCAACTAAGATAACAGTTATTTTGTTTTATTGTTACGTGCGATCGGGGGTACGCACTTAAGATTGCAAGGAAACACTAATTTTTAACTTACGCAGCCGAACGTGATTCCTCTCCGCAGGGTTGCCCCTACACGCACGACTAACGATGCACTGTCCCGACGATAAGGTGTCTCGCTCACAATACCGTCGCCGATATTGTGTTTACCGCGTGTAGCTAGCTTCTGAATCTTCTCTCAAACTACGCTACATTCCTACTTCACTGAACTGCCCACTAAACTTTTCACTAAATTCATCACTAAACTCGTCACTGTCTTCTATTAAACTTCTCTTCCAACTCTTTCGTATCGCAGTTGTTGTTTCGGTGTCTTGAATTGAACTCAACTGTCCGGTAGGTGCGCCTTACGTTGCTTATAGAAGAATCTTCTGGGAGCCATAATTTTTATCCTCTTTCCGTTCTAAACATCTTCTATCTATTTCTGTTTTTTCCTTCCCGAACATTCTATTCTAGAACTTTCGTTCATCGTCAATCCCTTTTTAAAAAGTACCTGTCCTTGTCTTTTCCTTCCAGAATCTTCTACCTTATTCTAAAAGCTCTTAAACCAACTAGATGGTTCCACCATCACTCGCCAAATTATTATTTATATTGCTAAAAAAATATTTACATATTTATTGTCACTTTGAATAAGTATTCATTGGCTTGCCCTACGATTGGTTTAAATTTAACATTACTTGTATAGAGCTTTTGCAAATTTTAACCAATAATATGACAAAATATATAGAATCGATAAGATATAAGAACCGGCCAATGGCCAAATTATTTGTACATATTGTAATTATCGTGACAAGCATTTAACTGTACTTTTATGTATCTGTAAATATTAATGTATGTAAATTAAGAAAAACCAATCTTGCAAATGACAATCTTCAATAAAAACGGTTTGGTTGCGCCATCTATATCGTAAGAATGTATAACGGCTACTTTCCAGTAGAGGCTCACAACGACGACGCTCACGACCGCAATTTTTCCCGTTCCACTTCCTTGCGGACGTTACAATCATTAACTCTAGTGGAACGGATTATGGGGTGTTAAAGTCATAAAGGACAACATACACGGATGTCATTGGTTGATTTGAAAATCGCGCCTTTTTCAATGTCAAGGGATAGAGAGAATTAATGCTCTGTGGTCAACGCCCACTGCTACCTCTTGATATGGATCATTGAAAGCGCTGTGTATATGGAGGGTAAAGGTAAGAAGAATCATCTCATATAGGAAAATAGTTGAAGAAGTGTCCAGTTGTAAGCTGTAAATAACAGTTCAAAGACCGTCCACAACGGCGCTGATGTAAATGAAGGGTATGGTATGAATGCAGCTGTTGTAGACGAAGCGAAGTATGCAGAGTTAAAAAAATATCTTTGGCGTCTAGAGTAGTTGGTGACAGTACACTGTTATAAAACGTCAACCATTTACGTAGTACAAAATAATTTAATAATAATAACCTCAAAGAACTATTGTGATGTGAAAACGTGAATAATGATTTTATTTCGTGAATTTTGAATAATACGCTTAGTGATTTTGTAATATTTAATTTTATAAAACTAAAATAATATAATACTACTCTAATAACTTTTGGCGCTTTCTTTAAACTTCACCCTGATGCCAAAGTGGCGCCACCCTAATTTAATGCATTTCGATGGTAACTTCTTCATGTACAGAGATGATTCTCGTTGCCTCTACCCTCTTCCTACCAGTGACGTTTTCGCCACGACCATAACGACCGTGGTCGCAATGTAGAACGGTTGACGGAGCATTTTGAGCGTTGTGAGCTACTAACGGAACGCATCCTATATGTTCAATACTTAAATAGTTTACCTTTTCAATTGATGGTTCCAACCAAATGAATGTTTATTCTGTCTTGGTATTGAATAATATATCGTTTTAGGGTCAACTTCATGAAGTACGAGAAGCCCCCAGTGTCTTTGGAACACCTGAAGAACTCAGAGGTATACAAGCTGATCCATGATATGGATGAGACTCCTCTTAAGCGAGTTGAGTTGTTGACACCGGTAAATGCTGAAGCTGATTATAGGGAGGTATGACTCTCTCTTTTTGTTCACCTTCTCCGAGTTACTTGGGGTAGGCAAATGTTTTTTATTACATGAGTTCAGCAGATAGGCAGAAGGCCCGCCCGATGGAAAGCGGTTACCATCCTTACTAGAAACCTACTAGAACCAAAAAAACTGTGCAATGCTGGATCACGGATCCATACACAGCTTCGCTGGTTCTAATAGTTTATGGACTGTATAGGTTTATATATGAGAGAGCGAGAGGTATGCCAAATCTCGCACAAAAACCAATGGAGTAATAAGCACCACTAACCTCGGAATCCACCTCCAATGGGGCAGCTAGACAGCTCCTGGAAATGCACGGCACGAACAGGTCCTCGAATGGCACACTCACACAGAAGGCAAGCACGGCTTGTATATAAGTTCAGTAAAAAGCTCCAAGAATGGGATGTGAAACGTTCGCGTGCACGGAGAAAACTGAAAGTCCGGGCAGACCTCGCGTGTTTGGAGACTGGTTCACCACCACGCAATGGCGGCGAAAACGAGAGCCAGCGGCACTTATAAAACTAGCCACATCGGCATAATTATGAGGATCCAACAGCTACGTCTCTCTACGTATCTTACCGCCTGTAAAACGAGGAGTGTTCCACGAAATTATTTGATCTGGTGGCAACGCCTCATTTTTACAATCACCATTCGCCATCGAAGGGATGTTCACCCCCATTTCCTAGAGCTCCCCACGTTTAACTACGCAACGATTCTCTAGAACATTGGTTCCGCATACGAGAATGATTTGGAGAGAACTTCCCGTCGAGATTTTCCTGCTGCACTACGAAATTTGGTTGTTTAAAAAGGGCGTTATAACATAGAAAGAAAAAAAATATTTGAAGAAATAGCGAAGTACTTGCATTGCTAATATGTATTAAAAATAACATATTTTGAGAATTTGTACCCCGTATTTTCCGCAACCAAGGTTCGCACTCAGCTTGTTGCTGTGCCGGCATAATGTCCGACACAACACTGATTTTCAGTTCAAACCTTCCTTTGGCTTGATACTAATACGATCCAAATATTTTAATGAGTTTAACTTAAAAACTATTTACTTTGTAAATCTAATATATAAAATTCTCATGTCACAGTTTTCGTTGCCATACTCCTCCGAAACGGCTTGACCGATTTTGATAAAATTTTTTGTGCTTATCCGGTATCTATGAGAATCGGCCAACATTTATTTTTCATCCCCCTAAATGTTAGGGGTAGTCCACCCCTATTTTTTTTTTTTTTACACAAAATTTTTAATTTCTATTTTTTTAAGATTTTTTTTTTTTTTTTTATTGCAGGAGTTCAGCAGACAGGCAGACGGCCCACTTGATGGATAGCGGTTACCATCGCCTATGGACATTTGTAACACCAAAGGTACTACTAATGCGCTGCTGCTCACTTGAAGGAGACTGGAGCCTGGTCACTAATGCCGGAACACAACTAAAGGTTGTTATGGCGACATACTCTAGACCAGGGGTGGTAGCCATCCAGTCGGGCAAATGCCCTACCACCTGGCTGTGGGTTGTTGTGTCGCCTCTTACGACAGGCCGCCCGGCCGCAGGAATTTGTATTCTTTCTCCGTTCCTGCACGGATAAAATACAGAACTAAAAAATACATACAACCCTAAATTTTCAACCCTCTACGATCAACCCCTATTTCTAACAGGGCAAGACGACGTCTGCCGGGACATCTAGTTATAATATAGATTCATTAAAAAGTTATTGTGCATAATATTATTAATAATATTGTAATAAAACAAAGTGAATCCGGCTCGAAGGACCATTTTGTGGAGAGCACGTAAACTGTGTATAACATAACTGGGCATGAAGTAATACGATGATTTCTTTACTATAATATTATTTAGTACACAACGATACTGTACAAAGTAATGTTAAACACAGAATGACTAAACAGAAAAAGAAACAAAAGAATGTTGACAGTGTCAAAAATATAAAAAGTAAAACTAACTAAAGAGGTTGATTCCAACATATACTTACATCGAATAAATAGTACATCTTTCAGATTTTTCGTTGGCAACGCCTCAGGTGTTACAAACGTCACAGGCGACGGTAAACACCTTCCATCTAGTGAGCTGTCTGCCTATTTGCCTGCTTCGGTCAATAAAAAAAACTAATTTTTTTTTCAGAGATGCAGATCAAGGACTCCCAATATCATCAAACCTCACAACATCCCACAGCAGCTTATGCCTTAAAATATAAATAAAACAATGCAACTATAAGTACAGTCGCACTGCGATAATTTGCTCCCCTTTTTGTTCCGACTCTCCCTGTAATGAGACACGCCTGTTTTGTAAATATACATTACTGGAAAGCTTAGCCCGTTAACTTGGATGCAGTGCTTCAGTAATAATAAGTATACAAATAATCAAACAGGATTTATTCTATTTTTTCCTTGATTTTCAAAGTTCGACGTATTAGAGCCATGATGGAATGATTATTTCGATCTCAGCTCTTTAGGCTGGCTCGATCGGTGTGATACCACGCAAACACAGATTATTGGCGTTGAACGGTTAACCTAGATTCCTTGTTTGGCTGGTAGTAGAACATTTACAAGCGCATAGATGGCGCTGTGCAATAATTGAGGTCCCTAACGATTCCCGAAACGAACAAAGTATATGTACAAATTTCCAATAATAGTAGATGGACTAGGCCTGCGAGGCACAACAATAGCCTTGCTGCAAGATCTTCCTTTGAAAATTAAGATGGAGGAGCATTCCATCTCGTTCCCCCATTCTATATGGGTCATCCTTAACTTTTCAATTCTTTCACTTACCATCGCGATCGGTTGAATTTTTACATTTATTTCTTGTATGGAACTTATCATTTTAACCGATAGTAAAGCGAACCGAAAGGTCGGTAAGATATAGAAACCGGGCTCTAGTGAATTGAAAATGGAAGTATGATAGTTAACGAAAAATGAACTCAATCCATATTTTATTATGAGTTTAGTAATTAAAGTATGATGAGAATATTCCGATGGCCCACTTTTTTTTCTTCTTTTCCCATTCAGATCAGACTGGAGGTATGGTGTTCATACCTCCAGTCTAATCCTTCTACCGTATGCCTTTTATCACACTCTCTCTTACAGGCTGGCAACACATTGGCTTCGCTTTAGTGTTGTAAACGTCTACTGGCGACGATAAACACTTTCATTCTCGTTGCCTGCTTTGTTATAAAAAAGCGACACCTGACTATTTCCTATATCACACTATTATAGTATACAATTGATCTTATCGCCGATGTCTTCCAGACCAATTTTAACATTATTAAAACTAGCTTAAATATAAATATCAGATTTCAAATTATTTTGCGTTTATTTATATGTTTACAGGACTTCTAAACTCCTTGAAATTTAGTATTAAAAATTATTTTTATATTTTTTTATCATTTAAGTATGGTTTAATATTATTAGTTTCATATTAAATACCTAACCATAAAAATAAATTATTTTGATTACTTATCTCGAAGCTAATTTATCTGTACACGCCTAGATATTTTGTATGGATAAGGATATGTACTAAATATAGTCAAATATAGGAATCGGCGGTATCGTGCGAAATGATTATCGAATTAACGTGGATCGACTGTACACCTATATTAATATTTATTTCAAACTATTAAATTATTGTTAGCAAACGATATTCATAAAAACAATTGTTTACAATAAGTTATATTATTTTATGTATATTTTAATATTAATTGAATAATTTTTATTTATTTCATTTCTATTTTATTGCTTATTGTTCATTTGTTCACATTGATATTAAATAAACATTTAATTCTGTCGATGATTTTCTTTTTAACCTATCTGTAGTACAGGGGCGCCCTAAAGCTGTTACTTTTGGAGATTCAGTTAAAAAATGGCTCTGAAATAGAATGCTTTACTCGGGAGGCGAATTCCTCAAATGTAAATAAATACCTTCCTTGACTTATGTTTCATTTCATATTATATTATTATTTTTATCCGTGCAGGAACGGAGAAAGAATACAATTTCCTGCGGCCGGGCGGCCTGTCGTAAGAGGCGACAAAGCAACCCACAGCCAGGTGGTAAGGTATTTGCCCGACTGGATGGCTACCACCCCTGGTCTAAAGTATGTTGCCAAAACAACCTTGAGTTGTGTTCCAGCATTATTGACCAGGTTCCAGACTCCCTTAAGAGAGCAGCAGCGCATTTGTATGACCTTTGGTGTTGCAAATGTCCATAGGCGATGGTAACCGCTTTCTATCAGGTGGGCCGTCTGCCTGTCTGCTGAACTCCTGCAATAAAAAAATAAAAATAAAATATATAATTTAATAAAATCTTATATATAAAAATGAATCGTAGATCGTATGTACGCGCATGACTTGAGAAGGACTTCACCGATTTTGATGAAATTTGTTTTGTGTGTTTGATTGGGTTCCCGGATGGCTTAGATTTGCAATTAGAACCGGTAGGTGACGCTGAGATCAGGTTCTAGATTCTTCCTGGACCGATTTTGTTGATTTCGTTTTTATGTGTTTGACTGGGTCCCCAGATGGTTTCAATCCACAATTGGAACCGGTAGATGGCGTCGGGATCGGGTCCTAGATTTTTATTTTTTTACAGCAGGAGAACGTCTGCCGGGGCCGCTAATATATTTATAATAATATTTACCCTTTACTTGTCAATAAACTACATTTCATTTCAAATATCACATTATCGCAGATGAAACCCGAGCATTACAGCTACACCCAAAATAGCTCGCTCCGTTGAGTTATTATTAATGCATTTGATCACAGTCAATAACTATAACATTATCTGGGATGCAGTGTAAGCAAAACAATATGCATTAGGCGGTGCATGCTTTACGGCCAGGATTCCAACCTGCGCCCTGCGCCTGCCTGCTAGTAATACTGTTACAAGTGACGACACTCGAATTTAAATTTTAGTAGAACTATACAAACACGTATAACACAGGTACAAATATAACCGAACGCAACAAGTCCAAACGTCGTCGAAGGTCGTAATTCAACAAAACGCGCAAAGTCCGTCACATATTAGTTTCCCGATTGTAGAACAGACGTCTCCTTTCGCTCGTGGTTCACGGTCGACTGCCACCTTCCTCAATCGGGCCATACATACTGCACAAATGCAATATAACCACCCGGCAACGTGGACCTCATTTCCTAGATCAGCTTGTACTTTAAAATTCGTAACACCTGGCTTAGGATTACAATACAACAATAGGCCGTATACCAATAAGCAAGTAAACAAAAGTCGATCATAAAATAATTACAATGGTTTTAATGTTAATAGTTCAAATGCCGATGGGTAATAAATGTGCTTTGTTTCAGATATGCAGGTGGATTTTGTTTTTGTCCGGACCTGAGTTGTAACAATACAGTAATTTGGAGAAAAAAAACATTTTTATTTCTGATCAGTTATGTTATCTTTATAAAAGTACTATAACACAGTGAAGTGCATTCTTTTTTAGGTAAGTACTTTTATCAAGATAACATATTCGATTAAATGATTCATAGATTACAAACAGCACATATCAAAATTGGCTTTGTAGTTCCTCAAATTACGCAGTGATATAGTGAGGTTTGCCTGTGATACACGCAATGGAGCACCCAGCGTTTTCTGATGCCGGTGGTGAAGCAGGCATTGAGATTTGGACTATAGATGTAAGTTTAAGCATTTTTAAGAACCTACTCCATATACCCATAATAATTAATTGAATTAAATTAGTATTTTAATGATTTACTGTTTTTACAAAATTATTACATTTTACATGCTATATTTACCTATGCTAAAAATATATATACAACTTAATTTATAAAAGATAAAAACTAGAAATAATAAATAGGTCTCAAATCATCGTCAGCTGGGAAACGTTCCCAAAACGCTGGCCGCATTACCACGTTGTATGGCAACGCTTTAATGCGTTGCCCAAAATATAGGCCAGCATTTTGGTTTCGTGAGACATCTATCAACCGTTTTGATAGGTCTCGATAAAGGCGATGGGCTTCTGGACCCCATGGCCCGAGAGTTTCGACACCAAAAGCCGCAAATATATATCCACTACCAATGGATGCATATTTGCGGCGTTTTAGGTCCTCTTGTCGTGCGGCAGCTGCACCAGCTACCACAGCAGTATCGGAAAGATGGGACGCTGCCAAGAGTTAAATCCGAAGTGTTATGGTTAAATTAATCATAACACTTCGGGTTTAACTCTTTGTTAATATATAATTATGTGTAGGTACTAGTGTTTCGACCATAATTAATTTATAAGTTGAACATTATTGATGTCTATTGTCAGACTTCTATAATCAATTTGACTTGAACAATAAACAAAAGAGTATATATGCGTGTGTGTGACAAATACATGGTGGGGTGTGTAATGCCTTTTTTTATTGATTAAAATGTATTTTTTATGAATAATTTTAAAAAATATCAGAATTCCTTTCTTATTCTCTATATAAAATATAAATTTGAGAAACTTCATACTCCTCCGTCCGTGTAATTTTCATAAAAAGGGGTACAAGTTTTTGCTTCATGTATTATTAATAAGCTGAGTCTATTCGTACGGGTACCGTACGAATAAATATAATTTATTCGTCCAGTACCCGTACAAATAGTCACGTCGAATGGCCGAGTCTATTAATACGGGTACTGAAAATGTTCTTAAAAAAGCTCGGCCAAAAAAAAACCTAACCTAGGTTAGGTTAGGTTTTTTTTTGGCAATTAAAGATTGAAAATAAGTATTTTACGAAGTTCTTCCAATCCATACAAGAGCAGTACGCAAATACTCGCGTATACTTTGTAGTAACATATAAGCAGATCTTGTTCCGTAATGTACAGCGCCAGTACACATAGGGACTAATCGTGTATATGTCGGAAAATTATTTTTGGGTGGTTATAAAAAAAATATTTAATATTTATTTATTTATTTTTATTTTCATGTTTTAAAAAAACCTAACCTAACCTAATTAAAAAACAAGCTAATCATCCAATTCATTCTTAATTTTTAAAAAATTGAATGTCTGTACGAATAAATATAATTTATTCGTCCAGTACCCGTACAAATAGTCACACCGTTATTAATATAATGATGTAGGTATTAACATAATTATTACATGAAACTCTTTGGCTGGCTCATATTCGCCCAAAAATTTATACGAGAACGTGGTCGTTGTGACCTTCTGGAACATAGCCCATAGAAACCTGCAGTTTGTACAGTTCGCAAGAATCCTTATCATAAAGAAGTTTTGTCTTTCTTTTCAGAAATTTGAACCTGTGTCAGTAGAATCAAATTATTATGGGAAATTCTATAACGGGGACTCTTATATTGTTCTAAAGGTAAGTTTTATTTATTCAGATTAACAACGACCACCCACAAATATAACCAGAACAAATATACGAGAATAACATCGTATTTTTTTATTGCATTACTGCAGCAACATCAGAGGTGCTACAAATGCGCCGCTGCTCTCTTAACGGAGATTGGAACTTGGCCACTAATGCCGGAACACAACTCAAGGTTATCATAGCGACATACTTTAGACCAGGGTAGCCATCCAGTTAGGCAAATGCCCTACCACCTAGTTGTTGGTTGTTTTTTCGCCTCTTACGATAGGCCGGCCCAATGCAGAAAATTGTATTCTTTCTCCGTTCCTGCACGGATTAAATATGTGAATATGTTTTGGTTTTACATAGTTTCGCGTAGCAGTTACGACTTCTGTATAATCTTAAGTTTAATTTTAAATTATTTAAGCAATAATTACATAGAGAACACAACATACTAACTATAACGTTACCCAAGGGATACAATTTGAGATAGAGAATGGCGTTGGATATCACGAATATTAATAATAGTGTATGGCCTCGATGGTGATATTGCAGCGTCTGTTCCTTTTTTTTCAAATTTGACTTGACTTTGTTAAGTTAAAGAAATAAATATTATTAAATAAATATTACCAACAACAAAACAATGTTGTTGGTCCAAAAACCTCACAACTTTACCGGGGTTTTTGGGGCGAGCGTGCGAAGCGAAGGCGCTCGATCCTCAGAGGCAACTTACTCGAGGGAGCTCCCTAGAGAGTTTCATCTCGGCTGGACTGTTGCCATAAGAGGGGATGAATCTGATCATGCCCACTATAGGGCGACACAAAGAACTAATTGAGAAAGGGTGACGGGTAATATAAAGATCGAAGGAAAGCTCAAGATCCGTGGTTCACGGCAGCCTACGCTATCTTACTGCCGATTCGCAACTTATTATGGCTGGGAGAGAAGAAATCGCGAAAAAAACTTCCCAGCAACACGCCTAGTCTATCCTGTGGGGGGGGGCTATGTCTCCTGGCATCCCTCGCGGGGACGTATAGAGATCGTGATTGGCGGCGTCCAGACGCCGCCGTCTGTGTCTGTCTGTTGGTGCCTGCCAGCCTGCCAACTAACTCGCAGGCGGGCTGATCCGGGCCAGCCGTTTTGTTACAACGTCGACCCTGTCCGTGAGGACGTTTCGCGGTCGTCGCACGAGAGCTTTTCGCCGAGGCTTATAATCGGATGCGCGAGCAGATTTCGATGGTACGGCTCTTGATCGAAATATTTACGCGAGAGCGACGTAATGTAGATTTTGATGGAGCGTCTGTTCCTGCATGCCACGGACGCGCTTATACATGGCCTACATTGTTATTGACGACACAGGTGTCCCGTGCAGTTGAGTAATCGTTCCACAGGAGCGTACACGCCGCAGGACCGCCTTCGGTTTGTTGCTATGTGGTATTATGTGATATGATCATGAGCATATGATGGATACCTGGATACCACCGTCATAGTGGCTGTATGCAAATTGTTAACAATATAACTTAACTTCTAAACTAACTTCTTCTGACTACACGACTTTTTCAGACTACAGGCGATGATACTTCCACGCTATCCTATGACGCGCATTTCTGGCTTGGAAGTAAGACAACCCAGGACAAGATGGGTTCGGCAGCAATCCTGACTATTACATTAGACGACATGCTTGGAGGGAAAGCTGTGCACCATCGTGAAGTTCAAGGCCACGAGTCCAGCCAGTTTTTGGGGTATTTTAAGCCAGGTAAGGCTGAGTCACGCATCCCAAATTTAAAGGGCGTGGGTTCGATCCTGGTCGGAACGCATGCACCACTTAGGTAGTTTTCTGACGTAATGTGCATATTGTTACAATTACCACGTGCTAACAACGGTGAAGGAAAACATCATGACGCAACCTGCACTTCGAGATAACCGATGTGTCAAACCTGCCAAGCCGCCTTAGACAACCGTGGTGAGTATACTGTCCGTTCCTCTTATAAGGGGAGGTCCGAGCTCAGCAGTGGGCCATTCATGGGCTGTTTTTATTTTATTGTATGTCTTTCAACACCACGGGCCATTAAAATGGCCCGGACATTTGGAGGGCTTGCGTGAAACAATGGGAAGGCCAACACAAAAAGGCCCTTTGAAAAATTAATGTAAATGTGGCGTGACACTGACCGGCAAATATTCCTGTCTACATCATATAATAAGGCACCCAAGGACAAGCCCCGGCTAGTGTAGGCCTATTGTGGGAAATGAGGACACAAGTACCGCCGTATTGGGGTGAACTGGTACTAGAGGTCTGGGAATATGGGGACTATGGCGTTTGCCCGTCGCAATGTTCAGGGAACATGGAAAATGGGCGCGCGAGTGTTGCGATGGTAGAAAGAGAACGAAGTCACCATTCTAAACAGTTCTTCGGAACACTCTCCGTTATTCAGTCGGTAGAATACGCAGAGACGCATTTGTAAATGAAGTCTGTTTTAATAACAAATCGACTCGGGAGCGTATTAGTTCATTACCAATCGATCAGTCATCTAGCTGTCAAAAGTAAGATAAATGCTTGGAAAGCGTATAGGCAGTTTACTAACTTATAGCTGGTTGTTATACCTTACTATTCATTCACGTACCATCGATTGAATTTCGACATTACTTCACATATGTTATATTCTAGAGGCTGTCAGTGAAACCAGTATTAAAAAGGTGCCTCTTAAAAAGCTCGCCTGACATGCGTAGACTAAAAATAGTTTATTCTCTCTGTTACCAGCTATAAGATACTTGGAAGGCGGGAACGAGTCCGGATTTACTGAAGTAGTCACCAACGCTGGAGCTGAGAAACGACTCCTCAAGCTGTCTGGTTGTGATAACATGCGAATTGAGGAGGTAATTCTTCTGTCTTTAAGGACCTTCTGTACTTATTTATTAATTACTCAATACTAGGTATAATTTAGGGGGTTGGTTATAGATATTAGCCCGGATGAATATAATAGTGAATGTGTTTACGAATATATTTGGAACTCCACTAAAACTGGTTGTGAGTGGACAAAAAAGGTTTTTAATTAATTATGGTAATTTAATTTAAAATTCAGGACAATGATCTGGTAATTTAAACATAACATAATAGTCTGTTTTAACTTTAGAAATGTACCCACGTATTGTATAACACTACTAAATCTGTTTTTAAGCACTAAAAAAAATCACTAAAGCGGATTTTAAGTATAATAAATAAAGTTTTATCTATTAACACAATGATAAAATTACATACTATTGAATACAATGTAAGAAAACTTATCTTATTTGTTTGTATTCTATCCATAGTCCCTCAAGAGTATAAGTAGAATACTGAGCCCAGATCACCGTCTTCTATGGGTAAGGTGCCCGGAGGCTGGCTACGTTTCCTCGCTGGATCGCCATACTGATCCGTTGGCCGAGGTAGGCACCAGCCCTCTGATCACCTGAAGAGTCGATGAGTCGTTTTGATAAATTTTGTTAGAGACTCATGGCCTCAGGACCCCACGGTCCAAGCGTCTCGACAGCAAACGGCACAAACATATAACTCTCACTGAGGGTTGCATAATTCCCCCGCTTGAGTGATTCCGCTGTTTCCGCCGCCGAACCGGCCGATAAATAAAGTTAAATAATGAAGTCCCGATAAAAAAATACAATGTATTACAATAATGAATAAAGTTGTGACCAGTGACTACAACAGTGATTAAGATTAGGTTGGCTTTTAGGCCAGAACCGACTGGTAAGCATTTCTTATTTATTTTATATACACAAACAGTTTCGCTGTTTTTCGATATTTAGTTCTGTTTCTGGCTGTTAACTGGCTTTCTTTTAGACTTTGAAAGATTGTTGAACTTTGGACCTATGATATAAATGCAATATTAGCGACAAAACTAAGTGATGTTATATTAAAACAAATTAACATTTCAAAACTATACATATTCTCCACATAGGAGTTGCAGAAGGGGTAAGTTTTCCTCCCACCCCGCTCCCTCACCCTTCATTACTAATAATATAATCCGGGCTTATATCTATACCACACCCCTTCCAGGAAACCTGACTCATTCAAAGGTAATTCTTGACTTATCTAATTATTATATATTATATAGTTATTAGGTTATATATAGTTAATATATTATAATCAGTGCGGCTGTTCATAAAGTTATCTAGATAAAATGTATCGCTAATTTCTAGGTAATTTGAATTATCTGATATTAAAAAGATAATGAGCGTTTTGATATCCAGGTCCAATCAAGATAAATCATACATCCTTGGATAGCTTTTTTCAAGTGACCAAAAATACGCTATGACGAATAACTCGTTTAGATTGTCGGTTTCGATATATACCTTTAAAATAATATTGGGTGTTTAGCTCAAAATAGAATTAAAATAATCACATCTCCGATTCAGTTTGAATGATTTTGCGCAGAATTTAAGCAAAAAAATATTGATAGAAAAAAATCACATAAAAATCAGTTCAGTAGTTTCAAAGTTAGGTTTGATCCATTTTGTTAAGAGACTAGATCCTGCTCGCGACTTCGTCCGCGTGGAATAGTTTTAAAAAAGTGTTAAAAAAACCCCCCGATTTTTAAATATTCTTCATCGGTGCTTCGCTCCTATTGGTCTTAGCATGATGATATATAGCCTATAGCCTTCCTCGATAAATGGTCTATCTAACACTGATAGAATTCAGACCAGTAGTTCCTGAGATTAGCGCGTTTAAGCAAGCAAACAAACAAACAAACTCTTCAGCGTTATATATTAGTATAAGATTTCGTCTACCCCATTCTGACACCTGGTCCAGGGAGGCCTCGATTTCAGATACAAGCCGGATTTTACTTTCCTTCACTTATGCACGAGGGATATTTGCGCGGCCAGTGTAGAATACATCGCCCGTGCTGTCATCTGCATAACAATGAACGTTGCTGGTCAGCAACATGTCATTAATATGCAGAATTAACAATGTGGGCGATAACAGTCAGCCTTGGTATACGCCAGCATTTAAGAGCTTTGTTTCCGAGCTTACACCGTCAATTGACACCTTGCTGCTCCACTCATATAAAAACTACCCATGAGCACAAATCCTAGCTACAAATCCGTCTGGGATTACGTAGCTAGGAAACTTCGAAAGAAGAGTCCTATGCCAGACCCGATCAATGGCCTTTGGAATATCCAGGCTTACTACCAATGCTTCTCCCTTACTCTCGAAGGCGGGTGCCCATCGGTGATTCAGGAACCCTAGAAGATAGCACTCAGTCCATAACGAATTCCGTATTGGCGGTTATTTAGAAGCTGTTTCTCCTCTAGGTACCCAAGAAGATGCGTGTTTATGACGCGCTCCATCACCTTGAAGAGTAAGAAGGACATACTTATATCATCATCATCATTCAAGCGTTAAATCCCGGTTGCATTCGGATCGTCCACTCCGACGTTAGGGTCCGCTTTCCTACTTTTTCTACTCCAGTTCGCGCAGTCTTCGAGAACATACTTGCATAATAACTATAAATTGAAATTGTTCAATGGCTACATGCGTTTAATACCAGTTTTATTTGTATGATACTAGATGGCGTCACCGTCGAATTGCATCAAGATATGGTTCGTAATCGAATAACAAATGTCTAGTCATGCCGCCTCCGCCAGGTCCCGCTAGAAGGGGAAGGCCCAAGAAATGTTGGCAACACGTCGTGACGGATGACATGCGTGCCAATGGTCTGAAAACGAGGGATGATGAAGACCGCGCGAAGTGGAGTAGAAAAACTAGGAAAGCGGACCCTGGGTGTCGGAGTGAACGCTCCGAACGCAACCGGCATTTAACGCTCGGATGATGATTATGATGATGGTTCATAATCGAATACATAATTGTATCTTTAACGATTATCGATCAACGATCTTTTGAGTGTTTATTTTATAAATCCTGGTTTAGATACCATAGGACACACTTATTCCTGGGAAATCTATTGCGCTGCGACTTCTCCTTTATCCTTCATTATATACGATGCCATTTTAAAATAAATAGAGACCTTTTCATTTACATTCAACAGGTGTAGATAATAATAATATGATTATCCATGAATCCAGGTCGTAGCGGACTCGTCATCATTGACCAAAGACCACTGCTTCATTCTTGAATACGAGCACGACATTTTCGTCCTAATGCCCGAAGGAGCGAAAGCAACGCAGCGCAGGAAGATCATCAGCGTTGCAAACAAGTTGAGGGATGAAGAACATAACGGCAGAGCTACTATCGAAATAATCGGTAATACATTCTCCGACCGCTCATAAAAATACGTTTTAGTATTTACAGACTAAATTATTCAAGTGGGCGTTCAAGATCAAATCTTTAGGATATAAGAAATATCGAAAAATACTCAAAGAAATTTCCAGGTTGATTTTGACGAGAACTTTTTTTTTTATTGCAGGAGATCAGCAGACAGGCAGACGGCCCACTTGATGGACAGCGGTTACCATCGCCTATGGACATTTGCAACACCAAAGGTGCTACGAATGCGCTGCTGCTCTCTTTAGGGAGCCTGGAACCTGGTCACTAATGCCGGAACACAACCCAAGGTTGTTATGGCGACATACTCTAGACCAAGTGTGGTAGCCATCCAGTCGGGCAAATGCCCTACCACCTGGCTGTGGGTTGTTTTGTCGCCTCTTACGACAGGCCGCCCCAACGCAGGAAATTGTATTCTTTCTCCGTTCCTGCACGGAGCTGAATGGTACCACCATTAGATTTTTGAAAAATAAATTATCCATGTCAAGAAACGAATCGGTAGATTTTTAAAAAACAACAGATACTGTATTATTATACCCAATACGAGAGTAGCTTGTAAGGATTAATCAAAAGTAAATCATAAAAAACAGTTATTAGCAAAATATAATAATTTTTATATTTTACTTCGCAACGATTTCAAAATGTTGTAGGAAATATTTGTCTTTTGCTCATTACGATTACATTGAAAATATGATTTACTATTTTCTCCTTTTCAGATGAATTCTCTTCTGATGAGGATTATGCTATGTTCTTTGAAGCTCTTGGCACAGGATCCAAGGAAGAAATGCAGAGTGAAGAGGATGCTGATGTAAGCTATTATATTGCATACATACATATAGATAAGTTGATCATTGAAATCAAAAGTAATGCCTTAATAATAAATAGTAAGACAATCCTATAAATAAACCTTACTTAAAAATTAAAAATAAAAAACCTATATTAAAGCCCCTCCAGCCCCACGAGACCATTGTCGCTGGGCATTGTGTCTAGAAGGCTGGCAGCATTATCTTGCTGGATAGAAAGGCTTATCCTTTGAGTGAGGTAAGCTCTAGCCTTTCAGTCTCTTGTTTTGTCGAACAGACGTTTATTATTGAAGTGAAACTTCTTTAGGCGAGGATAATTTTTTTACGAATGAAACGCAATAATCATAACATTAGCGTGACGAAGATGTGCAGCGTTTTTGTCGAAGAAGAGGGACAGAGCGATTGAGACCGATTGAGAGAGAGGAGAGTGAGAAAGGACGAACGTAGTAATATATCTGTTATCTTTTGTTCGTAATACCGAAGTAAGAAAGAGAGTTGGTCTGAAAGAGAGTGTCGAGGTGAGGAGGAAAGGAATGCTCCTGTGGTTCGGGCATCTGGAAAGAATGTGTGATGAAAGAATGACTGAACAGATATACAATGCAAAAGTGGAACGATGCAGAAGTCGCGGAAGGCCACGACACACTTTCCGTGATCAAATTGATCATGTATTAGCAGAAGGTGATGTCAGGAGCCTTAAGAACAGACGAGCGTGCATGACAAGAGCTATGAATGTCGAAGAAGCAAGTGAGGTGTATAAGAATAAGCCTAAATGGTGCTCTGTTGTTCGTGCCTACTCCGCAAGGGATCTGGCGTGAAGTTATGTGTGTATGTATGTATCTTTTTTTTTTTTTTTTTAGCTAATTCGTTTGAAGGTAAGGTAGTTTTACTATTTACAAATAACATGTGGCATTTTATTTTGCCACTCGCCATTTAATAATTTCAAGACTTAAAAATTAGTTTGCCAAAGAAGTTTCACTTCTGACATGTGTACTTGGTACGCACGCACTTTTTTTCAAATAATTTGTGGACACTATGGAAACTAGTTAGTTAGGTTGTCAACTTCTACCCTATTAGATACTGCAAGGTGGATAGTCCACTTGTTACGAACTTGCGGTATTCGAAATTAAACGTCAATTGAGGACTGATGTACCAACCACCAGGTAAAAGTTATGCAGTTGCATGAATAAAACAGTTGAATTGTTTCAGTTTTGAATTTAGTCACAGTATAATTTATTCGACTGATAACTCTTATCTGAAGATTATAAAATCGGCCCTAAAAGTTTATATAGTCTATTAGAAGTATACATACATACATAACTTCACGCCAGGTCCCTTGCGGGGTAGGCACGAACAACAGAGCGCCATTTAGGCTTATTCTTACACACCTCACTTGCTTCTTTGACATTCATAGTTCTTGTCATGCACGCTCGTCTGTTCTTAAGGCTCCTGACATCACCTTATTAGAAGTACACGCACGTAATTGATAGTTCTTAAAGACACAACTCAATACAGCAAGTCCAAACAGTAAGGCAGATCGTAATAACATAAAACGCGCAATCTGTCGATCGAGATTCCCGTTCCGAATGTACACTTAGCAACCCCTAGATCGCAGTTGAAACTCAAATAAATGTAGAATGGAGCCTTCAATAAACATGCACAACCAAAACAACACAGCTTCTAAGAATCTGCAGTGAAATTTGAACAATAAAAACGGTTTGTGATGTCTTACTGGAAGGCCGGCCACTAATACAAAGTTACACTACAAAATTAGAAAATTAACGCAAATAAGTAACAGTGAATAATTAAGCCAGTGGTTAAACGAATTACAGATAATTTAAATACCAAGGGTAATATAAATAAAACACTGGACAATTACAGATTTTGTGGATTTTAATTTCTCAGAACACTTTAGTAATAAGCAAACAATGTTTTAACGCCTTTCCTCTCTTAATGGCGTTAGTTTCCATACGTTGTTTAAAGTTTCGGTGATGTAGGGCTAAGTCACAGGGATATTCATGTCTACCTCTTTCCTTACAGACGTACGCCAGGGCTGACGTGTCTGCGGTCTACTTGTATAGGGTCTTAGTTGGAGACGAGCTAGACCTGATTGCTTTGAGTAAGCCCTTCAAACAAGGACAGCTAAGTTCTAGTGTAAGTAACAATCGGGAATATCCTTTTAACGTTATAAACAAGAACGTTTGTAAGGACCTCTGTTACACTTTCATTCAAACACCACTGTACCGATTTTGATGAAATTTGATAAACATATAGTCCCAATACTGAGAATAGATGTAGAATAGATTTTAATCAGAAAAATTGAATAGTTAAAACAAAATAAAAAAAATAAAATTTAGTAAATTTTACAAGGCCGAATAACGCCTAGATAAATATACCATGCAATGTAACCTGTTTGAATGTTTGCTCTCTAAATAAAGTAGAGGAAATCCCTAGGCTAATGGCGCAACGGCCCACCTGATAGAAAGTGGTTACCATAGCCTATGGACATTCGTAACACCGAAGGTGCAAACATGCTAGAGGATTCGAAGGAGCGACTAAAACCAGGCTACTTATGCCAGAGAAATCAGAAATTAGAAATCAATTAAATTTAAAAGTCGTTCAGGAATGAAATTCTGTGGCGGTACGAAATTTGCCGGGTCAACTAGTGTTTTATAGTGAAGACCAAATCATTAAAATGTCCTCTTCCAGGAAATCTACGTTTTAGACACGCCGTGTTCCGGGGTGTACATCTGGCTTGGCTCTGGAGTAGAAGCTGAAGTGAAGAAGTCTTACAACGAGATCGCGAACCAGTATTTGGAGCTGAAAGGCTATCCGAATTGGGTAAGAAGCCATAATTTGACTCTAGAAGATGCAACGCCTCTTCTCTGTACCTGCTAGAGCCTTACAAGAACCCTTATCTTGATTACGACTCTCAGGCTGGTTGGATCGGACAGGACAGGTCTATAAATGCATTATTAGACCTATCCTTTTGTATAGCAGTGGAGCATGTATTTATTATCCTTCTGCCATACTCAAATTTCACTACCATACTTAGTGTTGGCACCAGCAACTCTTGATGGACAGTCAGGCGTGCCTTTACAGACACTTTCCGACTGCTCGAGGTAACGTTTGTGAGTTAGTGACGTTGTAGGGGGTAATCTCCGAAACTACTGAACCGATTTAATAAATTCTTTCACTGTTGGCAAGCTACATTATCCCCGGTGGATATAGGCTATATTATATTTTCAAAAAAATTAGGGATCCTTCTTAAAACTCCAATAATGTAACCCAAGGTGTAAAAAAATTATCTAAAATCTCCTGCGCTGCGAAAACTATTGATGATAGAATGAAATAATCTACTATGACTTTACAGAACACATCAATATTTACAAAAAGTGCCTCGAGAGAATATGTCTAACTATTACAGTTATGCCACAATAAGTGTTCTTTTATGTAAAGACTCCTAGAAAAGAAAAGACCGCTAGAAAAGACACTTTATTTGTATCTTGGTATTCATCATTACCAAAATAAATTTCTTCATACTCAAGAATGCTTCATTCAATACCATTATATAACTTTTTGAATTATTCAATTCGGACATCCCATTTCAAAGATATCACGAGTTCAAAAATTTAAGTATTAGAAAAAAGTTGCGTGGTCGCCGCGCACGCTAATTGACTAGATAGGCTTATGCGATGTCAGCTAGATAATAATATATTATATGAATACTTAATAATACGTCAATATTCCAGGTCAACGTTACCAGGGTATCAGAAGGCGCTGAGAGTTCCACCTTCAAGCAGTACTTCCACAACTGGGATACAGTGGCCACTGATGGCAGCGTCAAGACGCTTGTTTCAGAGATCGGTCAGTGTTTTTAAGAATATACAAATTGGCAAGTGCTTGTCGGACCATCCATATTGTTACAATTTAAGCCGCCTGCATATCTAACAGGTATAAAGAAAGCACATTTATTACCCGTCTTACACGCGATGTATTTTCTTATTACAATTTGTATTTTTAATTTTGCAATGTTACCGCATATATTGAATCCACTGGAGAACACTTTTTGAAGGTCATACATATAGGTTACAATTTAATTTTACTTCCTAGTCTATGTACACCGCTTCGCAACGTGTTATTGCTGTTAAGGAGAAGAAGCGGCAAGAAACTCCCCAGTAACACGTCTAGCTATTTTTTAAATTCTTTATAGGCATTACTTATAATAATCTTGTTAAGAAAGGATTACCCATCTCTTGAATAAGAGAGACTTAAGCCCCTAAGCAATGGCTGTTTCAAATATAACTTGCCATCTTGCCTCTTAGCAGTCACTGAAACTATAATGGCCTTACTTATAATCGTTTGTTAAATTTTAAGAAACTGCTCAGCTATTGATTAACGGACATTTAACCCATAAACTCCTCTTAAGGAGGTGTTTAAAGTAACTCATAAATAACTGTCAAAAATAACCAACGTCGAGAGTTAGTTTAAGTGACTGCTAAGAAGCAAGATGGCAAATTTTTTTGAAACCGCCCTTGATTAGGCGCTTAAGAGTCTCTTATTTAAGAGATGGCTAATCCTTTCTTAGCGAGATTATTATAAGTAAGGCCATAGATGTTTATGAGTTACTTTACCACCACCTCTTATCCTTAAGAAGAGTTTATGGGTAAGATTTTCGTTAATCAATTGCTGAGCAGTTTCTTAAAATTTAACAAAAGATTATAAGTAAGGCCATATATTTGTTATTCATTTATATTTAAGTACTTTTTTAAAGTTTTATACAGCATTATGTTACAGAATGACTTGTGAAGAATTAATGGAGTTGAAGCAAACAGTGCAATATTTTGTTCTTCTTTCACCATGTAATTTCAATGTTTCAGATGCTGGTTACTTCTCGGGGGACGCTGACGAGTCGGCTGCAGCGGCCAAGCTGATAGGGAAGAGCGCTTCGGCCAGAGGGTTTATGCCTGATCATGGAGAAGGCAGCTTGGTGGTGTACAGGTAGGTACTATTTCTGGTGCGAGGTGGAAATGCTTGTAACAGCGAGAGCTAGAGATTACATAATACTTTAGATGGCAGAGAGTAGTATTTGAAGACATGAGTGGATGAAGGTGATAAGTCGCATAATTCCAATTCTGAGTAAATCAAGATAAAAGTTTTACTTTTATTTTTAACTAAACTGAACTTAACACCTTTTTCAACTTTTTTTTAAATAATGCCTAATCTATGGTCTAAGGTCTGTAGTCATTTGGTATCGACTTATAACCTTCATCTACGCAAAAAAAAACAAAAAACCGAATATGCGACACATCACCTTCATCCACTCACGTCTTCATTTGTGAGCAGCTCGTCGCACATATAATAAATATTGTTTATACGCTGATGTGGTGGGCCTAGGGTACCCAGGTCGATGTAGTGGTGGAAGTTAAAACACTGTTATAGGGTGAAAACTTGTAATAAAATCACTTATACGAAGGCGTCTGCCTTCGGCTCCAATCAGAACGGAAGAAGCCCATAAATGCAATTACAATGTTGCAAGTCATAAAAATAAATAAAATTTTATGTTGGTGTTGCCAATGGTATCCACTGTCGAGTGCTGATGTGAACTTGTTTATTAATTAAGTGCTTCGACTTCGCCGACCCCTATAAGGTTGGGGGTGACAAAGCGGTGAGAAGTGTCGAGCCTAAGCTCTTTACCCCGTCATTCGCTCAAAGGATGACTATTCTTCAGTAATTGGGGATTTGGAGCCGTCGTAGTGGTCGGCGGCTCGCATGGCCTATCAGTGGGTTTCGGTGGCCTTCACGACTTTCGCGGTGTCATTTATTTTGGAAACGGCAGCCTTATGTACATTATTAATAAGTCGTACAGCCAGTACAATACATAGATCAATGTGTGAGCGGGATGGATGATGTGCGAGCGAGATAGAGCAACTGTTAATTGAGACGCTCCCACGTTGCGCTACAGCGCTAGCCATTTCTCCGTTATTCGCTGCGATGACTGGATATATGCAGCTTCCATATGCTTTAGGGTTCGCACACAGTGGGTCAGAGTTTTTGGCGGGAACTGAAAGGGGACGTTGTGCTGTGCAGTTTTATTTTCTAAAAATGTGTAAAATTACTCTAAAATGAACAATAGTTGTAGGATGTTGATAGTTTTTGAGTGGTAATTATGTGTTTTGTGAGAAATGTGTACTGTATAGTCAAATATGGCCTTTTGAGTTGTCACAAGAACTCCGTTGAACGGCACTAGCTGATTACCTACAGTCAGCTGGCTTGTGTGGAGACTCAACAAGGTACCCCTAAGGGTAACCCATGGGCCACTACTCCGCTAAAACACCCTTCCTCCCATGTACCCCACGCTCATGGCAGAAATAGCGTGAGACTTAAAACGTAGTTACGCTCACACTAATCCTGCGCATCAGTGCTTGAGAATGCCCCGGAAGAAGCAAACTCACTTCTTCAACAGAGGTTGGTTCCTCCGCAACGGGTGTTGGAGGACCCCTGCAACAAAATCACGGGAGGAGATTTTGCGCATATTTGCGCCTCCGGAGCCCCGACTGAAGAGATGGTTCTCCTTAACTCAACCCTCCATACCATAGTTGCTGTAATCGCCGATATTTTTCCACTATGGCGGAATTACCCATTTTCAAAACTCCGAAAAATCTTTTCCGATCCAAATGACTTTACTATATATAAAAATATTATTGTCACGTCGGTCTGTGTATGGATGTTACAGTCATTATTATGTTTGCACCAGGATCGCAGACTCGACAGAAGACATAACTGAAAACTTTTCATCGGGAGTTGCCAGTTTTTTCAGCGGCGATGTCTACGTGGTCCGTTATCAAGGGACCAACGATAGTGGGGAAGATTCTTATGTTATCTACTACTGGGCCGTATGTATTTTTGTTGTGGTATTTAATTCAAATTCAAGTGTTTATTTAAAATAAGTTTCAGTGGAGCACATTTTTTGAACATTAATAAGGTTCTGTTGTCAAAGACTACACTTCTATAATCAGAAACTTCGCCAAGGCTACACTGTTCATTTGACTTTAGCAATAAACAAAAGAGTATAATTTTATTCGTGTGTGTCAAATACATGGTAGTGTGTGTAATGTGTTTTTTTTAACGATTTAATATATTTTTTACGCATATTTTAAGAATAAAAATTTAGCATTCTGCTACTGGGTGACTACCACCCCTGGTCTAAAGTATGTCGCCATAACAACCTTGAGTTGTGTTCCGGCATTAGTGACCAGCTTCCAGTCTCCCTTAAGAGAGCAGCAGCGCATTTGTGGCACCTTTGGTATTGCAAATGTTTATAGGCGATGGTAACCGCTTTCCATCAAATGGTTCGTTTGCCTGTCTGCTGAACTCCTGCAAAAAAAATATTTTAAAAAACTCATTCCCTATATAAGTCAGTAAGTGTGCGGAATTTCATACTCATCCGTCCTCGCAATTTTCTCAAAAAGGGGTGCAAAGTTTTTGCCGTGTTTTTGCTTCACGTATTAAAATATAGACAGTATGTGGTAAATGTATAGCTTTCCGGTATACGAATTTTAAGTAGCGGGGTGGTGAAATGGGGAGGGGGAGAGGCATACTTATCTTTACTCCAACCTTTAAGGTCCGGCGATGTTGAAATAAACTTTTTTTAATAAACATAACCTCACTTATTTTCACTGATTTTTTCGCTAATGTTGCACTTCTACCATAGGTCCGAAATCGAAAAATCCTTTCAAAGTTCCAAAAAAGCCAGTAATCAACATAAAAACAGCCAAAATAACCCAAAAACCAGCTTAATTGGAGAAAAATGAAGAAAAAACACAGTAGAGCACATTTGTATACAATACAAAAGTAACCATTCAAAATGGCGACCAATAAAGACGATATTTTTTTTACGTAATCGCATTAATTTATATTTAACCAATATAAAAAAACAGCAGTGTATTGAAATTGAAATAAAATTGATATAATTAATATATTGATTCATTGTCATATTAAAAGCCAACTTGCTAGTCGTCCACTAAATTGATAAATATAACAAAGGTTGTTATTAAATATAAATAGTGAGTTGGCAAGTCTATCATTTATTAGCCAAAATGTCGACAGCTTGTTTTTCAGCCGGCAAATGAACAACCATTTGCCGGATAGCTAAGTTCTATCAATTTTGGATATTTACCCACCGCTAACTAGGGTTATTGTGAATTTGTAACGTACTAGGTACTAGTTCCGCTCTTGTCAAAATTGATACATGAAGATACGATACAAGATGAGTGTAATATGGTAACTATTCAGGGTTCCGAAGCTGCAGAGAGTGACAAGCAAGCTGCAATCGACTTGGTTTCTCAACTCCAAGAGGAATTGGAAGGTCGCGCGACTGTTGTGTACATGCCTCAAGGAAAGGAGACCAAGCATTTCTTGAACATATTCAAAGGTAATGTCTGTCTGAAGCCAAAAAAAGATTAAGAATGCATGAATGAATGAATGAAATTTTTAGAATAACAATGAATTAATGATTGAATAACTTTACTGCGCATTTATTAAAGTACAATGGGCGGTATTGCCGCCAAAGGCGATCTCCTCCGGACTTTGTTATATTTAAATGGTTTTAAAATCACAAAAAAAGACATTGAAACTAAAATACATTATATAGCAGCTGGCTGCATTACCACGCTGTATGGCAATACTTATTTGTTGTGCCAAATATGAGCCAGCCTTCTTATCACGGGTAGCGTCAGAGTTTCTTACATTATCCGTGCAGGAACGGAGAAAGAATACAATTTCCTGCGGCCCGGCGGCCTGTCGTAAGAGGCGACAAAACAACCCACAGCCAGGTGGTAGGGCATTTGCCCGACTGGATGGCTACCACCCCTGGTCTAGAGTATGTCGCCATAACAACCTTGAGTTGTGTTCCGGCATTAGTGACCAGGTTCCAAGCTCCCTAAAGAGAGCAGCAGCGCATTCGTAGCACCTTTGGTGTTGCAAATGTCCATAGGCGATGGTAACCGCTGTCCATCAAGTGGGCCGTCTGCCTGTCTGCTGATCTCCTGCAATAAAAAAAAAATAAAAAAATATGTCTTTTAACAAACTGTTTGCCGACGGACCCCTCGGACCTAATGTTTCAACCCCAAACGGCACAAATATGTAACCCCTTCCTAAGGCTCCATATTTGCGCCGTTTGACGTCTTTTTGAAGTTATACTTCTTTAGGCGCGATGAGAGTTAATTTTGACGATGCGCGCGCACGGCGTCACACGAAAAATCTACACCATGAAGTTAGCTATAGTCAACGTTTTAGTTTTTCAGGATGGCCGAGTGTAGTATATGTATGGTTGCGTAGCAACGAGTTGTTGATAGATGGATTGTGAATTTGTGAGACAAGATAATATAGTCTTCGATTTTTCGTTTTCCCATTAATGCTGTAATATGGACTTGTGAGACATCCACGTTTAGTCTTTATGATATGTAAAATTTTCTAATGTAACACAATTACAGGTTTCATGTACATTTTTCCATTTTACGTGAGTAAGGCCGGCTCCATACGTTGGCCCCAACACTGATACCAATGTTGGTCGGTTAATTTGGTGAAGCGTACACACGTTGGCTTTAATACTAGTTCCTTTCCGTGCCAGCCAATGTGAAGATGTCCGATACCGAAATTAAAATTGCTCTAAGCGCACAGTACTGAGTGCGTATACGTTATAATTGTTATTGAAAAAAAAAGAAAAAGCCACGTCAAAGAAGATGGTGGATGACGTACGCACTCGTCCCATGTTGCAACAGGACTAAGCAAATCGCCAATATGTGGACGGATCTCGAACGTTGGCACAGATTCCTTTGATAAAACCGACACTCATCGGCCAACTACCAACGGTCGCTCCAACATTGGGGCCAAGACTATTTTCCAGATCCACACGTTGGGCGAGTGGCATTGGGACCAACGTTGGTGCCAACGTGTGGAGCCGGTATTAAGCCTATGGGAAAGTCAACTTCATATTAAATTATCTAGGACTACGTTCCATTAGAGACTCACAACGCACACTTTTACGTTTTTGCCGTTCCACTTGCATGCCGCCGTCACAAGCGTAAACTCAAGTGGAACGGTTATTCGACACACCTCTTTATATGCGTCGTTATGAGAGCTGCGTGTGCGAAAATGATGACATCATCAGAGAAGTTTTCGCCACGACCATATCGATCATAGTCGCCTAGTGGAACGGCAGACGGAGCGTTTTGGGCGTTGTGACATACTAAAGGTGATCAATAAAGAGGTTTCCATCATTCATTCATTTAACGTTAACTTTTCAGGGAACGTTGCCGTATACTTTGGCGGCGCTTCGAGTGATTACCAACCGCAGAATGCCAATGGGTCATATGATGATGACGGCATTCGGCTTTTCAGGGTAAGAGTCTTTCACTGACGGTCTTTATGTTTCATTGTAGGTCCATCTTAGTATAGTGAATGGTCCAGGTTGAAAATTTACTAATATTTGCAAAGCCCAGTAAAGTTATTTATTATTTTAAATAGCTAATTAAATATAAATGTTAGAAAAATAATATTAGACTCGAAATATCTTACGAATTTTAAAATATAAGAGCTTTTCTGCTTGTATTTAAAATGAACAGTGACATCTAGTTGTCAATTTTGTAACTGTGATGTTTAGAGTCTACTGGTAAACAAGATGGAGGACATCGTAAGAAGTAAAGATATTTTATATTTCTCGTAATACGTCTTTGCATCTTTAAATAACACTCTCACAAACTACGTAGAACATTTTTGTGTTTTTTAAACAACAATTAGTTTAACCTCTTTGGGGCAATTTTAGGCACAATCCTTTGATTTTACTGAAATAACAACAAGCCGTATTTTTAAGTACCTTTAAAACTAGGTAAGAAGTAATAATTAAAAGTTGTTTTGGACACCAGGTGGAAGGAACCGAGCTCGGCGTGGATATGAGGGTCCAGCAGGTGCCGGAAACTGCCAACTCCTTGGAGGATGACGACGTTTACTTACTAGAGACAAAAGATGGCGTCGTTATATGGAATGGGAAGGTATAAAACTAATGAAAACAAACGCAAATACATACATATATAAACACACAAGCACATAGACACAAACACAGAGGCTTCGTTCCAGAAGGCACTCAAAATGACCGCGCTCACGACCGTGATTTTTCCCGTTTCACATGCGTACAATCATAAACTCTAGTGGAACGGATTATGGGGCGTTGATGTCAAAAACGACAAAATACACAAATGTCATTAGTTGATTTGAAAATCGCGTCTTTTGCAATGTCAAGAGATAGAGAGAATTAATGCTCTGTGGTGAACGCACACTTCAACCCACCTCTTGACATTGGTCGTTGTGAGCATTGTACGATCGAAAATGATGATGTCATGAGTGATATTTTCCCCACAACCATAACGACCGCGGTCGCCTTCCGCCTTATGGGACGGCAGACGGAGCATTTTTGACGTTGCGGGTGGCGTCGCGATCTCTGGACGTATTCCTTTAGTATAAAAGAACACGTCCAGAGACATCGAGTACAACAGCTTGGCAGACAGCCTGACTGATGGAAAACGGTAACCGTTGCCAATGGACGTGTGTAACACTAGAGATGTCAGCAACGCTCTGACGGTCTCGAAGAAATTTTATAACACACTTTTTAGAAATAACCTCATATCGTAGCGCTGAGGGAAACCTCTGCTGGGAGCTCATTCCAAATCCCGATGGTGCGTAAGAGAAACGTTATTGAGAACCATTACGTACAAGAGCGAAGCGGCTAATTTTGGTCCCTTTTTGTCCCTTTCGTCCCTTTTGTCCTTTTCGTCATTATTGTTATTTATGTCGTGTTCATAGAGAGGAGATAAATAAATAAAACCAAGACGATTTGAAATAGAGGATGAAAGTTTGGATGAGACCAATCATTGCTGAATTTATAGATATAAAAATTCGTCGTCTTATTAAAAATGTGACAGTAACTCTATACACCCAACTGATGGCAAGCGGTGCGGCGATAGACGAAAACATGAAGGCACTACTTTGAACAGTTCCCATTGTACTGTCGGTAAAATGTTATTATGCATCTTTCTCCAATCAATTTCGATTGAAAGTGTTTGTACAGCTAATGTATATCTATTTAATATATAAAATTCTCGTGTCACAGTTTTCGTTGCCATACTCCTCCGAAACGGCTTGACCGATTTTGATGAAATTTTTTGTGCTTATCCGGTATCTATGAGAATCGGCCAACATCTATTTTTCATCCCCCTAAATGTTAGGGGTAGTCCACCCCTAAATTTTTATTTTTTAGACAAAATTTTTAATTTCTATTTTTTTATGATACAAAAATACATACAACCCTAGATTTTCAACCCTCTAGGATCAACCTCTATTTTTTACCGGGCAGGACGACGTCTGCCGGGACAGCTAGTAATATTATAAAACTCTACATGCCGTGTCTGTACATTGAAGCTATTTAAAAAAAACAAATAGAATAGACTATATAAACGACGGAGAACAAGATGCAATTTTTTTAGATTTCTTGTCTGTTTGTTTGGGATTCACGTAAAAACTACAGGGCCGATTTCGATGCGATGTTCGCTGTTTAACAGCAAATTCTTAGAATTCAATTCTGCGCTTCTTTTTACTCTAAGAATCCCGCGGGAGTTTTTCTGGGAATGATTTAAAAATGGCCATGTAAAAAAAACGAATTCCTTAGTGATTTATTCACTGATCGATAGCAAATTTGATGTAATCAAATGTGTGATGTTTTTTTTTTCGGGAACTTTATTAACTAATGATTACGTTGTCTTACCATGTATTTTGAACTTTCAGGAATCAAACGCCAAAGAGCAAGAAGCTGCACAGGAGTTTGTAAAACTTATCGCTGGAAACAAGGAGATAACTACTATTGAGCAAGGCGAAGAGAATGACGCCTTTTGGGAGGCCTTGGGTAAGTCTTACTTAAATCGGAAGCATAATTTACTGGCCATCGTACTTTGATGGACGGGTTAGAACCCTAGTCTCCGAGAAGAGATATATTTTTTATTATCTTGAACAAATATTTATAAAACACGGAAAATATTTTGTACCCGCACAAGAACGGAGAAAGAATGAAGTGGTGTCAAAACAACCCACAAGCAAGTGGTAGGGTTTTGCCCGTCTGGATGCCCACCACCCTTGGTCTAGAATATGACACCATAACAAACTTGATTTGTATTTCGACATTAATGACCGAAGACCGCTTTCCATCAGGTGGGCCATCTGCCTGTATGCTAAACTCATACAATAAAAAAATCATTAATTCAAAGCAAATCTATAACACCGATCCTTTCATATATAGCAACTAACTACAAACTACTACTACACTCCATATTTCCAGGAGGTCAGATAGATGAAAAGGAAGACCCGTCAGGCTGGCGTCTCGCTGTCAACCGCAGAGTGACAACGCCTAATACATTGACAGATGTCACTGTCACCGTGACAGGCCGGGTCAAGTTCGAGGACATGGACCAAGAGTTCAGCCAACAGGTAAATTAGGCAGAGCTTTTGTTAGCTAGAGCTTCGCATAGATCCGTGACGAGTTATGGAGATAGGAGAAATGTTGGAAAATATCTTTTAGTAAGGTTGTGTTAACTGTTAACGTTTGAATTTAAAAATGTATTCCACTAACTATTATGGTTTGCCTATGACATTAATGAGGTTTTATATAACACCCCCCTCCCCCCTAATGGAAATAATACTATATATACTACAATCTAATAACCTTAAAAACGCCTCTAGAGAAAATGTAGTACTGGTCCACATAAACAAAATTGGCGTTTATAATAAACTGACGTTAGTTAGAGTATGCCACCTAGAAGCGTTCCGCTTGTAGCTCACAACACCCAAAATGCTCAAGTGTATAAGGTGTAAACTCCAGTCATGAGTCGGAACTGACACACCCTTTTCTAGAATTTTCAACTTGTAATACTCCGGGTTGGAGTCCTGGTATAGCAAATTTCGTAAACGTATTTTCACCATCATTTACTATGGTCTGGGCGTCTGGGTTCGGCCGCAGAGTAGTACCGATAGTAGTGCCGATATTTTAATGTATGTCTTTGAAGACCACGGGCCTTATTATTATTATTATTCTAGGACTTGTCTGACGACGGAACATACATTCTGGATACTGGTGAAGAGTTGTACCTGTGGCATGGAAAGAACAGTCCAGAGCGTGCCAGGGCTGCCACTCATGATATTATCAAGGTATGTAGATGAAATGGATGACAAAGAAATGTGGAAAGAATGTATGATGAAAGAATGATTAAACAGATATACAATGCAAAAGTGGATGGATGCAGAAGTCGCGGAAGGCCACGACACCTTCCATGATCGAATTGATCGTGTACTAGCAGAAGGTGATGTCAGGAGCCTTAAGAACAGACAAGCGTGCATGACAAGAACTATGAATGTCAAAGAAGCAAGTGAGGTGTGTAAGAATAAGCCTGTATGGCACTCTGTTGTTCGTGCCTACCCCGCAAGGGACTTGGCGTGAAGTTATGTATGTATGTAGATGAAATATTCGATTATGAGTTTCTTTTCAATACAAGTTTACATATATCCAACTAACCCTAAAAACAATTATAGTGGTTTAACAATATGGTTGCCTCTCCGTTAAGAGAACAGCAGCGTATTTGTAGTACCTTTGGTGTTGCAAATGTCCATAGGCGATGGTAGCCGCTTTCCATCAAGTGGGCAGTCTGCCTGTCTGCTGAACTCCAGCAATTTAAAAAAAACTTGAGAGGTGTCAAGGGACACCCGGACGGAACGAAGTTCATTTCGATTAATTAGTGAAAGAATTGTAATTTTTTTTTTTAATTATATTTTTTGTTATTATTAACAAATATAATGTAATAGAAACTTAATCAGTAGGCTCAATTTTAGTAATAATGATAGAGAGAGACAGACAGTCAGAGAAACACGCTCACGCCGCACGGCTTACTACTATAGCAAAAAATGTCGTTACAACTTTTGGTCTTAATTTTTTCCGTCTAGACCCCTTTCGCAGCGCGAGAAAGAACTTCGTTTCAAAAAACAAATATTATAGTGGTTTAACAAGGTGGCGTAGACTACACTCTGATTTTTAATTATCTGGACTAAAATGACAACTATGATTGACCATTTTTTTATGTTGCAAGCTTGGACCAACTCACCACTGCGTTCAATCCTATAGAAATTCTGTAGAATTCAACTTATGGTGGTAAGTTGTTGGTTCAATTCACACAACTGACTTGTGAATAAAAAATGGCCGCCGATCACAGCTGTCATTTTAGTCCAGGTAATTAAACATCAGAGTATACTGCAGCTACATTCCACTAGTGACTCACAACGACCGCGATATTTCCGTTCCAATCGCTTGCGGGCGCTACAATTATTAACTCTTGTGGAACGCTCACAACGACCCATATCCAAGAGGTGGGTCGACCTCTTGGACATGGGTCCTTGTGAGCGTTGCGTGATCAAAAATTATGACGTCATTGGTGACATTTTCGTCACGTAACGACCGCGGTCGCCATGTGGAACAGCTGATGGAGCATTTTGAACGTTGTGAGCTACTGAAGGAACGCTCTTTACTTTTTTTTCAGGAGTACATAATAGACGACGGTCTTGAAAGGACTGTTGACTCTGCAATTGTGATCATAATCAGGCAAGGTTCCGAACCCTCGGTCTTCACCAAACTCTTCCCAGGGTGGGACAACGATATGTGGGATGTAAGTATTTATTTACTAGCATATGCCAGCGACACTTCGTACGCGTTGTCTGTATATTAAAAGAAAAGATTTATTATCACAAATGTATGTACTTACAAAAAGACGCTGAAGTATAAAACATTGCACATGTGAAGGTGCCCACACATTACATTGTTCGGACGTGTCCTAACAAAGTGACACCCCAAACCAGAACACACTGTAAAATTGCTTTAGAATGTCCGAACGCACACATCCGCGAGTTACAATGTTTTGTTTTTTACTTGCTTCGACAGTATATATACTAAAATTGGAACGATAGAGAGCCTATTAGTATGGCCCCTGCGCATAGATAACACTCAAAATCGTGAAGCGTTCGACATTCTTCCGTTGTCTATTACCCATAACACAAGCATAACTTGCTTAATTCGGGGATATACAATATGCGTGCTTGTCTTTCGATTATTATTAATGTTCATATTCAAAAAAACAATCAGACAAATCCTATATATAAAATTCTCGTGTCACAATGTTCGTTCCCATACTCCTCCGAGACGGCTTGACCGATTCTCATGAAATTTTGTGTGCATATTGGGTAGCTCTGAGAATCGGACAACATATATTTTCATCCCCCTATATGTTAAGAGTAATCCACCCCTAATCTTTTTTTTTTATATTTTTATGATACAGCATTAAATAATACATACAACCTTAATTTTCAATCCTCCACGATTAACCCCTATTTTAATAGCGATATTAGTATTTCTATAACTTTCTACTGGGATGATTTAGATTTTAATTTGTACCAGGTAGATGGCGCTACAATCGGGTACCAGAATTTAGGTGTCCTTTTTGTTGTTGTATGTGTTGAACTTTGTCCCGGAATGGTTTAAATAAACGATTGGACCCAGTAGGTGGCGCCGCGATACTCCTAAACGCTGGGCCTGATTATGATGAAATTTTGTATTTGTTCAAGTGGATTTGAGAATACTTAAGATTAATGTTTGGTCCCGGTAGATGACGCTGGAATCGGGTTCTAGATTTTTATTTTTTAAAGGCAGGACAACATCTGCCAGGTACAGCTAGTATTTAAAAACACTTCAGTGGGCTTTCCTTATCCAGATACGTTGTAAGCCACACCAAGTAACTTATCATATGCACACACCTTACAGCATGGATATGCAATTCAAATAACACTAAGAAACGTACATCCCATTCACGATAATGAGACGAGTAGAACTAAACATGCAGCGACAATATTTTTTTTAATTTTTTTTTATTGCAGGAGATCAGCAGACAGGCAGACGGCCCACTTGATGGACAGCGGTTACCATCGCCTATGGACATTTGCAACACCAAAGGTGCTACGAATGCGCTGCTGCTCTCTTTAGGGAGCCTGGAACCTGGTCACTAATGCCGGACACAACACAAGGTTGTTATGGCGACATACTCTAGACCAGGGGTGGTAGCCATCCAGTCGGGCAAATGCCCTACCACCTGGCTGAGGGTTGTTTTGTCGCCTCTTACGACAGGCCGCCCCAACACAGGAAATTGTATTCTTTCTCCGTTCCTGCACGGATGACGACAGGCCGCCGGGCCGCAGGCCGCAATATATTTTTTTTTAAAGCGACAATGGCTGTGCAAATCCAGCCTTTATCCAAGAGAATGCAAAAATGCAAACTTTGAGAAAACGGCATTTGCTGAATAATTTAAGCACATTTTTTGTTACAGAATTTGGCCTCATATGATGACCTCAAAAACGAGACAAAAGCAGCGAACTCAAAATGAAACAAAAATATGTCATAAATATATTTATTTTTAAATGAATTAAATTCATATCACATGCACTTACTTATACATAAGTATACAAAAAATAATATTTTTGATTATTTAGCAATCTAATTTTTATTTCAATTTATAACAAACTGTCTTAACAATATATGTGATTTTTTAGTTACTTTTATTTGTTTGTTTATTTTGTCCACATGGGCGATCATTGTGGTTATAATGTGGCTAATAAAAATAGACAGAAAATGTGCAAAAAAAATAGTATGGTAACACCAAATAATCATCGATTATTAAGAGTTTTTGGCGGGAGCTGAAAGGAGACGTTGTGCTGTGCAGTTTTATTTTCTAAAAATGTGTATAATTACTCTAAAATGAACAATATTGCAGGATATTGATAGTTTTTAAGTAGAAATTATGTGTTTTTGTGAGAAATGTGAACTGTATAGTCAGATGTGATCTTTCGAGTTTTCACAAGAACTCCATTGAATGGCGTCGGTTGTAGACTGCAATACAACTGCGCTACTATACGAAGACCTATTAATTAACATGTTTCCGACTGAAAGACTTTGATTCCATGGTCATGACTAAATTAATAAAAAAATTGATTATTAATACACACATAAACAATCTTATTTTTAATTGAATTTAGTGACTTTCTTCTGTTGGTAACAAAAATTATAGTAAATAATAACAAAATAAATGGTAAAATGACATTATGTTAGAATTGCCATGTAAAAAAATGTTAATAATTCAAGTGTTTACTTCCATTAGCCAAATTAATGTATACCAGCAATAGATTAGATGTTGTTTGTTATCTAGTTCACTACCATAGCAGGCAAAGGAATTAAGCTATATAGCCTTAGTATTAAAATTAGCATTCTCATACATTGCAGTCTTTGATTAACGCTTAAAAATGTTATTTCTGTGTCACTTAAAAACAATCTATATATCCTACAATTATTGTTCATTTTCAACCAATACTGCACTATTTAAAACAAACATCTCGGCAAAGCATCATGAGCAAGTCTGCCCATTGTATTATCTATTTTTCTTTCATTTTCTAGGGGTTGGTGTACAATAAAGAGTTATAATACCTTGAAAACATTTTTTCCTTTATAGCAACATACATACTTATAAGCGGCTAATGCCAGAGCGAGACATAAAGAGGTGTGACAGAATAGAGGAGTGTGAAAAGAAAAGACATTAAGCCAACCCTAAGTAATTGGGAGAAGGTGAAAGGAAAGAGAGAATGCCAGAGTAAGGTCCGGTTTTCACCAAAATAGAGGACAGGAGACAAGAGGAGATGTGTTTTTAATAACCAATCAGGATTCGTTATTTCCACATCTTGTCTCCGCTTAGCTTCGGTGGAAATAGATCAAGCGGAGATGAGAGATGTCTTATTTTTCTATAGAATTTTGTGTCACGAGCAAGCAAGCGGCGCGGCAGAGTGGAGAAATGTGTAGACGCACCACATGCCCCGCAGCCTTCAGCCCGCATCTCGCACATCCGAAGGCAGGTGCGAGGCTACACAAAGCTCACATGTCCTCTCCGCTACATTTCTCCTCTCCGTTTCGGTGGAAATAACCTGCCAGCAGCACATCTCCTCTCCTCTCGGCTTTGGTGGAAACCGGGCCTAGGATATGTAGTAGCTAGTGTAACTGGACTATTCTGGAAATAGTTGCTGTGTGTATAACTCAAGTTGATTTATGTATAGTGTGTATTAAATTTCTCATAGAGTGCTGGTTTAAAACATCAGTCTACTACATGACAGCTATACATTGATTAATAATCTGTACCAGATTATTATTTTCCAGTGCAGCGGCAACCCTTTCCTTGTCAGCCAGTTGTTTGTTGACCGCATGCTCTGACACATGAGTCCCTTCAGAAACTTCTACTGTCACCTTAAAACGGCTAGGCAGAGCCCGAATCAGTTGAACTCTTATTGACAGCCCTAAAAGTATTAACAATATGTAAATCTTCTCAAAAATAGGACATTGTATTCTTTCTCTTTTTCTGTTATGGTTAAGTGAAATGTGTGTATTAAATTTGTTTTGATATCCCTAAAATTATTCCAATATGGTCACAATATATTATAATTTGACAAAATGATTACTGAATTATTTCATCCCTGGTGCAGGAATGGAGAAAGAATACAATTTCCTGGAGCCGGGCGGCCCGTCATAGGTGGCAACAAAACTACCCACAGCCAGGTGGTACTGCATTTGCCCAACTGGATGGCTACACCCCTGGTCTAAACAATGTCACTATAACAACCTTGAGTTGTGTTCCGGCAATAGTGACCAGAATTCAGTCTTCCTTAAGAGAGCAGCAGCGCATTTACAGCACCTTTGGTGTTGCAAATGTCTGTAGGTGATGGTAACCGCTTTATGTCAAGTGGGCCATGTGCCTGTCTGCTGAACTCCTGCAATTTAAAAAAAAGAAATAGTTGGCATGTCTACATCAATTCTAAATATTGCTGTTACTTCTTAATAAGTAAAATAATATATTCCAAACCTTAATACTACTATTGTAAGCTAAACAATGTGATTTCTGCATGTATGCTAAATTTCATATCTCTAGCCTAATAGATTCAGAGATGATGAGTCGTGACACACAGACACTGGACCGATAAGGTTCTTTGTGGTCTTTACATATCGTATTTGTGTTGAAATTAACCTCTTTAGATAGTTTTAACTTTTTATTATTTGTCGTACTTCTTTTGTTTTATCTTCTATCTATATTTATCTTTGCATTGGAACCTATCGTTGTAAAATAAATATTAATACAATAAGAAAATTGTCGTGTTACGTAATTTACGTGCTCTACACAGTAAAAACAACATGATATGATACTTACCAATCAAAGTAGCCATGCTACAATGTGGAATAGTCGGCGTAAAATAAACAGTGACTCTATTCTCCTTATTATCAACCACAATGTTACTTTCTTCGACAACTCTCAGTTCTTCAAGAGTTAGAGGATGCTCGGGATCATTTATATTCCGTATTAGGTCAAACACTTCTCTTGCATCGAACTCGTCGGTAAGTTCTTCGTCGTGCTCTGCTGAAGTAATTTGACGCTCCGAACCCTTCTCATAGATGTGTGGGTTTACATTATCCGCGGTTTTCGTCATGTTTTAACTTATGGTAAAATCTAATATACGCAATATTTTTAAAACTGATGAAAACAATAATTGGAAAATATGTGGAAGCGAAACAGCTGATGTTTGTTTTTATCACAGAGTACTTTATATATACTGGTATAGAGTCAACAGTCACAATGTATATACTATCGCACTCTATCGGTATACGACACTATTCAACGGCAAAAACCGTCCAGGGGGTCTAGTATTATTTTGATTTTTACATTAGACTTTTGGAAATTGCAGAAGTTCCCAAAAGCCTTTCCAAAAAATGTTTATTTGTTAGTAAACAAAACAACAATTTAGCGGTAGCGTGATTTATTATGTTTCCTTTTATTAAAATATTCAAAGGCATACATTTTCATAACATCATTTTTATCCACATCTAATCTGGTGCCGTTAAGATATTTTACTTACAAGTTTTACCACATCTGGGCACACAACAATCTCTTTCAGAAGAAGCCATAATCCAAGTTATCAGAGAACAAATCTTTAGGCAAATCGGTGTTCAGGGTACATGCGTAAGTCCAACGTGATCACAGTACACTAGTAAACGTGATAAGCGAAGTCTTCGCAGTCCAGCAATCAAACAAAGTTATCGAAAAATAATCAAAACACAAACAAAGTACATACATTCACGAGTGCAACTCGTATCGATCGGAATGTCTTTTTGGTTTTGACATAACTGACATCTTTGAAATAAGTTTTTGGTAAATCGACAATTCATCAAAAATCCAGTAATTAAAGTTAAAAAGAGCTTTATAATATGAAAAAGGTGAGTAATAGAATTTACACACTTTAAAATATATTCATTAGCTGACATGGCTTGCAAAAACATAAAAACATATCAAATATTTCTTAAACAAGTATTAAGACAACTGCGTATAACGAAACATATTATTTTCTTTCATTTGATGTTCAATTTGAGAACAGTGACATCTACTGCAATACGTACCTTCTAATAGAACGGAATAAATCTCAAAGAAAAAATAATTGTACTGACTGTTAAGACACTGGTTTTTATAAAATTCATAATTCACCACAATATCAGGCAAAGGAACTAAGTTTATTAAGCTGTCAGATGTGAAATACCGAAAACATGAGTACTGACCAAATTTTTCTTATATTAATTCGTCCAAGAACGGAGAAAGAATACATTTTCCTGCGGCCGGGTGGCCCGTCGTAAAAGGCGACAAAACAACCCACAAGCAGGTGGTAGGCATTTGTCCGACTGGATGGCGATCATCCCTGGTCTAGCCTCTTGACGCCCGGTTGTTCAACGCTTTCATAAAGCAAACGCCCAAAGTCTTTAAAAAAAAGTTTCAATGGTGAAAACCCAAGACATCAAACTCTAAATTTTTTATCTTACAGTAATCGCACAAGTATGATATTTTTTTCCTTGCATCAGGTGAATGAGGAGAAGCAAAAAAAAAGGATAAAAATAGATTACCTTTTCGTAGGCCTTTGGGTCAAAACCACTTGACTACAAACAAGAAACTTTGCCACATATTTTTTTTTCAACTACCTTCAAGAATATTATAATAAATATAATAATAAAGCGTCGTTATTATTTATAATAGCAACTCCCATTGCGACTGTCATATTCAAATAATCCAGTTTGACAGTTATTACCTACCGAACCGATCAATACATAATACGGGAGTTGGAAAGTGACAGGTGCCCAAGTGTGAATAGCTCGTGTTTGGAATCCTTTCCGCGTTATTTAATTGTTTTTCTGAAAATCTCAGGATTTGTGTTGTCTTTTTGTGTTGGTGGTGGTATTTATCTATTTAAGTATTGGTAAGTATTAATATAATTTACAATGTCGTTCTCTGTAGGAGAAAATGTCCCCCCTGATAAAGGGAGGTCTTCTCTCGACAGAGAAATAGATGAGTTGGCGGTTTCAATTCGAACTCCAGATAAAATTGGCCAAAAACGATCCTCTAATTTAATTAGCCATGATACTCATGAAAAACGCGGCACTCCATGTCCCGCATCTGCTTCCGTCCAACACACGTACACCAGACCTGGGTACGAGCCCTCCTCTGATCTGAAGTATTCGGAAAATGACTGTGGTCCCTTTGCTGTTGTCGTATCCCGTAACACAGAGAATGACTTGCCCAATCTTACTAATACCATGAAAACTCTCAAAATTGCTCGTATTATTTATAACAACAATGTCCCTGGAGTTGATGAAATTCGCAACACTGGCAGAAACAAGACATCCGTATATTTCAAAAACTACCAAGATGCCAATTCCTTTGTGTCCAATCCTTTATTATCCAGTAATGACCTCTCTGCTTCCATTCCACGTTATCAAGTCACCCGTATGGGTGTTGCTCGTAATATCCCACTCGATTGGACCTTAGAAGATTTGGTGACAACAACTGAATGCAGACCAGGGCTACCATTAGTTATAAAGGCAAGAAGACTCAACAGGAAAAAACGCATAGAAGGAAAAACTGTATGGGAACCCACAGGTACTGTTGTTTGTACCTTCCTAGGGCAAAAATTACCAGAGCGAATTTATTGCTGCAACATGTCCCTGCCTATTGAACGCTATACCTTACCAACTATTCAGTGTCACAAGTGTTGCCGTTTTGGACATGTTCGCGATCAATGCCGTTCCAGTCCTCGTTGCTCTCGATGTGCTGGTCCACACGATTCACTATCCTGTAAAGTTCCGGATGACAGAATTTCTTGTTTATTCTGCTCAGGCAACCATTTAGCCATAGAATCTAAGTGCCCAGAACATTCACGACAAAAGTTAATCAAGAATGCTATGTCTGAGGCAAATATTAGCTACAGTGAAGCAGCTTTGGCATTCCCAGCAGTTCGTACTCCATATGCAGATATTGTAAATTCTTCCTTCCCACCAAGACCAATAGATCATAGCAAATTTCGCTCCTATCCAACCTTCCCTCAATCTAACCCTAATGATCATGCTCCAACTTCTTCTTATAAAAAGACAACCTATATTGAGAGACGCCCTCGACCTGCTCTGGGAAAGTCTTATGATTCCCATGCCCACTCTGAAATTACATCTACCCCTTCTTCATCTATGCCTAATGGCTGTGCTTTGAGTAACCAATCCCAAAATAATTTAATTTCGAGTGAAAACTTATCAGAACTTTTATCTATGACATTAATAAATATATTCTCCAAGTTTGGAGAAGTTCTACCGTACAACGTTCTTCAATCTGTCCAATCTATAGTTAGTACTCTTTTACACACTCTCTCCAAAAATGGCGAAGTTTCTACAATGGAACTGCCACAGTGTAATGAATAAAAAATATGAAATTATTCACCTTTTAAATGAATACAACCCCCTCGTCTTTTCCATCTCTGAGACATGGTTAAAACCTGGTTCCCTATTTAGGGTTCCGGGATATTCATGTCTGCGAGATGATAGAGATGATGGACGTGCAGGATGTGCCATTCTTGTTAACAGAAAAGTAATTTTTTCTCAAATCCCCCTCCCTCCACATTCTGTTGGCCTCAATATTATTGCTATTCATGTTCTAACCTATAATATTACTTTTGTTTCACTTTACATTCCTCATCCGAACCCTGAGGTCCTTCACGAATTATCCTCTATTTTATCCTCTATCAAAACTCCTCTGATTATCCAGGGAGATTTTAATATCCGTCACACGTTATGGGGTGTTCCCTTTTGCGACTCTATCTCTCCGCTATTTCTGGAAATATTAGATAATTTAAATTTGTGCATACTAAATGATGGGTCTCCTACCCGCAGAGTTTCACCTACTCAAAATATTAGTGCTCCAGATTTAACTCTTTGTTCTCCTTCTTTATCCAGTAAACTATCATGGACAGTTCTTTCTTTTACTTTCGGTAGCGACCATCTCCCTATTTTAACGTCTTTGTCTGATTCGTCTCCCCCGGCCCTAACATGCCCTCCTCTTCTAAAGTATAGACTTCATAAAGCCAACTGGGAAAAATTTTCGTCATTAGTTCAAATTAAAATAGATTCCACCCCTTCTATATCCCAGGATAATTTACTTGCTACCTACTCAGAATTTATAAACATTCTTTCCTCTTCTGCGGCAGAATCTATTCCTTTAAAAAACTCTGCTCGTTCAAAAATCCCCTCCCCAGCTTGGTGGGATTCAGAATGCTCTAACATTGTTAAGCAACGTAATCAAGCAGAATCGAAATTTACCTGTAACCCTACACTATCAAATTTTTTAGACTTTAAAAGAATATTTGCTCATTCCAAAAGACTCCTTCGTAAAAAGAAACGCTCTGGTTGGCAAACATTCTGCGAAAGTTTATCCCCCAGAACGCCTGCATCCTTGATATGGAGAAAGATAAAAGCATTCCGCAAATCACAATCCGATTCGAATCCATCTACAAATGATCCCTCCTGGCTGTTTGAATTTTTCAATAAACTTGCTCCCCCTTTTGTTCCAGCCAAACCTTGTCCTCCCGACATCTCTCCTTCTGTTTCCGACCCAATGAATTCGGATTTTTCTTTTGCCGAGTTATCATGTGCCCTAGACCATCTTCGAGATTCGGCTCCAGGCATAGATGGTATCCCTTATTCTTTTATTTCAAAATCTTCTATATCTATTAAACTGTACTTCCTTAAACTAATTAATCTCTTCTTTCAATCTGGTTTTACCCCTTCTTCTTGGAAAATTCAAATTGTCGTACCAATATTAAAGCCAGGTAAAAACCCTTTGGATCCAAACTCATACCGCCCTATCGCCCTCTCCTCAGCTTTAGCAAAAATTTTCGAGCATCTCATTAAAAATCGTTTGGAATGGATTATTGAGAATCGTGATCTTTTACCTAGAAGTCAATTTGGGTTTAGAAGAGGAAAAGGGACTATGGACAGCCTAAGTCTTCTCACCACAAACATCCGAGCTGCATTTTCACGCAATGAACATGTTGTTGGTGTATTCCTAGATATATCATCTGCATATGACAGTGTCAATCTACGTTTACTCAGGCAGAAAATGCTCAAGCTGAGTATTCCAGTAAGAATGGTAAACATCATATGCGAAATGTTCATGGAAAGATCCATCATGGTACGCTCCGCTGATGGTAGTGTATCTTCTCCTAGGCTTGTGTGGAAGGGTCTTCCCCAAGGATCTGTCCTCAGTCCTATCCTTTACAATATATACACTGCAGATTTAGATACCACCGTCAACTGTTTTTGCAACATATTGCAATATGCCGATGACATCGCTTTATATGCCTCATCGAAATCATTCTCAGATATTAACTCTCGCTTGAACTCTGCTCTCCATTACCTTAACTTGTGGCTTCAAGATCATGACTTATCACTTTCTCCCTCTAAGAGTAATGCAGTTATTTTTTCTCGAAAAAGAACTTTCCCTACCCTCGATATAAACGTGAACAATAATCCTATTGAAGTTGTTCATTGTGTGAAGTTTTTAGGCATGTATTTAGATTCAAAGCTTACAGGTATACCCCATCTCAAGTATGTATCTGAGAAGGCAGAAAAAAACATTAATATTCTTAGAGCTCTCTCTGGAGTTAAATGGGGATCTCATCCTTATAATCAAAAACTCTTGTATAATGCAATAGTTAGGAGTCACTTTGATTATGGGTGCTTCATTCTAGAGCCTTGTAATAAACTTGCATTGACCAAAATTGACCGTATTCAAGCTAAATGCTTAAGAATTATCACAGGCACCATGAAATCGTCTCCAACTAATGCTCTGCAAGTCGAATGCCATGAACCTCCTTATGCCCTGCGTAGACAGTTGTTTGCTGACCGATACTTTTATAAAGCTCTAGAGCTGTCAAATCATCCCATTATTGAAAGCCTTAATATTCTATCTGACCTAACTTCTTCCTCTCCCTATTGGAATCACAAAAGCCTACCCCTGCTAGTTAAATCTTATAATAACTACAAAAACCTCTCAGCTCCAATTTTTCATGATTATAGGCTCCCTTTATTTGAAATTAATTTTAATATGCTGCTGTTTCAGCCTAAAATCATATTCAAATTTGGTATTGAAAAACATAACCCTGTTGCTAATGAATTATTCAATAGTATTTTACTTGAGAAGTGGCCTGACTGGATTCCGATTTTTACAGATGCCTCTAAATTAACCTCAAATGGTCCTGTTGGTGCAGCCGTATGGATCCCCAAATATAGAATCATCCTCAACTATAAAATCCCCCCCTATAGCTCTGTTTTCACAGGGGAGTCTATTGCTATACTTGAAGCTTCTCTTTATGTTGAATCACACAGTATTGACAAAGCGATAATTTTCACTGATTCCTTGAGTTGTCTACAAGACATTTCAAAGTCTCCTTTCCGATCTAAAGATATATCCCCTACCTCCCTGCAAATTAAAGCTGCTCTCTGCCGTTGCTATGATATGGGTTTAGATGTTGTTTTAGCATGGATCCCCGGTCACTCAGGAATCAGTGGAAACGAGACTGCTGATAACTGTGCCAAACTTGCTATCTGCTCAGGTTCCGATAAATTCAATAAATGTTTCCCTAGGGACCTTCGAGCCATGTCCAAATCACAAATGCTCAACTCCTGGAATGATTCTTGGCAACGATCCCGTCAATCTACCGGCAAATTTTATGGTGAAATTCAACCCCATGTATGCCAGTCCCCATGGTTCTTTCGATTCCGCAATTTCCCCAAAAAGATTACTTCTGCCATTATTCGCCTAAGATTAGGACACATATGCACCCCAGTATTTTTGGCTAAAATCAGGGTACGGGATCATTCACTGTGTGAATGTGGCCTTGACGAAGGAACATTAGAACATATATTCTTTTTCTGCCCAAAATTATCTACGCCATTATATGACCTTCTCCCCCCTGACATTCCTCGTCCCATTAATATTAACTTCTTACTAACCTTAGTATATAGTAAATATGTATATATCCTATCTAGATTTATATCGCTTAATAATATATTTTTATAAGTATTTAGTCTTATATGACCGTTTGTGTTGTTTTGTCCTCAGGTTTCCAGAACAAGAATACCGTCCATCAAAATTTATCTTTTTTTTTATAACTTCCGATATTTAACACCTGTCGCTTTTACTCTGACATTGGCAAAATCAATGCCAAAGGCGTTGGAGCCATAACCCACAAGAATAGAATAGAATAGAATACGGGAGTTGCAAATATTAATTTTTCAGTCATAATTCTTTGATAGGGGGGCGTCGAAGCCTACAGATACGATTGAAGAAAGAATATACTGTGAGTAATACTTAATTTCCTAATGATATAGCGTTTTTAATATGAACAAAAGAGACAAAATCTAATAGAAAGTTTAAGCAGGACATTTAGATGTATTTCCTTTTTATGATAGCTATGTTCGGTACTAGCAGTCATTGAAGTTATCTATTATACGAATTGTTCTTTCCGTTCCTCTGGAGTATATTTTATTTCGTAAATATATCAGATACATAAAAATTTTTGCTAAAAGTATCCCACCTCCAAATATTGATAAATGTTTCTTGAGTGGTTTTTTGCCTTTGACCACCAAGCAGACAGAACCGCAGGGCTTAGTTCCTGGCATGCTAAATCTCCTAAACGAAGATTCCGTCGTTTATAAGGGTCTGGAAGTCCCAGGCTTTAACCCCTATGTCAGAAGTGCTGTCTCACAATTAGACCTGGTACCAGCTTTAGGGTCCAAAGTCAAATACTGAATTATAATGTTCAATTGTATACATACCCAAGAGTATATTCATATAAATCCTATATAAAAACACTGAGACAACAACCATAAATTGTTTCAAATTCAATCAAATTTTTTCCCCAAGCACATAGTAGTGTCGCAGGAGTGCGACCACAACTGTCACAGGACACATATATATACATCAAGGAGCAAGAAGAAGCTTAGCTTAGCTTTGGAATATATAATATATATTTGTTTTTGTGTGCCAATTTTTAAAAATATTAAAATAATTTCAGTAAAATCGAAGATGGCGGACCCTTGGTTAGTCCAGCCGCATGAACATGCAAAGTTTGTAGAACACTTCCGTAACCTTGGTCCTGTCAATGGAAACATCACCGGAGAGCAGGCAAAGAGGTTTATGTTGCAGGTACAAGCATTGAATTCACATTCTTATAATTTGCATAGACATTTTGGCAAATTTTTTTATCGAACATTCATCTTGAGTTTATTCTGTCATTCAAATGAGTGTTCTAGTACAATTCTGTCACTGAACTATTTCACCTTAATATTACTGTTACACACTGACGGCCTCTGTGGTTGAGCGGGCTAAGCCTTTACCTACCTCACTGAAATGCAGAGGCTCCTGGTTCGATTACTGGTATAGTAAATTTTACAAACATATTTTCTCCACTATTTACTATGTTCTGGGTGTCTGGGATCGACTCTAGTTGTATATTACCCATTACACAAGTGTACCTTCCTTAATTTTGGGGATATACATGTGTTTGTCTGCCAATCATAAATTATATAATACTGCCGACAAAAAAGTGAATGCACATCTGCCTGCCATAACCTGGTTTATTACCTTTCCCCACAATTGGAATTGTTTTGTTTACTTTGTGTTTAAAATTTGTAATTAAGAAAAACATTCCTTTGTTATTGTACTGGTTTTATGGCAGTCATTCGGCAAGTGTGTAATTCTTGGAAATTATTGTTTTGCGTTAAGGCATATTATATTTGTACAGGAAAAACGGAATGCCCGAACGGAGGGGTGGGGAGTCAAGCGACGATTACGATATGTGCAAGACGTTAGTAAAAGCGATAACACAAGCGAGGCAAGACGTGTGTAGATTTTGGGCGCATGTTATTGAATTGTGCATTACATTTGGACTTATTGCAACCAGTTATATTCATACCTGTGTTATACTTGTTTGTATAGTACTATTGAAGTCTAGTAATTCCAACAGCATATTAATTCGAGTCCTGTAGCTCGTAACAGTACTATCAGCTTTATCAATACCTTGGTGTTGTGAAGATATTCAAAGTGCTTTTCCATTACGTTAGTGTCAAAAATTCTTATCATGGAAATTCTAATGTCTCATTTGCAGTCCCAACTGCCACCAGCTATATTAGGCCAGATATGGACGTTAGCAGACACAAATGCAGATGGGAAGCTGGATCTCAAGGAGTTCTCCATAGCCTGCAAGGTATACTTATTGAAACTACACTATGCCCGTGACTTCGTCCATGATTGACTCGAAATTCTTGTGGGGTCATGGGATACAAAGTACCGCAGCATTTGAATGGTGGTCTTCCTCCTCTTAGCCATTTGAGGTGGCGAGGAGGTTGGGGCCTCGAGGAAAACCTCTTTGCCCCAGCTTCTACTTGACGGACAACTATCTGTCGGTGACGGGGCTCGGAACCATTGGAGCCTTCCTAACGGCGGTGACCCAACGGCTCTCATTTGCCAGTCTGCAGCATCCCATGGCCTTCGTGGGCTTTGCGTTGGCTTCATCTATGGCTTAGTTGGCCATTTCGGGCTTCGCAGCATTTAGGAATGTAATGTCATAAGATAGCTTTTAGGGAATTTGTGTCGGAATGATCCAATTTGTTTGTACCCAAACAACTCTCTGCTCCTTGTAAATTTCCCGCAGAACAGATGATTATGCTGCTACCTGTTTAAGAAATTAAAGTTTATTTAACTGTCCCGAGGGAACTATTTAATTTTTCGGGATCAAAGTATACTATATGATGATCAGGGATATAAGCTACCACCATACAAAATTTCATTTAAATCGGTCCAGTCGTTTCGGAGATTAGCCCGTACAAACGGAAAAACAAAAATTCGAAAAAAAATCTAAATTAGTTCTATTTCACTTCTTACATCCCCCTGACTCGGTTTTTAGCATTTTTTTGTTCATTGTACAGAACTTCGACCTCTACAGTTTTATCTTCTTAATATATATAAATTACGTGTTACGTTGTTTGTCCGCGATGGACTCCTAAACTACTTAACCGATTTTAATCAAATTTCCACACCATGTGCAGTTTGATCCAACTTGAAAGATAGCTTACATCTTAATGGACCCTGTAGATGGCGCTGCAATCGGGTTCTAAATTTTATTTCTTCAGGGCAGGACAACGTCTGCCGAGACAGCTAGTTATCTTAATATATATATTTCTTCTGTGCGTGTGTGTCACTGAACTCCTCCTAGACGGGTGGACCGATTTTGATGAAATTTTTTGTGTGAGTTCAAGGAGATTCGAGGAAGGTTTAGATTCACAATTGGGATTGTTCACTTTTTTTCAATATAGCTATTTGAAAAACCATTTCGAGGAATAGTGTCCCTAATCATTTCTGTCTAGTTAAAATTCCAAAGAACGTACAATCTTCTTATATTTTGTAAGAAATGCGTTTGACCTTTATTTGACTTTACTAAATTCAATCAGGCGGGCCGTCTGCCTGTTTGCCTGCTTCAGGTGTAAAACACAATTCTAGCTGTACATTATTTGATTTAAGTTCTGCAACATGCATTTTTATCTAAAGATCATTTTAAAAAAAATTAACGATAACTATAGAAAATATTAATGGTTGAACACGAAAAATTATAAGCCTAGCGACAAAAAACACAAAAATGATCACGATACGTAATGAGTAATTACAGTGACATTTAAATTGTAATACAGATTACTATGATTAGTAAGTTTTATTATTTTTGTTATCTAGGCAAAGAAATCAATGTAAACTTGTCCCTTATGACGTCATCGGAGAAATAATTTTAAAATCGAATTATAAAAAAATTAACGCTTAAAATACAAAAATATTCAAATTAGTATCTTAAAATACCGTATTTTACGTAATAAAAATATAAAATCAGAGGGTAATTTTTTGTGAACAATCCCCATTGGACCTGGTAGGTGGCGCTGCAATCGGGTTTTAAATTTTATTTCTTCAGGGCAGGACGTCTGCCGGGACAGCTAGTTATATATATATTAGGGTGGTCGTTAAAAATTAAATTTCTTGCGACGCCCCCTAAAAAACTATAATTTGAAATTCATCACTGAGAATGATAATACGGAAGGTATTTCATTGTTAAAACTTTTCCAATCTTTAAATAATTATTACTTCTAAGTATGAAGAAGTTTCCTGAAAAAAAAAATGATATTACCCAAAAATTAACTTGAATCGTCTTGAGGCACGTGTTGTCTTGACTTGAAAAAATAATAAAAAAAATCCCAGTGTTTTTTCATTAAAAGGAAGCTTTTTAGGGGGCGTCGCATGAAATTTATTTTTTAACGACCACCCTAATATATATATATAGATGGCACTGTGATCATAAACTAAATTGTTTTTCAGATAATTAATTTGAAACTTCATGGTATTGAAGTGCCGACCGCCTTGCCACAGTCTCTTCTTACCTCCCTAAGTCCAACAGGTACGTGAACACCATTTCATGAATTAATCCCGGCTGTTTATGCACATTTATTTTTGGCTTTTAAAATGTTTTTCATTTATCAAAAAATTCAATGTAACATATGATGTGTTGGGGATGAGAGTCACTCTGGTTATGTTTGTCTATGGATTCAAATCATACTAATATCATGGAAGTGGAGGACTAGCAATCTTTATAAGTAGATTTTTTATTTATTTATTTAATAATCTTGAGTTGTGTTCCGGCATTAGTGACGACGTTCCAGTCCCCCTTAAAAAGGCAGCAGCGCATTTGTAGCACCTTTGGTGTTGCAAATGTCCATAGGCTATGGTGACCGCTTTCCATCAAGTGGACCATCTGCCTGTCTGCTGAACTCCTGCCATAAAAACAAGACAACAAAATGATTTACAGCTTATTGCATTATACATAGCTTAGAAAACCTCTGGGGTTTACATTAAGTGCTATGGAATATGTAGGTCCATAGCATTTAACAATTTCAACATTACGTTACGTTAGTTTTGAAGTGTTCATTTTAATATTTTCTTAAGTTTTCGTGACTAGTGTATATATGTATAATGAAACTACGTTTTAACGGTTTTAAGCGGGGTAATTTATTTGATTTTTGTCATTCCGACATTTCGGCCACTTTACAGTAGCCGCGATCACGTAAGACTTCAAGTGTCAATGAGTTGTTAAAAGTTTTATTTAGCCTACCGCCAACTTGTTGATTTTAATTTTGTTTATGGTTAAATAGATTAAATAATAAATCAAATATTTTTTTATTTTTTTTGGACAGCGGTTACCATCGCCTATGGACATTTGCAACACCAAAGGTGCTACGAATGCGCTGCTGCTCTCTTAAGGGAGACTGGAACCTGGTCACTAATGCCGGAACACAATACAAGGTTGTTATGTTAGCTATGATTAATTAAAATGCACAAAAAACATAAAGAAAAAACACCAAAAATGCAAAATATAATATTTTTCATGTTTTACTTCGCACAGACTTTAAGATTAGAATTTTTTTGGTTATTCTTGAGTTGGTTTCCTATTTTACTAGATATTTTTTAAATGCATTATTTTAAATCCCAGTACTCTTCTTCCAAGTTAACAAAAAACAATGTGAATTGTAATGTGTTCTGGTCTGGATGTTAGACATAATAATGTATATTGTGTATGTCTCTGTTGTAATATCCCTATTGTTTTAGTGCAGCGTTTATAGCAATTTTTGTTGGCTTTTGCAATCCCACTGCTGGGCAAAATCCTCTCCCTTACTCCCTAAAAGAGTAATTTAAATTCCCATTTAACTATGATTTTATTTTTTCTTTTTAAAATGCTATGCATGCAGTAATTTGAAAATCTATTTTGATATTTGCCAAAAATATTAAAAGGTCTTTATAGAAGAAAACATTCTTGCCCACAGCGAACCAAAAACCTCAGATTCCTCCTCAGCCTGTTAAGCCACCAATCCCACCTATGCCAACTTTGCCTCCCCAACCATCTGCATCAGGTTTACAAACTCAACCTGCGAATAACCAAAATCAAAATCTTTTGGGTGATTTTGGATCGACAGTGCCCACGGCTCCGTTAATGCCGACGGGTAAACCTGTGCCAGACCTAATATCAGGCGTTAAACCAACTCAGATCGATCAGTTCATTCAACCTTTAGTTCCCATGAATCAGTCTCAGACTCAACCCGCTGCGGGCTTAGCTCAACTCTCACGACCGGGGTGGAACCAGAACCTAGTAAATATAACCCCGAGTTTAAGCGACGCCGACATTACTTCAATGAAAACTCAACCTGTCGTGCAGAATTTAATTGGCAATGTTCAAAGTCCACCTAAACCATCTCAACCTATTTTGGGAGCGAACCAATCCGTTATGGGGTCGAGTCAACCTGTAATGGGATTCACTCAAATCAGTCAACCTCTTGGAGCGTCGACTCAACCGATTTCGGGAACAACTCAACCTGTTTTAGGATCGACTCAACCAGTTTTGGGCACAGCTCAACCGGTTTTAGGAGCGACTCAACCGATTTTGGGATCGACTCAACCCGTACCCGGATCTCAGCCTTTGGTAGCGTGGAACTCACCGCTGGTGGGATCCAATCAGAACATAGTGGGATCCGGGATCACCTCACCACCGCTTGTCCCACAATCCGTGGTTCAGTCCCAAATCCCAAGTGGTGTGACGGTCGCTTCGCTGATCAGCAGTCCACCGAAACCAATGAGCACGACGGCAAGTTCGATTCCCGGACAGCCTGTGACGAGCACACCCATTACGGCTGTCAAAAGCGACCTATCATCCAAGCCTGGTATGTATATGGAAATTTTGAAAATTCACTCATCATACAAGTGTTTAACATTATCAGTGCAACATTTGCAGGGTTAATGTATGTATGTATGTGTATGTCTGTATGTATGGTTTTTTATTGTGAGTGTCATTATGGTTCATTATATTATATCAGGTGATATTTGAATAGAATGTTACGAGTTTGCGGGACTCGAATTAAAATGCCGTTAGAATTATTATAGAGTTTATTAGAACTGTATATAACACAGGCACAAATACAACCGAACGCAACAAATCCAAATGTAATGCAGAAGGTCGTAATTCAATAAAACGCGTAAAGTCCGTCACTATTAGATTCCCGAATGTACAAACGTCACGCCCGTATCGTAATTATAGCTCGACTGCCCCCTCTCTCGATCAGGCTGTCGTTTTATACTCCACAAATGCAAAAGACTCCGCAACACTTGGCTAATGAACGAGTAAAATAGGACAATAGGCTGTTCTCCACAGTAATTAGAAACGCATTCCAATAAATAATTTAACAAAAGAAGAGGATTACAATTAGTTCAAATGCCGAGAGGTAATAAAATGTGCTTTTACAGTCTGTACGTGGAATTTGTCTTTGTCGGTGCCTAGGTTGTAACACTATCTCCCTCTTAGTTATGCTCCTCCCGAGCGTCAATATTATCTATACATATAATAAAACTGTAGAGGTCGAATTTTTGTACAATGAAAAAAAAATGCATAAAAACCGAGTCAGGGGGGTGTAAGAAGTGGAATAGAACAAATAATTATTTTTTTTTCAAGTTTTTTGGTTTCTCTGTTTGTATGAGAGAATGTCCGAAACGACTGGACGGATTTCAATGAAATTTTGTATGGTGTGAAGCTTATATCCCTGGTCAACATGTAGGATACTTTTGATCCCGAAAAATTAAAGAGTTCCCGTGGAATAGTTAAAAAAGCTTATTACTTAAACAGCTTATAACTGACTGAAAGTTATTTCTCTGCAACGTAACATAATAGAAGCGGAGATTTTGACAGGGTTTGGTGTCGGTGAGAGAGTTTTATCTTATATATAAAGCTGATAAGTTTATTTATTTGATTGTTTGCTTGAACGCGCTAATCTCAGGAACAACTGGTCTGATTTGAAAAAAAAACAATTTAGATAGCTAATTTATTGAGGAAGGTTATAGGCCATCACACTAAATGCAATAGGAGCGAAGCACCAATGAATAATGTTTCAAAATCGCGTTTTTTTTTAACTTTTCCACGCGAACGAAGTCGCGGGCAGAAGCTAGTTATCAATAATTATTCAGAAACACACAAAAAATAGTCGCACTTTTGACCAGACCCATCATCTGTTCTTCTATTCTATGTATCCTTGAAATTTTGAGCTAAGGTCAGGGTGTATGGACCAAACTGACCTCAGATTTGGACGGACCAAAGTGGACGAGGTCGCTGGTGGATCCCAGTTAAAGATATGCATGTGTTTATTAGGTTCTGTGGTTGGCTCAGTGGTGACTAGTCCCACTGAAGTTCCCATGGGAGTGATGAGCCCACCCCCAGCGCTGGAGTGGGCTATCCCACAACCGCAGAAGCTCAAGTGAGTATTATATAGCAATTAATAAACATATGCGTTTATTCCGTATATCAATATTAGTTTTTTTTGACATATAATGTAATATTTTTTGACATTTAATGTAACTTTTTTTTGACAATTAATTTTTTTTCTTTGTTTTTAATTTATGATAAGTATATTATTTTCAACTATTGTAAAGGTGGTCTGGAAGATATCGCTGGCGGCGATAAGACCTCCTATTGTATATATGTAACGGTTCAAAGTTACTATAAGATATATACACAGGCAGATAGACAAAACTAAAACATTTTCGATAAATGTCTATCGGTAGCCTAAAAATAAAAAGAGTCTGTGTGTACTTATGTACACGCGTTAGAAGTTACGCTTCTTTAAATTGTTTAAATAAATAAAGCCCCTACCACGATCGAATCGACCGTGGTAGGTAGGGGCTTTATTTACTTAACCGACCGTATTGAAAAATACAATCAAAAACTGAGGTTAACTCTAAATAACTTAGAAAAATAAATACCACAATCACACCCAATTATTAGAAAAAAGCGATATAATTACTTACTTTTTTTAGAAATTCACTGGAATTAGAATTAAAATAAATTCTGTGATATTGCTGATCACTTTAATATATATATATGTAGGATACTAAATAAATGATTTATAAATCATCAAACTCGTATATTAATTAAAACACAATAAAGTAAAGAAATATTACAATGCTTGTCTCACAAGTTCACAATCCGTCTATCAACAACTCGTTGCTACGCAACCACCATATTACACTTGGCCATCCTGAAAAACTAAAATGGTGACTATAGCCAACTTCAGGGTGTCGGTTGACTATAGCTAACTTCATGGTGTAGCTTTTTCGTGTGACGGTGTGCGCGCGCATCGTAAAAGTATAACTTCAAAATTAAAATGTTGACTATAGCTAACTTCAGGGTGTCTGTTGACTATAGCTAACTTCATGGTGTAGCTTTTTGGTGTGACGGTGTGCGCGTGCATTGTAAAAGTATAACTTCAAAACTAAAATGTTGACTATAGCTAACTTCAGGGTGTCTGTTGACTATAGCTAACTTCATGGAGTAGCTTTTTGGTGTGACGGTGTGCGCGTGCATCGTAAAAGTATAACTTCAAAACTAAAATGTTGACTATAGCTAACTTCAGGGTGTCGGTTGACTATAGCTAACTTCATGGTGTAGCTTTTTGGTGTGACTGTGTGTGCGTGCATCGTAAAAGTATAACTTCAAAACTAAAATGTTGACTATAGCTAACTTCATGGTGTAGCTTTTTCGTGTGACGGTGTGCGTGTGCATCGTAAAAATTTACTCTCATCATATTTCCCTAACGCGCCTAAAGAAATATGACTTCAATAATGTTTTTGCCACTTGTTCAGGTACACCCAACTCTTCAACGCGACGGACAAAGCTAAGACGGGTTCCGTAATGGGTGCTCAGGCGAGGTCTATCATGCTGCAGTCTCGTCTCCCGCAGCAGACCCTGGCCCAGATATGGGCCATGGCCGATCTCGACTCTGATGGAAAGCTGGGTAAGTGTCGCTTTGAAGGGGTAGTCTTTTTTGAAGTGATGACTTCTTGTGGGAGGGTCAACCGCTTCGTTACGTAACGCGTTACGGCGCCAATCTGGCTTCCTTTTCACACACGCATACGGCAGCGGTAGGCAGGCTTCTTCTCTCTCACTAACCCACGCGCATTTACATAACATTTAAGTAATGACCTCTGCTTTTCTCAAGTTAAATGCCCTCGTTTATAATCGTTTGTTGAACTTTAAGAAACTGCTCGGCAACTGATTAACGAAAATTTTACCTATAAACTGCTCTTAAGGATAAGAGGTGGTGGGAAAGTAGCTCATAAATAACTGTCAAAAATAACCAACATCGGGGCGTAGTTTAAGCGACTGCTAAGAGGCAAGATGGTTTTATTTGAAACAGCCCTTGTTAAGGCGTGTAAATAGCCGTAACATGTAGTATGCGGGCTACGATGATAAAAAGTTCGTGCCCGAAATTAAAATTTGGTGATATACTGAAGGACGCGATGCCGGGCAATCAAGATAAAAAACCCATACGACAACCACTGGAGCGGCTAAAAAATATGCCCACTCACCTTATCAAAGTACGTCGTTAGATCCGTGACCACCAACAGTTCACCACACCTTCAGATAAAGTTTATTCGAACAGTATTTAAAGATTATATACTGACGTGCGCCTGCTCAATTAATACAGCACCGATCACGGCGATACGTATGCGAATGTCACGTATTGAAAGTTCAAAAGTCTGAGCACCATCTTCACGCGAGTGGGCTGCCGGCAGAGCCGTATGAGGTGAAGTTATCTGTGATCTACCCCACATCGCTAGATGGCTTCACCAGCCCTTGATTAGCGGCTTAAGAGTCTCTTAATTGAAAGATGGCTAATCCTTACGAGATTATTATAAGGAACGCCCAAGTTATCACTTCTGTCTAGCGTCTCGAGACGCACACCTTCTTTAAAGCTATTGCATAGTTTTTATCGCGGGCTTTGAGCGCGGCGACCGAATCGCGAAATCCCGTAACGAAAATAAAACCTAACACCCCCCACTCCGCCTATCATGCAGCTCGGCCGCGCGTTCGCTTAACGTGTATCTATATGGTACGACTGTACGAAGCTCGCACGGATCGAGACGATCTGCTCCGAAATCGGACGAATACGTAAGCAGCTGTTTGTGAGAAAGTATATAGCCGTATAGGCATATATCATATATTTATAACGCCACACTCACAGCATGTGCGCCCCGTAAATATACATGTAGGTATATATGTATACATAGGTGATTTGTTTTCTTATCGGTCACCGCGCTCCAAAAGTGTAACTTGAATTAATATCAAAGAAAAATACTGCTTAAATAAATAATTATAGTTGCGTAAGTTGTAAAAAAAAAATACTATCGCGGCAGTCTCCGAGTGCCACGAGGAGTTTTTTATTCACCTTTCACATCTGTCAAGATACGAGTGTTTCTTGTCTTATTATATACTAGCTTCCAGTATATAATGAGACAATACATATCTTAATCAGTGATGTATTTTGTAAGGGATAAATGTACTGGCTCACACGTGCACCATTCATCACTAGTAAATACCCACTTGTTTCAAATATTATTGAAGTAAAACCTCTTTATCGGCGTTGGAAAAAAAATTACCGTCACTTTTTTCGGTTACGCGCCATCTTGTTTTCTTGCCTTCTTGCAGGGACTTTATTCATTTAACCAATTCCTGTAAAGTTGCATATAGTAGATCATTTCTCGAAAAATAAGGTCATTTTTTTATTATTTTTTTTCTATAAATAAGGTATTTAATAAGAAATACCTTATTAATATTACCATCTAACCTAAGAAGATTAATAAGTAATTTAAATATAACCTAAATTATCTAAAAGTATTATTACTAAGAAAGTGTCCATTAACACTTCTTATTGTCTCTATTAAGGCGAAGACACTTTGTTCATGTGTTCTTTATTAATAGCAAGCACATTACACTACACTTTTGTTTTGTTAAACCACTAGTTCAAATGGTTTTGTCCTTTTGAGCCTTCTCGTTATGTCCGTGTTGTCGAGGAGCTGGATCACCTCGACATTCGCGTGATGATGAAGCCGATGCTCGTGGGCTTCCGCGTACTTCCTAATAATGTTGTTGACAAACTCCACTGTCAGGTCCCGATGGAGATCGCTCGATCTAACGTACCATGGCGCGTTTACAATTCCTTTCAGCACTTTATTTTGGAAGCGTTGTATGATTTCTACATTACTTGGTTTGGTACAGCCCCACAACTGTACACCGTAGGTCCAGACTGACATCAGGACTTGTTTGTAAAGAAGCAGTTTGTTAGGTAGCGACAACTTTGAATGTTGATTTCTCGAAAAATAAGGTCATAAAGAAGTTTCACTTCTTACGTGTGTACACTATTACACGCACACATTTTTGACGTGACAGCGTGTTATAATTCGATGGAGCCGGCTGCACGCACGAAAAAACATGACTCATGCGGCGTTACCTCGCTCCGAGGCGTTCCATTTAGGGCTTGAAGTGCAAGCGAGAGCGCTGAACGAGCGACAAAGAGGCACAATCGGCCTCCGCGTTCGGCAGCGATCGACATCTGTCGCTCTCTCACGTTCAACTATCGTCAGTGAACCTACTTTACAGACAGACGATTTTTTTTTAATGTGTAGGCTGTGAAGAGTTCGTTCTGGCGATGTATTTGTGCGAGAGGGCCACCCAGGGGGAGCCAGTGCCCGCGAAATTGCCACCGGAACTGATTCCTCCTACTTTCAGGTATGATTATTTACCAGCATAATCCACGCACTCAGCTTGATAAGTCACTCACTCAGGCCAACAAACAACTCACTCAACTTGCCAAATGACTCGCTGAATTTTCAAAATTAGTCACTCAATTTGATAAATCACTCATTCAGGTCAGCAAACAACTCACTCAACTTGCCAAGTGACTCGCTGAATTTTCAAAATTAGTCACTCAATTTGATAAATCACTCACTCAGGTCAGCAAACAACTCACTCAACATGCCAAATGACTCGCTGAATTTTCAAAATTAGTCACTCAATTTGATAAATCACTCACTCAGGTCAGCAAACAACTCACTCAACTTGTCAAATGACTCGCTGAATTTTCAAAATTAGTCACTCAATTTGCTTTGCTCTTATTGGTATTATCGTGATGATATATAGCCTATATATAGCCTTCCTCGATAAATGGGCTATCTAATACTGAAAAAATATTTCAAATCAGACCAGTAGTTCCTGAGATTAGCGCGTTCAAGCAAGCAAACAAACAAACAAACAAACTCTTCAGTTTTATATATTAGTAGTATAAGATAGCGAAGTTAAATCAGACTCCACAGACACTGAGTAAGTAAAATTACAAAACTTTTGAAAGTAGGTATTGTTAATCTAATTTACTCTTCTAGACGTGAATCGGTGTCATCGACGAACAGTGCGAAGTCATACGAGGAGAGAAGAAGAGAGAACATGGCAAGAGGACAAGCGGAATTGGAGAGGAGAAGGAACCAACTCGCCGATCAGCATATGAAGGAGAAGGTAAGAAAATAATATGCTTTTATGTTTTCAAGGTCTATGGTACCTTAAATGGATGGAATTTAAAAAAACGATTTTTTTTTCATTAGTTAAATTCAATAGGAGATATCCAAATCAAAAATAATATAAAGCATGTTCAAATTCAAAATTTTGCAAATAAAATGAAATTTTGAGATTATATTATAGAATTTGAAAAAAGCTTTATTTTGAATAAGGTAGTCGACCAGATTTTGTATCAGCGTAGCAAGACCATGATGTCATCATTTCTAATGTTTAGACAGATGTTATTTTGAAATTACGGTGATTGTGAGGTATTTCATATGAAAGAATGGTTGCTAACCATTTTTTCATGTGAATATTTTTCTTTAATTATTTTAGAATGTGTCATCTATCCTATTGGTGTAGTGACTGCTGAGCTTGATTTTCTGTGTAATTTTTGAGAAATGATACCTATTATTCAATTAAAAGCATTTGCTTGGTTCTTTTGTTAAATAAATAAAAACACTTACAAACAAGTGTTGACATTATAAAACTTTTCGTTATGCGTGGACACAACGACGACACGCACTTGACCGACTCTTTTAAAATAGTTTCAAGTCATTTTAGTTATTATATATGTGTGAATTTACTTTCACGCGGTCTCAATAGGAAGCTGAGGTAAGTGGCAACAGAATATAGATTATTGCGAACCTGTCAAACAGGCAGACCGGTCTACCTGATGAAAAGTGGTTGCCAGCCTCTTAGGTGGGGGAGTGAAATAGGCATCATGGGACAGGTGGACTAGGAAGTGGGCCATAGGAACTCTCATTCACACGATACACAATTGGTTGAAAGCCCGTTTCATTCTGATATGCTGTATGTGCGTGGGCTTATTCCGAATGTGCCAGACGTGTGCGAAGTCATAGAGATGCCACACATGTGTGTATGATGTCAAAAGGCTACACTTGCAAGAAGTCATAGAGATACCACACATGTGTGTATGAAGTCAAAAGGCTACACTTGCAAGAAGTCATAGAGATACCACACATGTGTGTATGAAGTCAAAAGGCTACACTTGCAAGAAGTCATAGAGATACCACACATGTGTGTATGATGTCAAAAGGCTACACTTGCAAGAAGTCATAGAGATGCCACACATGTGTGTATGATGTCAAAAGGCTACACTTGCAAGAAGTCATAGAGATACCACACATGTGTGTATGAAGTCAAAAGGCTACACTTGCAAGAAGTCATAGAGATACCACACATGTGTGTATGAAGTCAAAAGGCTACACTTGCAAGAAGTCATAGAGATACCACACATGTGTGTATGAAGTCAAAAGGCTACACTTGCAAGAAGTCATAGAGATACCACACATGTGTGTATGAAGTCAAAAGGCTACACTTGCAAGAAGTTATAGAGATACCACACATGTGTGTATGAAGTCAAAAGGCTACACTTGCAAGAAGTCATAGAGATGCCACACATGTGTAAGAGTATAGGGCAGGGGTCGACAACCTGCGGCTCGCGAGCTACATGTGGGTCTTTGGATGTAGAGATTCGGCTCTTTAGTTATACATCGAGGGCTTCATAACCAATGGGCGTACAGACAAAAGTGCAGTTTGACACAATGCACAAAATTGTTAATAAAACAACACTAGTTGATCGTACAAGGCTGAAATCCGGAATACCCTTCTTCTTAGGTATACTTGCATACTGGTAACATTTTCTAAATTGTAACATACAGAGAGTTTTTGGCGGGAACTGAAAGGAGACGTTGTACTGTGCAGTTTTATTTTCTAAAAATGTGTATAATTACTCTAAAATGAACAATAGTTGCAGGATATTGATAGTTTTTGAGTAGTAGTTATATGTTTTGTGAGAAATGTGAACTGTATAGTCAGATGTGATCTTTCGAGTTTTCACAAGAACTCCATTGAATGGCGTCGGTTGTAGACTGCAATACAACTGCGCTACTATACGAAGACCTATTATTTAACATGTTTCCGACTGAAAGACTTTGATTCTATGGTCATGAATAAATTAATTTAAAAAAAAAAAAATGTAACATACATATTTTTTGTAAACAACAAAAAATTGCATTTTTTTCGTATACCCCATATACTTGATATGTAAAAAAGACATGGTTTCCATTGAGTTTATTTGCCCAATTGTTGATTATTAAAGAACAAGTTAGTCTTGTAAGTTAATTGTTTTCATTATTTAATTTAATAATGAGTAATTATCTAATAAAGAAAGAAATAATTTATTTGCTAGGAAAGCGATACAATATAGAAATATTCATACATAAATTTTTTTATGACAATATATATATATTTTACACCGCATTTCCTACAAATGAGGTCGGCAACTCAGCTTCATGCTGTGTAGGAGTTTCCTCCACCACAGCGCTGATTTTCAGTGCCGTCCCCGCCTCATTTATTTAAAAATATTTGACTCAACACCACAGTATATGAAACTTAAAAAAAACACACAGAATAAAAAAAAATTATTATCCATTATAGTAATAAAAAAAACTCATCATTAATTACCAAAAGAAGTCAAAAACACCATATCTAAATTTTTTAAACGTATCTAAGGTCTTCTTTCTGTGATTGTAGTAAATATCTTTTAAAATGAAATTTAAATGTGAAAATATAAAGTCACATAAGTATTATCTTTTTGTTGTGAAAAAAACTATTATATATCCTGGACGAATAAAGAACAACGGACGGAATATTGTGTCACTTTACAGATTGAGGCACCGTAATGGCGGCGCGTTTCTATGAGTGCGTGTTTCCAGAGTTGCCAGTTAAAGAAACTACCTTAATTTTGAATTATTCAGTATACATTAGTATATGATTAAATAGGTTCGTTTGATATTGTACATAAATATTAGTTTCATAATTTATGAATAATTAAGGATAGATTATAGTATATATGTTAAAATAAGACGACCAAATTGCCAAAATGTTTTTATTTTACATAGGTTTTCACTTGAATAAAAAAAACTACACAATATCTTCTATTAAGTCTTTAAGGTATAAAAGGATTAAAAATAAAGTTAGGTTTTGCTTTCATAAAAAAAGATAATTTAAAAAATGTGTATGTCAGCTTCGACGTACGACTTGAGTTTAACACTTGATTTTGTTGGATTCCAATCCATCTGTCTTCTACTCTCTCTAATAATCTAAATCCAGTCTTTCCTTCATTCGCTTTCTGTTCGGAACCAAAAAAAGTAAATTAACATACCTCAGAATTTCGGTAATAAGGGAGATGATTTATTTTGCACGTTGGTAACACTGGAAGTAACTTTAGAGTACCTATTAATTATGTCAATTTAATTTCATACTAACTTATTTTTTATAAAATTGGAGAAACATTATTCCTAAAGCTGACAACACTCATTTCGTCAAAGAAATGTTACAAAATAATTAAAATAAAGCGTCAAAGAGTATTATTTTACCTGTGGAAAGATATTCCTTGTTCTTTTTTATCACGTATTGTGCTTCGGGAACAACATTTCACGACGCAGATTGGCATAATTAAATAGTTATTTTAATAACTCACTACGTATGTACTCTATCAACGCTAGCTGCGTAATGGCCAGTGTCATAACAGTCAGTACAATTATTTTTTCTTAGAGATTTTTTGCGTTCTATTAGAAGGTACGTATTGCAGTAGATGTCACTGTTTTCAAATGGAACACCAAATTAAAGAAAATAATATGTTTCGTTATACGCAGTTGTTTTAATACTTGTTTAAGAAATATTTGATATTTTTTTATGTTTTTGCAAGCCATATCAGCTAATAAATATATTTTAAAGTATGTAATTTCTATTCCTCACATATTTCAAATTATAAAGCTCTTTTTAACTTTAATTACTGGATTTTTGATGAATTGTCGATTTACTAAAAACTTATTTCAAAGATGTCAATTATGTCAAAACCAAAAAGACATTCCGATCTATACGAGTCGCACTCGTTTACGTATGTACTTTGTTTGCGTTTTAATTATTTTTCGACAACTTTGTTTGATTCCTGGACTCTGAAGACTTCGCTTATCACGTTTACTAGTGTTCTGTAGTCACGTTGGATATACGCATGTACCCTGAACACCGATATGCCTAACGATTTGTTCTCTGTTGACTTGGATTATGGCTTCTTCTGAAAGATGTTGTTGTGTGTCCAGATGTGGTAAAACTTGAAAGTAAATCATCCTAACGGCACCAGATTAGATGTGAATTCAAATGATGTTATGAAAATGTATGCCTTTGAATATTTTAATAAAAGGAAACATAATAAATCACGCTACCGCTAAATTGTTGTGTTATTTACTGACAAATAAAATTTTTTTGAAAAAGTTTAATATAAAAATCAAAATAGTACTAGACGCCCTGGACGGTTTTTGCCGTTGTATTGTGTCGTATACCGATAGAGTGCGTTGGTATATATATTATGACTGTTGACTCTATACCAGTATATATAAAGTACTCTGTGGCTAGCTGCGTAATGGCGGGCGCCGAGCTTACTTGCTTTGTATGTGTGCTGTAAACATAGGCGACCGAGCTTACTATGGGTGCTTCAGTATTTTAGTATACAACATTCTGGTCCGTTGTTCTTTATACGTCCATGTTGTATATAAATAAATACATTTGTTTGTTATTATCAAACACTTAATTTATACAAGTAATATTTGAAAACTTTGAAATTTCGTAAATTGTATTTTTGACTCTTCCGACTCAAAGGGTGGCCGACCCCTGATATAGGGCTGTCACACGTATCCCACTACTAAACAAAATAATCGTTCAACTCAAAAGAAACTGATCTGCGTGTTCTTCTCGGTCGTTATTAGTGTAATATTTGTGTTTAGGCGGAAAGGGAGAGGAAGGAAAGAGAAGAAGCGGAGAAAAGGGAGAAGTTGCGTCTGGAGGCGCAAAAGAGGGAGCAAGAGGAACTATTGCGGAAGCAGAAGGAGGAACAGGTAAAAAGTAGCAAATTTTAATTTTAAGAATTTGCTGTGGATCAATGAAAATTGCATCGAAATCAACTAAATAGTTTTAACGTGAATCCCGAACAAACAGAAGGTTTTGTTAATTTAGTCTCTATGCCAGTTGGTTTTTTTTAAATAGCTTCAATGTACACACTCGGAATGCTTAGAATTTTAGAATATTGTTACGAGTTTAGCGGGAGTCGAATTAAAATGCCGTTAGAATTATTACAGACTTTATTAGAACTATACAAACACGTATAACACAGATACAAATATAACCGAACACAACAAATCCAAACGCAATGCAGATGGTCGTAATTCAATAAAATGCGCAAAATCCGTCTCTTATTAGATTCCCGAATGTACACACGTCTCGCCTTGATTGTGATTCTCGCTCGGCTGCCCTCTCCCTCAATCGGGTCATTGTTTTATACTGCACAGATGCAATGTGTCCGCCCGGCAGCAGGACCGAATTTCCTAGAATCAAGTGCAAGCTCACTTTAAAATCTGGAAGACAGTACAACAATAGTATGCCCTCCACTCTTGTCTAAAGCGGGTTTCACACATCGGTTATCTCGATGTGCAGGTTTCCACACGATGTTTTCCTTCACCGTTAAGCACGTGGTAATCGTAAAAATATACACATCAGGTCATAAACACTGCCTTAGTGGTGGATGCTTTCCGGCCAGGATTCGAACCCGCGCTCTTTGAGTTTGGGACTCATCATGGATTATATATCTTGTTAAAATGCACAGTATGCGAACAAACTCCACCCGACTCTGTTTTCTCTGTTTCCGTAGGAGAAGCGTGAAGCTGCCAGAAAAGAGATGGAGAGACAGTGTCAACTTGAGTGGGAGAAGAAGAGGTACTAAATAAATTCAATCAAATCTATGCTTTATTTGTATATTTAGTATAATTTCATTGGTAATAATTTCTTTCCAATTTTTCTATCTACACTATGAAACCTCCCCCCCCCCCCCTCTAATTTTGGAAGGGTTTAAAATTCTACACAAATTCAAAAGATCAGAACTTTATCACCATTCTTAATGCCCTTCACTATATTGCATTCGACACGCACTTTGCCGTTGTTTTCTTATATAGTCAAATTTCCTCCCACAGGACTCGGGAACTAGAAACGATGAGAACCGAGGAGCAGTCCAAGGTTCTAAGCCTGAAGGCAAAGTCGCAAGCGTTGTCTGGCGACTTAAACGCGATGACTTTGCGTTCAGCCAATCTGGCGAAAGATATTCGCGAGACGCGAACGCAAGTCGCCGCTGCTAAGTGTACCATTGACTCTATGAGGTGAGTTTCTATTATAAAATCAAACAATTTGTTTTAAAAAAAGCGAGTGTGTGTGTGTACTTATGTACACGCGTTAGAAGTTATACATCTTTGGCGTATCAAGATAAAAATCTTTTCAAAATTTTTATCTTTTGCCTTATTCTATGTTTGTAGAAAAAAACGACACTAACAATACAAAAACTAAAATGTTGACCATAGCTAACTTCAGGGTGTCGGTTGACTATAGCTAACTTCATGGCGTGGCTTTTACGTGTGACGGTGTGCGCGCGCATCGTAAAAGTATAACTTCAAAACTAAAATGTTGACTACAGCTAACTTCAAGGTGTCGGTTGACTACAGCTAACTTCATGGTGTAGCTTTTCCGTGTGACGGTGTGCGAAAAAAATATACTCTATCATTTTTCCCTAACGCGCCTAAAGAAGTATAACTTCAAAAATAATTGTATGTGATATAGGATGTCATGGTGTATATACGAAGTTTCACGTGTTTTTGACCTTTTCAGCATACAAATTCAGTTTTAGTGTAAAACAAATTAAGTATCTATAAGTTCTTACAATTATTATTGGGAATTGTAAAAGAAAAGAACCAAGGAGCAGTTCATAGTTCTAAGCCTGAAGGCAAAGTCGCAAGCATTGTCTGGCGACTTAATTACGATGACTTTACGTTCAGCCAATCTGGTGATAGGTATTCGCAATACACGATCATGACAATACTGTCTAAATACAAAAATTCTGATTTCGACTTATGGAAACTGAAAGCCAGATTCGAGAAGCGGACGAAAATTTTGTAACTTATCTATGAATACAAAATCGTAAGCGTTGTCTGGCGATTTAAAACATCATGACTGTTTTATCCGGCTCGAAGGACCAAATGTTTAATTGATATATATTAAATTTAAAGGTCTGCTACGATTTTATATATATACTAACTGTACCCGGCAGACGTTGTCCTGCCTTTATTTAAAAAATAAAAATCTAGAACCCGATTCCAGCGTCATCTACCGGGACCAAACATTAATCTAAAGTATTCTCAAATCCACTTGAACAAACAAAAAAATTCATCATAATCAGGCCCAGCGTTTAGGAGTATCGCGGCGCCACCTACTGGGTCCAATCGTTTATTTTAACCATTCCGGGACAAACTTCAACACATACAACAACAAAAAGTACACCTAAATTCTGGTACCCGATAGCAGCGCCATCTACCTGGTTCAAATTAAAATCTAAATCATCCCAGTAGAAAATTATAAAAATACTAATATCGCTATTAAATAATAGGGGTTGATCGTAGAGGGTTGTATGTATTTTTTTTTTAATGCTGTATCATAAAAAATAGGGGTTAACACAATCCTTGCAGCCTCCCCCTCCCGGCGGCAGCGGGCGTCGAGGTCTGGGGGATCAATATAGACCTCCGCCCGCACTAATGCCGCGAGAGGGCGCGAGAGGTAGCCGCGCGTCCCTCTCAGGGCCGGGGACCACCATCTCCCCCGGCCCGCACACAGGAGAGGCCGCCTCTGTTTACGAGGCGGCCGGCCGCTGCCGGGGTTGCGGGTTAAGCTCACGCATGTACCGCGACCCCGGCGCTAGGCGGAAGGAAGGCTCCCATGGGGTTTTAGTGGGTATACCGGCAGCCGGTCGTATTGAACCGGCGTCGGGGAGCCCCACACACCGGCCGCGCATGATCCCCCGCGCGGCTGACGGTGCGGCAACGCATTTCCCCATGTAAAAAAAAAAAAAAAAAAAGGGGTTAACACAACCCTTAACATTTAGGGGGATGAAAAATACATGTCCGATTCTCAGACCTACCTAATATGCATACGAAATTTCATGAGAATCGGTCAAGCCGTTTCAGAGGATATGGTATGGTATGGTAACTAACACTGTGACACGAGAAATTTATATATAGGAAGATTTATGATTTTACAAGTTTTATATGGTTTAAGACTTTAAATAGCAATTATTGTGTGTTGATATTTAGATGTATATAAGGCGAGTGATATGACATGACATTTCTTCAAATATTTTTTTTATTTCTTTCTATGTGTGATTTATAACAATGTTATGTAGTAATGAAATGAGGTCGTAATGAATGAGAAGTTGCGTTAATCGCAAACACTGACTTAATATTTCACAAAGTGATATGTAGATGGCTCTGTGGTGCGCAGGTCAGACCGCGACGCCAGCATGGCGGAGATGCAGCAGCTGAAGGCGCGCGTCAAGGAGCTGAACGCCAAGCAGATCGCACTCAACAAGGAGAAAGCGGAACTGGACTCCAAGGTTAGTGGGTTGCACTGATCACTTATTTTATTTGGCAAATTTATTAACCGATTGCAAAAAATAGCAAATTTCATTCTTATATATTATTTAATAATACATAGCGCTGTTTAGGCCAAAATAGTTAAGGAACCCTGAATAACGGAGAAATGTCGTTAATTGTCAGGCTAAGGCGTCAGAGGGCGCCGGGGAGGATGGCAAACTGAACATGATGGAAATCACCCTGAAGCAACTCAGAGACAAGGTAAGTTAATTACCTTGATTCACCAGTAGACTCAGTAGACTGAAGTCTTAAAACCTGAATTTTATCTTAGTGTAATATACCAATATCATATCCTAGTATATATATTATATACACGTTAGTATATGTCCGCAACTTTGTTCACCCTTGACTTGAAATACCTGTGACACAAAGAACCGCACGCTTTTACAATGTAAGCTATCGTTCTAGTGGGAACTGCACTATGACCCCACTACAAACACTCTCGGCAAAATTCCCGCGGGATTCCTAGAATAAAAATTAGCGCACATTTAAAGTTTAGCAATTTGCTGTTGATCAGCGAAAACCGTATCGAAATCGGCCCAGTAGTTTTTACGTGAATCCCGAACAAACAGGAACCGACAAACGGAAATCTAAACAATAATGCATCGTGTTTCCATCGTCTATATAGTCTATTCCAGATTTTTATAATAGCTTCAATGCTCTGTGCATGTTTGCAAGAAGATCCGAATAACATCTAGAAAGATTTTTTGAAGTTATACTTCTTTAGGCGCGTTAGGAAAAAATTATAAGTGAAAATTTTTAGGATGCGCACGCACACCGCCACACGAAAAAGTTACACCATGAAGTTAGCTATAGTCAACCGACACCTTGAAGTTAGCTATAGTCAAAATTTTAGTTTTTCTATTGTTAGTGTCGTTTTTTCTACAAACGTAGAATAAGGCAAAAGATAAATTTTTTGAAAAGATTTTTATCTTGATACGCCAAAGAAGTATAACTTCTAACGCGTGTACATAAGTACACACACACTCACATTTTTTTTTAATTAGGTGGAAGCAGCCAAAGCTATAGTAGAGAGCAAGAAGTCGGACCTTGACAACAACAAGACACAACTGTCAGAGCTTACGGCCTCTGTGGCCGAGCTGGGCGACAAGTGCAACCAGGTGTGGCAGCTGTACGAGGAGCGCAGGAGGGAGTACGTGGAGCGAAGGTCGACCGCGCCCGCCGAGAGCGCGTGGCCCGCTTCCGGTGAGAAAATACACCATAGTCTTTGACATCTGACGAGTGAGTGAGTTGCCATGTTGTTGAGGGAGGGATAGTCTATGACAGAGGTGGCAAGAGTGAGTGAGGGAGAATCGGAAAGGAACTCAAGAGTGAGTGAGTATTAGAGTTATTGAGAGAATGATAGTGGACGAAAAACATGGCGAGATTGAGTGGTTAACAGAATAATTGAGTGAGGGAGAAGGGAGAATTGGTAAAAAACTCAAGAGTAAGTAAGTAGTAGTTATTGAGAGAATGATAGTGGATGAAAAACTTAGCGGGAGTGAGTGATTAAGAGAAATTTTGAGTGAGGGAGAATTGGTAAGAAACTCAAGAGTAAGTAAGTAGTAGAGTTATTGAGAGAATGATAGTGGATGTACACTTGGCGAGAGTGAGTGATTAAGATAATTATTGAGTGAGGAAGAATTTGTAAGATACTCAATAGTAAGTCAGTATTAGAGTTATTGAGAGAATGATAGTGAATGAAAAACTTGGCGGGAGTGATTAAGAAAAATATTGAGCAAGAGAGAATTTGTAAGAAACTCAAAAATAAGTGAGTATTAGAGTTATTTAGAGAATGATAGTGGATGAAAAACTTGGCGACAGTGAGTGACTAAGAGAATTATTGACTGAGGGAGATTGGTAAGATACTCGAGAGTAAGTCAGTATTAGAGTTATTGAGAGAATGATAGTGAATGAAAAACTTGGCGGGAGTGATTAAGAAAAATATTGAGCAAGAGAGAATTTGTAAGAAACTCAAAAATAAGTGAGTATTAGAGTTATTTAGAGAATGATAGTGGATGAAAAACTTGGCGACAGTGAGTGACTAAGAGAATTATTGACTGAGGGAGATTGGTAAGATACTCGAGAGTAAGTCAGTATTAGAGTTATTGAGAGAATGATAGTGAATGAAAAACTTGGCGGGAGTGATTAAGAAAAATATTGAGCAAGAGAGAATTTGTAAGAAACTCAAAAATAAGTGAGTATTAGAGTTATTTGGAGAATGATAGTGGATGAAAAACTTGGCGACAGTGAGTGCTTAAGAGAATTTATTGAGTGTAGGACAGTTGATAAAAAAAGTCGGCAAGCGTGAGTGAGTAATAAAGTAATTAACAGAATGAGAGTCAATGAAAATCTTGGGAAGAATGGGTGCGGAAGAAAATATTTTAAAAAAATAATTAAAGTGAGTGAACCATAGAGATAGAGGCGTGATTTGTTATGAAGATTCAAATGAGAATCAATAAAAAATGTTGCAAGAATTTTTGATTAATAGCATTACGTAAAAATTTAGTAGAACAGTTAATTTTAGAGACTAGGATAATCTGTTGAACAAATTATTCTAAAAATATTTTAAAAGTCTGAAATTTTAGTTTATGAATGAACCTTGTTTGTCTGTCTAGCGTATACTTTTGTTATTAGATGCAGATTGGGGCACTTCGAACGATGCTTGGGGCGACGACGGTGTTGCTGCAACAGCCACTGAAACAGTCGACGATGCATGGGGTGACGCACCAGCGACCACTGGTAAATCTGAATATTACCAATAACCAACCACAGTTCCTCATTCTGTCCTCGACTCCTGCTGTTTTATCGACATTTTTGCGCGTTCATAGTCAATTTCACACATTTTTCAATACCAACCGTAATGCCAATTCCGTCGTAGACTCGGGCTGTTTTATCGACGTTTTTACGTGTAGTACCTAATTTCACACACTTCAATACCAACCACCAAACCAATTCCATCCTCGATTCGTGCTGTTTTATCGACGTTTTCAATAATTAATATCAGCCACGGAGCCGGTTCCGCCCACGACTCGCGTGTGGCGCTGCGTGTACGAGTTCACCGCGAGGAGCGCGGACGAGCTGAGCCTGCAGCCGGGCGACGTGGTGGCCGACGCGACCGCGCCGCGCGGCAACGCCGAGCCCGGCTGGCGGTGGGGCACGGCCAGGGGTGAGTCTCCCCTTCTTCGGCCTGCCGTTGTACCACTAATGGGCCCCAAATCTTTTAAAATCGGCAGACAAACACACATATCGTGTTCAGTTTGATATATCTTACATAACTTGTAGGAAGTGCCTATCGATATCGAACCGAACACGATGCAAACGAACAAACGTTCAGTGCACTTCCGACCCGCACCACTCTCGGGTGCATTCAACATTAACATTTAAAAACTATAAGACATAAATAAACATTACAAAGAAACATACATTTTTGCTTAAAAATAACGCACACTCCAACCTCGGTACCGCTACATTTTGGTCCTTCGAACCGGTTCTGAAAAAAGCGATATAGGGAATACATCCATCTAAAGGACTCAGCCTGCGAGAGAATGAGATAAAATACATTAAATATAATATATATATTTATTATAATTTAAACACTATGCTCATACAGAATAGAGTTGGAAATTTTTCGAAGTTTTTCTTTAATTCTTCTAATTTCGTGTTTTAATGCTTAAAGATTGTAAGAATAAAAAGATTTATTCACATATACCTTTTAAATTAATTTTTAATATGAGAATTGGAAGTACATGATTTAAGCCGCGGAGGAACGAGTGGAAGGGACGATGGCGTGGTGAAATAAAAGTAGGCTAAGGTTTTGTGTCAAAATTCCATCAAAAACGATATCTATGTGACGTCACGAAATATAAAATCCCTCCACCCCCCGTTTACACTTGTTTCCCTTCTACAGTGTGTGATCTGCACAAACAGACATTTTTTACACTAAGCTTTATAGGGCCCACGTAGTAGGGGTCCGTTCCCTAACTTGTAGGATGTCGATAGCTAGGTTGTTTTTTTAGTACACAAGGGAACGCCGGGTTAAACGATTAACGTTGCAGGGCAATCGGGCTGGTTCCCGGAGTCGTACGTTGAAGACATCAACGCGGCGTCGGCGTATGCGACCGAAGTCATCGAGACCATTGAGACGAAAACACAGTTAGAAGGTAAGACGTACGATCCAACGAGGCTTAGAACCGGTTTCGATCACTTATAACCGGTTTACAATTAACCTCTTTGAATCTCTTATAACCGGTTTAAAGTTAACTCGTTTCAAACGCTTAGAACCGGTTTAGAAGTAACCCCTTTCAACCTCTTATAACCGGTTCAAAATTAACCTCCTTGAATCTCTTATAACCGGTTTAAAGTTAACCCGTTTCAAACGCTTATAACTAGTTTAAAATTAACCCCTTTCAATCTCTTATATATTATCTTTATCTGTGTTTATTAAATTTGAACTGAATCCAGGTATAGCGGAAGTGCCCGAGGCGGAGATCACCAACGATCTGGGCGGCGCCATGCCACCTGTTGGTAAGTTTTTCTTTTCCACTATAATTAGCCGGTTACAACATGTTTTAGATAATATATATTAAAAATAAGGTATTATAACTAATCTCTCCAATTATGTTAGGCTCGGCCATGAGGTCTTCTATTTCGGAGTTTGTTCGGACCCTCCAGCTGCCATCTTCTTTTATTGTTGGGCCCAAGATTTTTCGGAGAACCTTCCGCTCTGTGACCAAAGTGACAAATCTCACCGTCTCCGCTGGCTCGGTCATGTAGAGCGGATGGAAGAGGATCGGGGAGTGAAGAAAGCATACTTGGGACAACCAATCGGTCGGCGCCCGGTTGGTCGTCCCAAGTATCGCTGGAGGGATAGAGTGGAAGCTGACCTGACCGCACTGCAAGCCCACAATTGGCAGGACACTGCGCAGGACAGAGGGAAATGGCGTGCTCTCGTCTCGGAGGCCAGGACTCATTTTGGGTCGTTGAGCCAACAGAGTTAGTTAGTTATTATAACTAATAATAACTTTAAAAATAAGTTATTTAATACTTTATTAAACGAAGTTTTTTTTATTATTTGTTACTTTTTAGTGTCTGGGTATGGGTACGCCTACGAAAGGTGCCGCGCGCCTTAAAAAATTGGATATATATATATATATATATATATATATATATATGATGATGTGCGAGCGGGATAGAGCAACTATTAATATGGGCGCTCCTACTTTGCGCTAGCCAGTTCTCCGTTGTCCGTTGCGTTGACTAGATGTATACAACACCCATACAAGTAATGTTAAAATTCAATCGATGATAGGGCAAGTGAATGAATAGTGTGATATAGGAATCAGCCTAATAAAGATATTGCTGGTCGTTGAGTGACGTCATACAAAGGCGTTGAGATATAAATTTAGTACTTTGGTTGGACAGAAGGCGGTGACTTCTATATAGCGGCGTATCCTTACTCCTCCGGTGAGCCTGGGGACCTCACCTTCGAGGCTGGGGAGAGGATCGAGGTCACCAGAAGAGATGGAGACTGGTGGACGGGGAGGATCGGGATCAGGTGAGGACGGATCCATCCCAATATCCTTGAACCATTTCGCTTGTTTTTTCTTAACGCAGTAGTTTTAGTTGATGGAAAGCGGTTACCATCGCCTATGGACATTAGCCCCATCACCACCACTACCAGCCCCAAGTACTACCAATGTGCGGACGCTATCTAAAGGAAGACTGGAACCTGGCCCTTAATTCTGGATAACAACTCCACGATGTTATGGCGGCATACTCTATTCTTCAGATCAGAGGTGGTAGCCATCCAGGCGGGCAAATATCATACCACTTGGCTGTGGATTGTTTTGTCGCCTCTTACGACAGGCTGTGTAAATATATGTGTGATATAGCGCCATCTAGTATAAAATGCACTTAGATTAAAAAATTTAAAACCTAACTCACTAACTGACTAAAGCAAGACTAGTGTCGACAAATAAATATATGTAAATAGAGCACAAGAGGTGTTAAGGCGTGTAAATAGCCCTAACATGTAGTATGCGGGCTACGATGATAAAAAGTTCGTGCCCAAAATTAAAATCTGGTGATATACTGAAGTACGCGATGCCGGGCAATCAAGATAAAAAACCCATACGACAACCACTGGAGCGGCTAAAAAATATGCCCACTCACCTTATCAAAGTACGTCGTCAGATCCGTGATCACCAACAGTTCACCACACCTTCAGATAAAGTTTATTCGAACAGTATTTAAAATTTATATACTGACGTGCGCCTGCTCAATTAATACAGCACCGATCACGGCGATACGTATGCGAATGTCAACGTATTAAAAATTTCAAAGTCTAAGGACCATCTTCACGCGAGGGCTGCCGCAGTGACGTATGAAGTGAAGTTATCTGTGATCTACCCAACATCGCTAGATGGCTTCACCAAGAGGTATTACCAAAAATACCACTGATTCTTAAAATAATACATAAGTAGTAAATGTATAAATAAATGTTTAAATAAGATAAATAAGTAAAACAGTAGAAATAAAGGATGAGTTAGTGACAGATATATAGAAAAGTTAATAGTTAAATGTAATAGAATAAGCAAAATAGCATTATATAAAGTAGATAATAAGGAAGTAGAATGTTTTAGAACTCAAAAATTTTTATTCAAGAATATGTATTTAAAATAAATAAATTTGGCAAATAACACCCTGACAGGCGTGCGTCAGAAGGAGATTAATAAATAAACAATAAAAAACCAGTAGATGACATTATCAGTAATGCAGTGAGAAACAGCTCATGAAATGTCGCTAAAACAGATCAGTGTGTATGTATTTCATTTCAGAACTGGTATATTCCCATCGAATTATGTGACGAAAGATACTACGGGGGATATCGTGGACTCGAATGCGCCGTCGTCTATCCCGGCCACTATCCCCGAGGCCCCGGAGCCGCCGCCGGAGCCCGAGGTCCAGGAAACGCCCGCCGTGCCGCCGCAACAAGCACCCACTTCACCTCCCATACAGGTGTTTATATGTCACTGGTCGGCAACCAAGTCCTTCTTTAAATTAAAATCCGATAGATATATGGAACTAGCTGTGCCCGCGACTTTGTTCGTGTGGATTTTTTTCATAAAAGTATCTTATGTTACTTCTTATACCTCCAAGAATATGTGTACGAAGGTTCATGATGATCGGTTCAGTAGTTTTCGCGTGAAAGCGTAACAAACAAACTTACATTCACATTTATAATATTAGTAGGGATGCCTATGTGCTATTCTGATGTGTAAGCTATATCACTGTAAAGTTTCATTAAAATCCACTCAGTAGTTTTTGCGTGAAAGAGTGACAAACATACTTCCATTCTTACAAACTTTTGCGTTTATAATATTTATAGAGATATGGTTTGTTTTTGTAATTATATACTTTGGTGTGCAATAAACTGTTAACATCCGGCTCGAAGGACCATTAAATGTACAGTTTGTACACTTGTTCCTGCTTTTAGTGATGGATGGATGCTGGCAGTTGTTTATTTAGGTTTATGACTTGGCAGCTAGGCCTTTAAGCCAGATCTTAGTTTACAATATAGTTTCTTCATTTTCTTTAGCACAGCTGAATTGTACGTAATCAGCTAGTGCCATTCAAGGGAGTTCTTGTGACAACTCAAAAGGCCACATTTGACTATACAGTTGACATTTCTCACAAAACACATAACCACTACTCAAAAATTATCAACTATTATTCATTTTAGAGTAATTTTACACATTTTTAGAAAATAAAACTGCACAGCACAACGTCTCCTTTCAGTTCCCGCCAAAAACTCCCTGGCAGTTGTTGGTGGAGTGCTGGTGCTTTCTTGTAGTAGGGTGAAGAAAATACACCTTGTTGCTTTCAGGGATTTATTCTCGTAGTAGTTTGGCTTGGATGCTGATCCCTGGTTGCAGCTCAATGGCGAATCGATCACAATATATTTATGAGCATTATTTATAGTAATGTTATTATATTAAAGTAGCCTAAAGTAGGCCGCAGAGTCAGCAAAACGCTGTACGTCGAAACGTAGATATATGGAAAGGTGACCGTGTGTGTCTGTCGGTGCGCGTCTCCAGGAGCAGAAGTCGTCGACGCCCATCTCGTCGGAGGTGGCGGGCATCACGGAGGCGCTGGCGCAGGGCTCCGGCGGGGCGCGGCCCCCCTCCGCCGCGCGCCGCGACTCCGGCCGCGACTCGGCCTCCGGCCGCCGGAAGCCCGAGATCGCGCAGGCCATAGCCTCCTACACGCCGACCAGGTATAATCTTATGCTAATGTAACTGTACGGGCAGACGTTGTCCTGCCTTTAAAAGATACTCTTTCGGGACCAAATGTGCATCTAAACTATTCTCAAATCCACTTAACAACCAAAAAATACCATCAAAAGCAGACCCAGCGTTTAGGAGGAGTATCGCGGCGCCACTTACTGGGTCTAATCGTTTATTTAAACCATATAAACCTTTATAGTACCCGATTGCAGCGCCATCTACCTGTTTTAAATTTAAATCTAAATCATCCCAATAGAAAATTATAAAAATACTAATATCGCTATTAAAAAATAGGGGTTAATCGTAGAGGGTTGAAAATTTAGGGTTGTATGTATTTTTTGTCGCGGAAGGCCACGACACATGTTCCATGATCAAATTGATCGTGTATTAGCAGAAGGTGATGTCAGGAGCCTTAAGAACACATGAGCGTGCATGACAAAGAAGCAAGTGAGGTGTGTAAGAATAAGCCTGTATGGCACTCTGTTGTTCGTGCCTACCCCGCAAGGGTCCTGGCGTGAAGTTATGTATGTATGTATTTTTAATGCTGCATCATAAAAAAAAAATCTAAAAACTAAAAAAATATTTAGGGATGGACTACCTTTAACATTGAGGGAGATGAGAAATAGATGTTGTCCGATTATATGAATGCACATAAAATTTCATGAAAATCGGTCAAGCCATTTCGGAGGAGTATGGGATACGAATATTGTGACACGAAAATTTTATACACAAAATATAAAACTGAAAAGTTTGTTTGTTTGCTTGAACGCTCTAATCTCGGGAACTACTGGTCTGATTTGAAAAATTCTTTCAGTGTTAGATAGCCCATTTATCGAGGAAGGCTATAAGTTATATATCATCACGCTAAGCAAGACCAATAGGAGCGGAGCACCAATGAAGAATGTTTTAAAATCGGGGAGTTTTGAGTTTAGCAAACAGGCAGGCGACCCACCCGATGAAAAGTGGTTACCCACCAAAGGTGCTGCTACTCTTTAGGGGGAGACTGAGACTGAAACCTGGCCACTAATGTCGGAATACAACTTAAAGTTGCTATCGTAGCATGATTTAGAGCAGTATTTTGTTGCATTGGGTATTTTATGCGATTTATCCAAAGCATTTGATTGTGTCCAACACAAAACACTGGTCAGAAAACTAAACCACTATAGTATAAAAGGCTTGGCGCTCGACCTTCTAACATCTTACCTAAATGATAGGATTCATAGGATCGAAATCAATGGAATAAGGACTCCCGGGGCGTCAATTAATATAGGAGTCCCACAAGGATCGATTCTTGGCCCCTTCCTGTTTTTCGTTTATATCAATGATTTACATTTTTTAATAAGAAAAGAATCATGACATTATGTTGCTTGCTGATAATACATCTTTAATTTTTAAAATACTGTGACATAAATGAAATTTTGACAACGTAAATAATGCACTTTCGATTACACTACACTAGTTACTACACTATAATTTACTATTAAACAACGAAAAAAACTACATTTATTAATTTCTCCATGCCAAATGTTAAACCTGTAAAAACTGATGTGCTATTAAATGGCATGACTGCGAGGTTGTAGGGTCAACCGTTTTTCTCGGTATTACTTCAGATTTTAAACTACAATAGGCCCCATATAAACAAATTAGCGAATAGCTAAGATTCATGACTAATGTTGATATTGTCATGTAGTACGGTATTCTATTATATAATAGAACATACTTTATTGTATAGAAATGCTACATAAAATCTAGAATAAGTACAATCAGCGGTCTTATCGCCCATGGTGATATTCTATCATGGGTTAATAACGCACCTGATATAATTACTATTCTTGTCCTCTAGTAGCGTGCTATTCGCTTAATTTACAATATGGGAGCACGGAATTCCTTGGGTGATAAGTTCAAAGAATTAAATATGTATGTCAAAGTTTTTTTTTTTAATAACAGTCCGGCAGACGGCCCACTTGATGGTAAGCGGTTACCATCGCCTATGGACATTTGCAACACCACAGGAGCTGCAAATGCGCTACTGCTCTCTTAATGGAGACTGGAACCTAGTCTCTAGTGCCGGAACACAACTCAAGGTTGTTATGGCGACATACTTGAGACCAGGGGTGGTAGCCATCCAATCGGGCAAATGCCTTACCATCAGGCAACTTGGGTGCTGCATTAATTTTAGACTTTATTGCCTAGTAACATGCGCCCATTAACCTATATTTTTGAATATTCAGCGCTGAGCAACTGTCCCTCCAGAAGGGCCAGTTGCTGGTGGTGAGGAAGAAGTCGGACAGCGGCTGGTGGGAAGGCGAGCTCCAGGCCAAGGGGAGGAACAAACAAGTCGGATGGTTCCCGGCCAGTTACGTCAAGGTAAGGGGGGGGGGGTACTCTTTGGGTATTTGCACTCATTTGACTTGAGATAGGAAGTCAAAGTAATTTTTTTTGTGTATACTTTTTTTTTTTAAATTTATTTATCTATATTAAAAAATTACGTGGTAAATTTAAGGCATAAATAAGGCACCACTTAACCCTATGTGGTTTGTGTGTGGTGCAACACACCCTCGCAATTCAAGTTAAAAGAATAAAAATAAAATATACATTTATAAAATTACAAAAAAAGAGAAGTAAGAAAAAAAAAACTTATTTTAACTTGTACAACAATAAAAGCAATAAGAAAACAAATAAAACGTTCATATATACGCTCCACTGCCATTTTGTCTTTCTAAATAATAGTCTTTTAATTGACTTTTTATATTTTTTTCATTTAAAGATTCCTTTAGGGAAGAGGGCAATTGATTGATTAATTTGGGTATGATGTATTGTGTAGTGTTTTTGCCATAGTGGTTTTTGTGGGGTATGGGGTACATAATATTACAATTTAAGTGTCATTGTGTCCTGCCACATACATGGCTTACAAAATAATTGAATTTGAAATGACTAAAGTCTAAATACAAAGAAATGTACAATTTACAAAAGGGGCCATTCACGAATTAACTTCACACTTTCAGGTGGGGGGGGGTTCCTAAGTGTCGTGACGTCATTTTTCAAAATCTAATTTATACATATGTCGGAGGGAAGTTATAATTGGATGTATTGTTGACTGGATGTATAACGCACAATATCATTTGTCAACATTTTAATTACTTCTAAAATTCTTAATGTAATTTAATTAGATTTGTTAAATGTTTCTATAACTTAAAGATCGTTCTAACCTAATAAAAGCTATGAATATTGTAATTTAATAAACGACCAATGAGAGCAGAGCATATGGCAGAGCGGGGTCAGCGCCCTCTATACTTTGAGTAGTATCTACTTGGGTAGACGGAGGAGTTTTTGTGGCACATTTGGTTGATGGCAATAGGTCGAGTTGGACCATGGAGTATTTTAAAGAAAGTATTGAAGCTGAAAGTATGAGCGGTGCCCTGAACCCGTTGCTCGGTCTAAACTATGTCATAATGAAATCTAAATTAAAAGTGTATAAACCGTGGCTATTGTGTTTTATGCTCGCATTTTATCCTGATGACGCCCACTAAACCTGCAATAACTAAAGGAGATGTCGTGAGAACGAGGCCGTTCTACGACACATATATAATTGAAGCCCACATATGTAGTGAATCGTCACGATATCTTAGGAACTATAAAACTTATAGACTTAAAATTGGGCATGGACCTTTCTTTCGCCAAATAGAGGTCATTTGGACCTAATTACGTAAAATTGAACCAACCCACATACTGTCAATTTTGAGAAAAAGCCGTTTTTATTAAAATTTTGCTTACACAAAATGTGTCTATGTTTGAAAAAAATATTTTGAATATTGTATATTAGAATTCACAAAATTCTCAATATTTTTTTTTTGCAAAATTTTAATAAAAACGTCTTTTTCTCATCACTGTCAGTATGTAGGTTGGTTCCATTTTGCATAACTAGGTCCAGTTAAGAACGGATTTTACCGCACGCGAAGCGGGCGGGTATCAACTAGTAGTTTATGTGAAGAAGAAATTTTTTTTTGCACGATACTTAAGCGTGTGAATGGCGGACATAAAATATAATAACACCATACCGCTTTAAAAGTTAATATGGATCGTAATTTTGACGATCCGTCAATGTGTGAACGAGCCCTTTGAATTAGATTTTAAACTATCATATTATCTATACAGATGAATAAAATCAAACTGTCTGTTTGTAATGTGAAAAAAGTCAGGGGGTAATTCTTACTAGATGATTCCGAAAATGCAATTTTCAAAATTTTTGTTCGTTTCGGCTAATCTTTGAAATGACCGGACTTATGATGACGGGACTCTCATTGGCAGATAGCTGATGTTGTAATAAGTAACTCAGGCTACTGTTTTTTTAGTTAAAGTGCCGCGAAAAGAAATTCCACTCGGACGAAGTCGCGGGCACAGATAGTAATGCCTTTCATGTTCCTTTACAGATACTGCAGTCGTCTGGCAAAACATCCGGTAGAACGACGCCAGTTCTGTCCAAGATGGACACGCTTCCGGCGGAGACTGTCATAGACAAGGTAAACTAATAACACGGAAGAAGAATATAATCCGCCTAAATTTGTCTGTGAAATGACAAAAAATTCCATACAAATTAGGGTTGGCAGTTCTAAAAAACAATTCTCTATTCATTAACTGCGTTGTTTTTGACGTTATAAAAAGAGGCTATTTGGCCACAGACGATAACTATAACATTACCCTAGAAGCAGTCCGAGCATTATGAGAGACTGGAATTTACCTCGTAGCTGCGCATCAAAATTACAAAAATGACAAATCACAAAAAAACTTATCCTACCGGGATAAACTTTACATAAATTCATCCCATTGTCCAGGATAAAAATTATCCCTTGTCCGCCCTCGGTATTAAAATGACATATATAATCAATTTCAGCCAAATCGGTCCAATAGTTTTTCCGTGAAGACACAACAAACAAAGAGACAAATATAATTTTACCCCGGACACTATACAATTTTTCGGGGTACAAAGTGTCGTATGTTCATCCTCAACATCGAGAATAAATATATACTGAATTTCAGCTAAATCGGTCCCGTGGTTTATCCGTGAAAACGGAACATACAGACAGAGTTACTATCGCGTTTATAATATTAAATACGGATGATTATGTTACATACATCAATTTCATATATTTACAAATGTTGTTAAAAAATGTTATAATATATATATACAATAATAATTATAAGAGATGCGACGAATAGTGGTTTGCCCGAATGCCGAATATTCGGCCACGCTCTGAGCCGAAAATTCGGCGTAACATTGGTGATTTGTGGACAATTGACATCTTTGTCTGCCGCGATCACGGTCACTGAAAAATGGCCGAAACTTGAGAATAATACGATGAAATAAATGAACTCGCGTAAAACCGTAGTTTTGTTAACATGCAAGGTATTTCAGGTGATCGCCCTGTACCCGTACAGTGCACAGAATGCGGACGAGTTGAGTTTCGAGAAGGACGACATCATTGCCGTGACGGACAGGAGCCAGGACCCGGCCTGGTGGCAAGGTGACCCCCACAGCCATCTGTATTTCATCTCCCGATAGAAGTGCACACAGCACTACGAATCACCGCCAAAAACTTTCATTAAGTTGTAGCCAATAACAACGGTCCGTAAAAGAATAAAAGGGGCCTATACTTTGGACCAGACCCATCTATACACCCTCAGAATGATATGGGTGTTTGGACCAAACTAATCTCAGATTTAGGTCTTTTGGTCTATAAACCCTCTGAAGTTTGCGGATTTTTGGATCACACGGACCGCAAATTCGTTCTTTTGGTCCAAAAACTCTAAACTTTGAGAGTGTTTGGACCAAACTGACCCCAGATTCGCTCTTTAGGTCCATAAACCCTCTAAATGTTGAGAGGGTGTTAAGACCAAACTGACCCCAGATCCGCTCTTTTGGTCCATAAACACTAAAGGTTGCGGGTATTTGGACCAAACTGACTCCAAATTCGCTCTTTTAGTCCATAAACACTAAAGGTTGCGGGTGTTTGGACCAAACTGACCCCAGATTTGCTCTTTAAGTCCATAAACCCTCTAAATGTTGAGAGGGTGTTAAGACCAAACTGACCCCAGATCCGCTCTTTTGGTCCATAAACACTAAAGGTTGCGGGTATTTGGACCAAACTGACTCCAAATTCGCTCTTTTGGTCCATAAACCCTTTAAATATTGAGAGTGTGAAAGGGCATAACCCTTACGTAAATCTCTCGCATTATAAGGGTTGAAAAGTATCCCTTGTCTACCCTCTGTATTAAAATTACAAACATACATACATAACTTCACGCCAGGTACCTTGCGGGGTAGGCACGAACAACAGAGCGCCATTCAGGCTTATTCTTACACACCGCACTTGCTTCTTTGACATTCATAGTTCTTGTCATGCACGCTCGTCTGTTCTTAAGGCTCCTGACATCACCTTCTGCTAGTACACGATCAAGTTGCTCATGGAAGGTGTGTCGTGGCCTTCCGCGACTTCTGTTATTAATTAGTGATCCAAACACCCGCAAACTTCAGAGGGTTTTTAGACCAAAAGACCTAAATCTGAGATTAGTTTGGTCCAAACACCCTCATCATTCTGAGGGTGTATAGATGGGTCTGGTCCTAAGTATAGGCCACTTTTATTCTTTTACGAACCGTTGTTATTGGCTACAACTTAAATATTTAAGTTAAATTATACAAAATTAAAATTACATATATACCGAATTTCGGCTTATTCGTCCGGTAGTTTTTTCATGTAACAAACAGATGGTCACTTTCGCATTTATAATATTAATAAGGATATATTAATTTAAATATGATTTTTCTATACTTACAGGTGAACTTCGAGGCATGACAGGACTGTTCCCTAGTAATTATGTTACCAAATTAGTTAATTAAACGCACAATATTTTCAGTAGTAATATTTTCTAAGTTTTCGCTACTTGTATACATGATAAAACTACGTTTTAACGGTTTTTAGCGCGGTAACTTATTAAGTTTTGGTTTGTCCGACGTTTCACGTTGTCACGGAAGACAAAGATGACATTTGTCAAACGTGTATTGTCAAAGTTTTTATTCAGCCTACCGCCAACTTGTTCATTTTAATTGTTTAGTTTTAATGTTGTTTATGGATATTATTTACTCTATGGGAGCCTAATCTAATTTACCACCGCTTCACAACATATTGTGGCTTGAAGAGAAGAAGCGGCGCAAGAAACTCTTCAGCTTAAAACCGTTAAAATTTAGTTTTATTATCTTCAATAATATTATAAGTCCATTATTAAAAATTCCAAAAGCTATAATTTATAAATTAATCCTATAAAGAGAATTTAACCTCTTCATATTGTATTCTGCTTATAATCCCTCATGTATGTAAGTAGGATACTGAGCCTAGCTCATGGAAGTCATGGATGTATGTATGTAAGGTGCCCCCTGGATTGCCATACAGGGGTCCAATAGGCACCAGTCCTCTGATCACCTGAAGAGTCGTTTTAATAATACTTTGTCGAGGCTCATTGCCTCGGGACCCCGAGGTCCAAATGTTTCAACAGCATACAGCACAAATAACTCTCATTAGGAGAATTAGGTAAATTTGCTAAGCGATCAAAATACAAGTGTAACAGTATTATGGTAAAACAGGTATTTAAATAATAATTGAACATTTTGAGAATCAATAAAAACAAAAAGTTCTTTATCGCACGTTACTCAGACGGATAGAAGTGTAACCGCAACTAAAAATGCTGACCGCTGTAGTGTCTCTACGCCATCTGTGGATTTTTTATTGTTGAAGCATATCAGACAGGCTGCCGGCAACTGTGATGGAAAGTAGTTACTGGCACCCATGGACGCTGGCAACACCAAAGGTGCTTTCACTTAGTATACAACAAACTCACCTTTAGCGAGCTCTCGCATTAAGAAATAAAATTGTAATAAAAAATGATTATAAATTTAGATAAAACGTGTCCTAAGTTGTAAAGAATCCAGCAAAATGAAAAATATTTCATCGAAATAGGTTGAGTAGTTTCGAAGTTCATCGCTGTCAAACACTGGCAAGTAATTTTATATATACCTCTTTCTAAGTAGGTGACCCAAAGACACCGCATTAGTTTTATTTATTGAGCGTTTGTTACGAAATAAACTAGAGTACGGCATCTATTTGATGTTTTTTGTCACATAGTTGACAGTATAACGCGTACTTAGCTACCTCTCGGTTTAAAAAAGTGCAATATATAAATGATAAATAAATGAAATTTATCCTATGTCCCAAGTTCGAACAAATCGAGTAGAATAAAAAATATCATCAAAATCGTTTGAGTAGTTTCGGAGTTTTCTTCCTGATTAATAATAAAATTGTAATATTTTTTTTTATTATAAATTAAAATGAAACATGACCTAAGTTGAAATAAATCCAGTAAAATAATAAAATAAATCATCAAATTCGGTTGTGTAGTTTCGAAGTTCGTCGCGGTGTGTGTTTACTGGGACAAGTAATTTTACATATTTAGATATATATAACAATTTTGTTCCAACCAAGTTGTAATCGGTTAGTATATATATGGCTTATTGGGAGATGCCATAACTTTTGGCGGCGCGATTAATATTATAGTAGATCAATGTACCTTGTAGTTATTATTTTTCAAAATCATGTATTAAATATTGTACTATTGAGTAGAAATAAATGTTGAACATTTAATAAGCTTGTTTTATTTTATACCTTTATAAATAATAGAAAAAATCTTTCTTTGAAAAAATAGGGATAGGGACGTAGTTAATAATAATTACATTGCTTAAATTTGATTTAAAAAAATGGCATTTTTTGTAAATGTGTACGCTTTATTTTCAGCAAAGTTCCGGCACGATGCTAATTTTCAATCTAATCCTTCCCTTAAATAGCGTGAGACCAAAATGACTCAAAAAATTTTTTTTTTTCTAACTTCTAGTCCCTGTTGAGGCTACGTTCCATCACAACGATCACGTTCATGACCGCGTATTTCCCCGATCCACTTGCTTACTTGCTTGATAAACTCTAGTCGGCTCTAGATTCTTGCACTAGAAAGCAGAAGCTCCACCAACCATGAGATCAGCCCTCTCCTGGCTCGGTTCAGGGTGCACACGGCACTATATTCCACTTCGGAGCCAACACTTGTATAAAACCTTAGGGATAGCAAAAGTTCTTGGCACGGCCGTAATCACAAGTTGCAGTTTAAGAAATTTAACAGCGCACGGTGTAGCTGTTGTCAAAACTTGAATGAGTTTCCAAAATGGCTGCCTCTACCCTGCTGTGCATTGGCCGTCGCCTCACACAGAAAGAGGGTAAACAGCAAAATTCATGGAGCAATATTATTTTGGGTTTATGGCTTGGCAGCTAGGCCTTTAAGCCAGATCTTAGTTTACAGTATAATTTCTTCATTTTCTTAAACCTATGTGTAGCACAGCTGAATTGTACGTAATCAGCTAGTTCCATTCAACGGAGTTCTTGTGACAACTCAAAAGGCCACATTTGACTATACAGTTCACATTTCTCTCAAAACACATAACCACTACTCAAAAACTATCAACTATTATTCATTTTAGAGTAATTTTACACATTTTTGGAAAGTAAAACTGCACAGCACAACATCTCCCTTCAGTTCCCGCCAAAAACTCCAATGGAGCAATATTTTACCTACTTTATACTAGGCAAGGACCGAACAGATGTCATTTTTTTTAACTTCAAAAAAAGGAGTTTCGTTCTCAATTCGTCGGGAGCTTTTTTTATGTATGTTCACCGATTACTCTGAGATTTATGATTCGATTTACGTGATTCTTTTTTTTGTTTGACGCGAAATAGCTGCCATTTGGCCCCCTGAAAATTTGATATAGTTTGGCCCGGTAGTTTTCATTTTACGAACATCTTTTTGTTCCAGTTTCTTGGGACCTACATTTTTTAAGAGCGGCACCATTCATAAGTCCACCCATACATCACTAGACACTAAAAAGTAACAAATAAAAAATAAAAACTGCGTTTAAAAAAACCGACTTCAGAAACTAAAAAACTAAAATGTATAAAATAACTTATTTCTAAAGCTATTTTTATTAATATACATTATCGAAAACATCTTGAAGTCGGTGCAAAGTAAAACATAAAAATTACTAAGCACCGACTTTAAGATCTTTTATATAATAATAATAGCTTTTAGATATGTTATTTTATAGTTTTTGAAGTCGGTTTTTTTTCGAAGTTTTTATTCTTTTACGTGTTCGAGTGGGTCCCGAGGTGGTTTGGCGGATTTTTATAGTTTCAGGGACATGACGTCTACCGGGAACTAGTGCAGACTAATGTAATTTTTAACTATTTGAATATAACGCAATCAGACGCCAAATATCCATAAACAACGGTAACCAGTTTCTATCAAAATTGGCCCGTCAGCTGTCTGCTCCACTCGAGGTATAAAAAAAGGTAACAAAACAAATAAAACGATAAAAAATTGGTAATTTTTTAACTGTCAAATTTTACTTTATAAAACTACAGAGTAATTTTTACAATTTGACATTTTCGTAAAATTTTGTTGTATATTCTTTTGGGTTCTAAATAATATAACTACATAATAATATATAAAAGCTTTGAATGTATATTATTCAGATTCAATATGCATCGTGTATGTTTGTTCTAGCATGCTTTTATGCTTAATAATTGCCGGTGTTTTTCTCAAATCTTGGAACGGGTTTAAAATTAATTGCTTTTTAAATGTTTTAATCAGTTTAGTGCAAACGGTTTATTCCGCGAGAATTACTTTCTCTAATAACTGTTGTAACTCTATCCCGTGGTTTTCTTAGAGCACTACAATATAAGGCTTTTCAAAAGAGGCTTAAGAGACCATTCAAGCTGGCGCACAGTCGAAGCATTAATTAAAAGTCGACATAGCAAATTCACCCTTATCTTGCTAGAATAATGCACATATTTGATGCATTACGCGCCAGACTCAAAGGGCGCGGGTTCGATCCTGGCCGGAACATATGCACCACTTAGGGTGTTTTCGGACCTGATGTGTATATTGTTACAATTACCATGTGCTAAAACGGTGAAGGAAAACATCGTGATGCAACCTGCACATCGAGATGACCGATGTGCCAAACCCGCCAGGCCGCCTTGGACAAGCTTGGCGGGTACACTGTCCGTTCCAGTATAGGGGATAATGGGAGGCCCGAGCCCAGCAGTGGGGCATTTATGGGATGGAATTATATGGATATGTCTATAAGACAATACTTTTCCTTGAGTCGTTTAATAAATTAACACGGTCTCAATCATTGAGAGGAGGTGCCAACAATGGTAGGTTCACCCTAATTGAATTTTCATCCCCTAATAACCCGTACTTTTGGTCGAAATTCGACCATAATTAATTTAAATTACAAGTTGGTTATTTAAATTACATTACTAATGTTCTGCTGTCAAAGACTATACTTCTATGATCACTACACTGTTCATTTGACTTGAACAATAAACAAAAGAATATATAATATACAACGTGTTTCATTTCAAATGACAATAAATCATAATCTTAGCAGTCTGACACCATACAAAGTTTTTGGTACTATTAAATCAACCGTAATGTCAAAATTAAAAAAAAACGTTTTCCGAACAAATTAATTACGATAAAAAGGGAATAAAAACAGAACATCTTGTATATATAGGTTCACTGACCTTGGTAAGAATGAACAACTTCCGCGTTTAATGATGAAGAGACGAGCTGGCAACATGATACATTGGTCACTAACCTACCGATTTAGACACAATAACTGATACATGTTGTTGTAATATTCTGAAATAAAAATGAGGTCCTGTGGCTAAACCAAAGAAGCTACCTTGATTCGTTTTTGTATTTGGGCAGAGTACGTCATGAAGAAAACGTGGTCTAATTTATTGTCGTAAGGTCTGAAACACTCTGTATATGCGTGTGTGTGTCAAAGACATAGTGTGTGTGATGTTTTTTTGTAATTAATTTAATATATTTTTTACGTATAATTTTTAAACAATATTAACATTTTGCACTCCTTCGCTATATAAACTATTAAGTGTGCGTAATTTCTCCTTCGTCGGCGCAATTTTCGTAAAAAGGGGTACAAAGATTTTGCTTCGCGTATTAATATGTCAAAATTTAGATTACATCGCACTATTATGAACATTTTAGGTCAAAATGTTGCCATAAATCTAATAAAGCATCTGAATAATACATTTTCAAAGCATAAAATAATACAGAACATACTAACCAACAAAAAAAGCGAGCAATCTGCTTAAATTTCATTTCGATTATTGTTTTAGACATAGAGATATGTTACACTGTGAATCTTTTATGTCCTGTCATTATTTTTTTTTTAAAAGCTTTTTTTTAATTTGCAATGAATGTATGTAAGTTCGGGTGGAATCTTGCAAGTTAAATTTGACCAACTTCCCGGTTTCTGATTGCGCTGAAAATTTGCATACATATGTATATCGCGTGACAATGCAATAATATGGTACCATGGAGCCGATCTGATGATGGAGTCGGAAGGTGGCCATACGAACTCCTGTACTAAACAAGATGGACCCATCGTGTTTGGGCTCGTTTCACTTGTCTCGGCTAGCACTCTGCTGCTACATGATATCCAGGATATCAAGAGCTTGTATTTAAAAACTTTTTTTAAAAACAAGTTATTTCCTGATATTGTGCTCAGTTTTTTACATCTCCATGAATTCTTACAAAAGTAGTTGTTACTTAGTTAAAACACTGAGATAAAACAATATGAAGTAAAAAGGGTTTTTAGATAGACTTGTAGAAACTATCCCATTTTGTAAGGATGTAAGACCACATATCGAGGGCTTCATAACAAATGGGCGTATTCGCAAAAAATGCCATTTTTTGTACTTTACTACAATCTATGCATTAGGGTGGTCGTTAAATATTAAATTTCTTGCGACGCCCCCTAAAGAGCTTCTTTTTAATGAAAAAACACTGGGATTTTTTTTATAATTGTTTCAAGTCAAGACATCACGTGCCTCAAGACGATTTAAGTTAAAACTAAAAATATAAGGAAAATTGAAAGATAGCTTGAATCACGAAGAATTTTAAACTTTTTCTGAAACTATAATTTGAAATTCATCACTGAGAATGATAATACGGAAGGTATTTCATTGTTAAAACTTTTCCAATCTTAAAATCATTATTACTTCTAAGTATGAAGAAGTTTCCTGAAAAAACATGATATTACCTAAAAATTAATTTGAATCGTCTTGAGGCACGTGTTTTCTTTACTGGAAAAAATTATAAAAAAAATCCCAGTGTTTTTTCATTAAAAGGAAGCTTTTTAGGGGGCATCGCAAGAAATTTAATGTTTAACGACCACCCTACTATGCATGTTACGTTTAGAAAGTCTTACCAGTATGCAAGTGTACCTACATAGATGGGTAATCCAAATTTCAGCTTCGTACAATCAACTAGTTTTGATTTGTTCACAAAAAATTACCCTCTGATTTTATATGTTTATTACGTAAAATAGGGTATTTTAAGATACTAATATGAATATTTTTGTATTTTAAGCGTTAGTTTTTTATAATTCGATTTTAAAATTATTTCTCCGATGACGTCATAAGGGACAAGTTTACATTGATTCCTTTGCCTAGATAACAAAAATAATAAAACTTACTAATCATAGTAATCTGTGTTACAATTTAAATGTTTAAATGTCAATGTAATTACTCATTATGTATCGTGATCATTTTTGTGTTTTTTGTCGCTAGGCTTATAATTTTTCGTGTTCAACCATTAATATTTTCTATAGTTATCGTTAATTTTTTTAAATGATCTTTAGATAAAAATGCATGTTACAGAACTTAAATCAAATAATGTACAGCTAGAATTGTTTTTACACCTGAAGCATGCAAACAGGCAGACGGCCCACCTGATTGGATTTAGTAAAGTCAAATAAAGGTCAAACGCATTTCTTGCAAAATACAAGAAGATCGTACGTTTTTTGGAATTTTAACTAGACAGAAATGATTAGGGACACTATTCCTCGAAATGGTTTTTGGAATAGCTAGATTGAAAAAAAGTGAACAATCCCAATTGTGTCCCTTGCGTAAAACTGCACTTTTGTCTGTGCGCCCATTTGTTATGAAGACTTCGATATATACCAAACTTCAGCTGAAACGGCCCAATAGTTTTTCTGTGACAGTGTAACAAACAGGGATATATTTATTTATTTTTATGTTGAACTTTCTTCTTTTTTTTATTATTTTTCTACGGGTCTCTAGGTAATATGTGTAGACTCAGGGGTGGGCACTGAAAATATCTTCTGACACAGCAATATACTGAGTGCCAACCTCATTGGCTGAAATGCGGCATCTTGATATATAAAAATGAATGTTTGTCTGTATGTCCTTTAGAGAATCGTAAACCATACATTTGATCATGTGATGATTAGCAAAGTGCACGAGCCAGAGAAGGTTCCTAAGTTGGTTCATAATTGGACCCGGTAGGTGGCGCTACTGTCGGCATATAGATTGAAGCTTTTCTGTCCAGGACGACGTCTGCCGGGACAGCTAGTATCTATATAAAAATATTTTGTTGCATATATTTTCTACTTTGTCTGTATCGCATTTGACAAATAAACATTTTCTTTCTTTCCTAGATACTTTCGCGTTTGCAAGATTAGTATTTTCTATCTAGGTTTTTGCGACTAGCTCCAGAGTTGTCTATTGTATCTTACCCTATAATGCAAACATAACTTTCCTAATAAAAGTACGTTCTAACGGATTTAAGCGCGGTAATTTATTAGATTTTCGTTATTCCGACGTTTCGGCCGCTTTTCAGTGGCCGTGATCACGGAAGACAAAGATGACATTTGAAGACATGAGTGGATTAAGGTGATAAGTCGCATAATTCCAATTCTGAGTAAATCGAAATAAAGTTTTACTTTTATTTTAAACTGAACTGAACTTAATACCTTTTTATACTTTTTATTTTTTAAATATGCCTTATATCTATAGTCTAAGGTCTGTAGTCATTTGGTATCGACTCATAACCTTCATCTACGCAAAAAAAAGCAAAAAACCGAATATGCGACATATCACCTTCATCCACTCATGTCTTCAATTGTCAACGAGTGTTGTTAAAGTTTTATTTAGCGTACCGCCAACTTGTTCATTTTAATAATTTAGTCTTAATTTTGTTTATGGTTATTAACAACTGAACGCGCTTAAAACCGTTAAAACGTAGTTTTATTGTGTATACAAGTCGCGAAAACTTAAGAAAATAAAACTTTCCTAGTTTGGGGATCTATAATGTTTGTTTGTTTGCCAATTATATATTTATTTATTACTAGCTGATGCCTGTGGACTTCGTCCGCGTAGCGATCGCGATGTACAATACTATCAGTGCCATCTATTTTGTTTAATATGATGCTGAAATACGCTTTGCTGGACACTGTTTTTGTGAGGTTTTACTTTTTCGCGGAATCTCGTCTTTTTAATGTACAAATTATCTTATTGTATGATAATACCGGTAATATCAATATTTAATTAGGTGCATAAATTGTATAATAATACATAAATAATAATAAGCTTTTTAACTATCCCATGGAAACTTTAATTTTTCGGGATCAAAAGTATCTCATATGTCGACTAGGGATATAAGCTACCATGATACAAAATTTCATTTAAATCGGTCCAGCCGTTTCGAAGATTAGCCCATACAAATAGACCGACAGAGAAACAAAAATTTTGAAAAAAAAACCTTAATCAGTTCTATTTCACATCTTACATCCCCCTGACTCGGTTTTTAGCATTTTTTCCATTGTACAGAAATTCGACCTCTACAGCTTTATTACATGTATGGATTATTTAATTATCCTTGCCAATTTTAACCTTTATAATAATAAGAATTACTCGCTTTTCTTAAAGATGTATTAATAATAATAATGTATTCTATATACAGGGTGAATTTTTCAAGTGGGTCCCTATGACCAAATCCGAAACTGTAAGAAATAGCGAAAAATACACAAAGGAGTCTCGGGGCCCATTTTGACGAACACTAAAGCGATATCGGACGATTTTTGAAAAATCAAGCGCCCTGGTCAGGAATCGAATCGACTGATTTTGAAACCAATTATTTTTATGACAAACCAATTGTTTTATTATTTTCCTAACATTAGAGGAGAGAGAGAAAGAGAGATAACACTTTATTGCACACCAAAACATAAAATTACAAAATCAGACCATACTTGCAATATTTTCTAGGCATTACAATAGGTGGCCT
>CM022556.1:7259793-7452032 GCA_012273795.1 Dendrolimus punctatus
TTTTCTGTTTGAGTAGGACCCCAGATATTAAAATCCATAATTGGAACCGGTAGATGGCGCTAGAATCGGGTTCTAGATTTTATTTTTTCAGGGCAGGACAACGTCTGCCGGGGCCGCTATTATATTATATAATAATATACAATGTGTGAGTTTGTAGGTGTTTTATTCTTATTCATCAATACTTTCAGGATTATACAATTATTATAATAACAATAGTATATAGTAAAAGGAAATCCAAAAAGAAGGCAAAATTGAAGAGAGACCACCTACTCAAAAGTGGTTATTGTAGCCTACAGAGTATGCAACACCAGGAGTGAAACTTATGTGTTGCCAGCCTTTAGGTAGAGATGGGAAAGAGAATGAGATGTGGAATGGGGTTGAGAAACGGGAAGGGGGCAGTGGGCAATCAGAACTCTCACTCAAAGCATGGAACACAATTAGCTCTAGACTAGCCATTTCACACCAATATTCTGTGAGAGTGTGGTATGATGGTATCACACCCATCAAAGCGGGCCCCTAAGAGCTGTAATCGAGATGATAATTGCAGCATGGCTTTAACAGTAATAATGCCTCACAGATTATAGAACAAATTCCCCCTACCAAAAAAATGTACTTTTTGTATTTTTTTATTGCATAAGGTACCAATATGCTGTCGCTCTTTAAAGGGCAGCTCAAACCTGGCCACTAAAGCCACACACTTAGTACACACTAAAGATAGTTATGGTTGCATACTTTAGGCTAGGGATGTCAGCCATCCTGACAGGCATATACCCTTCCACCTGGCAAAATGTATTTTAAACATTTTCAGAATATTATTAAATCATTAAATTATAATAATAATCGGCAGACAAACACACATTGTATATCCCCAAATTAAGCAAGTTATGTTTGTGTTATGGGTAATATACAACGGATTACGCTAGGGCCAATCCCAGACACCCAAACCATGGTAAATAATGGAGAAAACATGTTTTCGAAATTTAATATACCTGAGATCGACCCCAGAACCTCTGGGTTGCTGTGAGGCAGGTTGTCAAAGGCTTAGCCCATTCAACCACTGAGGCCATCAAAATACAGGTAAAATTACATTTTTTTTATTTAATTTATTTGCGAAACATTTCATAATTAATATTCTTAAACATAAAATACAAAATTAATACATGTATCAATTACATGTCCATAAAAAAATTATATAATTTGCAATAAAAAAAAGTCTATTTAAATAAGGTCAATACTGAAAAATTGAAACTGAAAGAGTGGGATCTTTCCAGCCTCACATGATTGTGTGTTGTCCTTACAACAGCAATGGTGTTATTAAGCGTAGAAGTAATAATGCAAAAGAAATTTTAGATACATATTGCATCATCCAGTCTTCTTATAAGAAAAATATTTATTCATAGAACATAATTGATGTTGTTCAAGAAAGTTATGTTTGTGATAAACTTTTAGATGAATTCTAGTTTAATGTATAAAAATGCATTGAAAGCAGTAAAACAAATTTATATATTTCTCAATTTAATTTCATTCCCGCTGGACTTTTATACCCACTATTTACCATAAAACATATTAAAATAAATCTCAACTGTACCATTGAAATATTTTTCAGATGAATTATTAACTTCCTGTGCTTCATAAATCTGTGATAGGTTAGGGCAGCAGAGTAAAAACAATATTATGCACAGTGAAAATGTTCTAAACATATGGTACACATACAATAGTGTTGTCGGTTAAATACATTGCTTTCCAACAAAATGTAATGACTGTATAAATGATGTTTATGTATGTAATGTATAAAAAATCTTTTGGTAACTTCAAGATTTCTGGCGAATTGTATTCAGAGACCAAGTGGGCCACTATTTTCCCTATCTCTATCTCAACTTTCCTATGCAATTCCTTCTATTCTAGTCCTCCTATCTGATCTGATGATTTATGATAGTAGTCCTTAACAAGTCTATTGAAGAAGGATACTGATTGGGCCTTCCAGTAGAATTTAATATTACATAATAATACAAGCTCAGAAATATCCCACTAATGGGCATTTCAATTTTTATGTTATGCTTGGTAAACCTGTGGCATTATGTCCATGAGAAACTGTCAGGTTTTGCACATCAGTAACTTTAAAGTGTTTGATATGTTTTTGTTCATTGTCAGCATATAGTATTTCTAACAAGATGCACATTATGTCAGGATATACTATAATACCAAGTCTTTCTTGCCTTCTACATTCATAGAGCAGAGTTACTATGCAGTAATTGAACAGTTAACAATTGGCTATGTATGACCATTTTTAATAAGACAAATAAGCATATCTTTACAGTACTACATTCTGGTCAGTATTCAAGAGAGAAAAGTTCCAAAAAGTTTAGGCAATACTTGTATTTACATTGGAGGAAAGTCCATGCTTCCTTTACATAAAACATAAACCTCTATAGGTTAGGAATTAAAAATGCCCCAAAAACACCCCATAGCCACGATAAAAATATAAAAGTGGCACACAAGTGAAGAATAAACGAGTAAGAAACTTACCAATCTCCGCTTAGTCTCTATCGAGTTTCTGACTCGAGTGTTTAGCCTGTGTAGATTGAGGGAAGCGGGCGGTTCGGGCATGGCTGAGACTTCTTTCTTAATCTGCACATCACTTACGAGGGACAGGTTTACGATATTAACATCGTGACGCTTCGGATTACCACTAGAAGACGGGCATTTCAAAATCAACATTTTGGTTTGTGGATCAAATGCTAAGACTTCTCCTTCGATATTCTCATTGTAACAAGTTCTCGTTGAAACTACACTGCCAATGGTAAAACAATCTGATACTACAGTTGACATTTTCACGGTTTTAAACCGTTCTATGTTTGATATTTGGTTTTAAAATTTAAAAATACGTGTTTCAAATTGAGAAATTTATGTTTTGCTACGATGTGTGCTCGGCCGCCATTGAAATTTTGACAACTGCACAGATTATTAAAGTAGTAGTAGATTTTTCGTTACAATAGTAAGCAAAAAAACTAAAAGCATAGAGCCATCACAGTACAGTTTTTCAGATATATAGTCTGGCTATCGAAAGTTGAACCTGGAATTATTTGCAAACTTTTTACATGGCAACTCTAATACGAATGTCAACGTCAATTTTGACAAGCAAGATGGCGGTTTTCGTTTGGTTGTGAGTGGAATTGCCTGTGTTGATACTTTGGCAGAGTCCCATCTTCCGGACACAGCTTTGACGGCTGGGGCTGCTGCTGCACTCCAGGAGGCCCGAAATGTTACAAATATGTGTCCATTGGTAGTGGGTACGTATGTGGCTTTCGGGTCGAGACTAGAGGGCCGTGACGAAATCTGATTTTGATTAAAGCGGATAAAACTAAGTTTTTACCGAATATTGCAGTTTATTTTTCAAAAAATGTAATAACTACTGATTTCCTGCTATATACCGGAATTAAAAGTAAATAGTCTATATTCTATTGTAGGTCATTCTAGATTCCAGATATAAGGGTTAGTAATAACAAGTTTTCCAAATTTCATAAAAATCCTTTCAGCACTTTTGGCGTGAATGAGTAACAAAAACATCTCAAGAACTTCAGTATTTATAATATTATCGTTAGAAACGAGTATGATGTATCTATTGTCACACACAAAATACACAACCTAAATAATTAAGTAACGACCAAGTATCAAAATAGGTTAATCCTAATAATGTTGATGTTGCCATACATATATTATTTAAATTTGCCGCCATTTTCCAGGGTCAACTTTCGTTGGCCAGACTATATTTATAAAGCTTAACCAATAAGTCTTTCACTGCCATGAAATGACAGAATTCTGCACAGCACAAAATCACTCTTCAGTTTCCGCCAAAAAAAAAACAAATTTAAGTCACTGATTCATTTCACGCAGAATGTTGATAATCACAGTATTAAATTTCTTTTTGGAACGAAGTTCCTTATCGCGAGTTGCGAAAGAGGGCTAGACGGAAAAAAATAAGATCAAAAGTTGTAACTACACTTTTTGTTATAGTTCTCTCTCTCATGGAAAGCAAGCCAGTTATTTCCGTTTCGTCTTTCTATTTCGCATTGAACAGTGTGTCGGGTGTCGCGACGATTTTTTTTATTTGATTATTCGCGCGCGCGTCGAATGGAACATCGTTCCATCCGGATGTCCCGGGACACCTCTCAAGTTTTTTTTTTAAGTCAAGCATCTAATTTTATCCCAACTGTTGGATAATTATACATTAAATTTGGGCGTAATCTGTATCGGGTTGTCATATTATATACACTACATAATGATAATTTAAGTTATTATTATCCTCACCACCGTATTCGAACCACATTCAAAGCCATATCTTCTTTATACACACGATACTCAGCTCCATAGGAGTCTGATTTATCTCCATATATTCAATATACTCTTTGCTGATTTACGTCCCTTTTAAAAACAAGAAAAGCTCATTCAGCTGTTTTTTTATGCCTCTTCTGGATCTAATACCAGAACCATAGACTAATACAATATTATGAAGATAAATAGTAAAGCTCTTTACATCCGTGCAGGAACGGAGAAAATACAATTTCCTGTGGCCGGGCGGCCTGTCATAAGAGGCGACAAAACAACCCACAGCCACGTGGGAGGGTATTTGCCCGACTGGATGGCTACCACCCCTAATCTAAAGTATGCCGTCATAACAACCTTGACTTGTGTTCCGGAATTAATGGCCACGTTCCAGTGGCCCTTAAGAGAGCAGCGGCACATTTATACCACCTTTGATGTTACAAATGTCTATAGGCGATGGTAACTGCTTTCCATCAGGTGGGCCGTCTGCTGAACTCTCCAATAAAAAATTACAGAATTCCATACATGTAACGCACAGAATATGAAAATGTTTGATTTGTCTTTCCAGTTCAAGTATGAACAGATTTTTAAGAAAATTGATAAATTGCCGTTATACTTATACATACATAACTTCACGCCAGGTCCCTTGCGGTGTAGGCACGAACAACAGAGCGCCATTTAGGCTTATTCTTACACACCTCATTTGCTTCTTTGACATTAATAGCTCTTGTCATGCACGCTCGTCTGTTCTTAAGGCTCCTGACATCACCTGCTAGTACATGATCAATTTGATCATGGAAGGTGTGTCGTGGCCTTCCGCGATTTCTGCATCCATCCACTTTTGCATTGTATATCTGTTTAGTCATTCTTTCATGACACATTCTTTCCACATGCCCGAACCACCGGAGCATTCCTTTCCTTACCTTCACCCCGATACTCTCTTTCAGACCAACTCTCTTTCTTACTTCGGTATTACGAACGTTATACTTGAACGAAACTAAAGTACATAATAAAGGAGACAGGGACTTATGGGCCCAAGAAATGTAGAGTTATGGTTTCAAAAAGCACATTTTTTATTATGCATATGCATATACACATACACATAAGGCAACTGATATATGAAAACGCTTACACCGCGCGATTAATTCATTCAAATTAACTAAACTACAATTATAATAAAAATACCACCTGGGCCCAAGAATATATAAAAGCGTATTTGTCTTTCGAAAAGGATAAGAAAAAGGAAAATAAAACACAGGCATAATTATTAAAAATGCATATCCTTATATTAATTATAAACTCCTAAAATTAATGATTAAAATGACACGACGATTAACATCATAATATATTTACAGCATTGGCCAAAAAGCATTCTCAATTGAAATATTTATATAACAACCAGTTTTACTTAGCTTTGGGTGTCCCTACTACATAAATCTGGTACAATGTTAGTGTCAACGACTGTGTCGCGCAGGTTATTCGCAACGTCACATTGTTTATAATTGTTAGTGACATTAAACCAGGGATTCTCAAAGTGGTCGATAATGACCCCCTAGCGGTCATTATCCGTATTATTCCTTATTAGTCATTATTATAACTTTTCGTTTATGTCGACACATGAAACGAAAACTTATTTTGGGCATCAACGAGGTCTAAAACGGGGTCTCAACGAGTTTCGGGCATGTGGAAAGAATGTATGATGAAAGAATGACTAAACAGATATACAATGCAAAAGTGGATGGATGCAGAAGTCGCGGAAGGCCACGACACACCTGACACTGACACTGTTACACGTATGAATGTGTTTTTTTAATATTACTTATATTTGGTATTTACTGAATTTTATGTCTTGTTATTTTGTTACATTTTGAAAAGGATATTATTTCAAGTTTACTTACTTACCAACCGCAAAGTCTTTAAACTGGTAAGTATTTTGTATCAATATGAAAAAACTAGATATACGATACTTAAAGTAATTTGGAAATGGGGGTCTGAGGTATGAGTTCATTTTGGAAAATGGGTCTCTTGCCCAAAATACTTTGGGAATCCCTGCGTTGAACAATGACAGATAACTTATGTGTATCGACTCTTTGCTTCGATAATACATTGTTAACCCTTAACGCCTAAAGCTAGAGTCAAAGACACCTAAAATCGCGATAATTACTAGAAAATCCCAACAAAAATTAAGAATAATTTACGTTTTGTAATAATTTTCATTATTTTATAACTTGGCAACCCTGACCGTCAAGGCATTGTCAACCGGGTATCATATCTTAAAAATTGAAATAAAAAAGTTCTCGAAACGAATTACGTGGTATTCTTGAAAATACATTGTAGATGACAAGATTTTTTTTTCATTTCTATACAATTATTTCTTGGAGGTTAAACAAATTCTTTTTATAAAGTTTCAATTTTCAAGGTAACATCGAAACAAAGAGGCTATAAACTATTTACAAACTAATGATATGGTGGCATACTCTGGACCAGGGGTGGTAGCCATTCAACCGGGCAGATACCCTACCATCTGGGTGGGTTTGTTTTGTTGTCTGTTACGACAGGCCGCCCCAACGCAGGAATTAGTATCCATTCTCCGTTCCGGCACGGAGGGAAAATCTAAATTTTACTATTAACACTTTCACCTCCAACACTTTCCACTTTGATTTTCTCAATGTCTGAATGGCTATGTAAAATTAACAGCGCCACTGCTCGTAGAAAGTATGGCCAAAAACCAATATAAAAAAACAGTTTGCAATTTGCAAAGTCTAGCTAATTCAACTGGTCATATATATAAAACAAACCAAAATGAAATCTTATCGTAACGTAGGGAGAGAATTCAATAGAGAAGCAACTCCATTGTACATGACAAGACAGTTTATACTATGACGCTTGTTAGATTACATGAATATGTCTATTGTGTAGTTATTATAGTACGCTTTTTTTAGAGCAAGATACAATATATATTAGGCATCTCTTTCGTACTAACATTCATGCTAACAACATAACATTTAACAAGTGTTTTGTTTCAAACCGACCTAAAACTTGGTTAATAACTATAATATTTTCTTAAGTTTTCGCGACTTGTACACATAATAAAACTACGTTTTAACGGTTTTAATCGCGGTACTTTATTTAATTTAGGTTTATCCGACGTTTCGAAATTAGATTAGGCTCCCATAGAGTAAATAATATCCATAAACAAAATTAAAACTAAATAATTAAAATGAACAAGTTGGCGGTAGGCTGAATAAAAACTTTGACAATACACGTTTGACAAATGTCATCTTTGTCTTCCGTGACCACGGCCACTGAAAAGCGGCCGAAACATCGGATAAACCTAAATAAAATAAATTACCGCGATTAAAACCGTTAAAACGTAGTTTTATTATGGTTAATAACTTTCATTAATTTGTATAGAAGCAAGACATAAATCAAAAACAAAAAAATTAACTGCTTTTTGGGTTTCTTTCTTTTCATTGTAATAAGTTCCAAATTTTACCTTTTGTATTTCTATACATTATTTGTACACAGCAATATGTTATACATTAAACAGAAATCTGTCTTCGAGGTTACTCCATACTGTAAGGAATACCATTAAATGTCAAATAAGCGGTGCGTGATTGCATTATATATGAGATTTTGTCGCATATTTGGTCTAACAAGCGGTTAAAGATGTCACAAGCTTGAATTTATTTTTTAATTTAAATCTAAATTCTATTACAACTGCAAGACAGAAATGAACAGTCTATTTTCGACATTAGTTATGCCATCTCTGTGGAATACTCTCTCTACATATCGTACTTATATTTAAAACATGAACAAATTAAAACGATTAAATAACATAAAATATTGTTTTCTAGCGCGCTTAATGTGACAAAAATATTAAGTTACAGTTGCACTCAGTTTTTGCCAACACGAGACCATATTAAAGGCTAGAGTTTGGCTAACGAAAGTAAAAGACACTCGAATTATTTCATATTTTTTATATGGCAATACTAATACAAATGTCAATGTCACTTTACCAAAACATTGTCAAATTTACTGTCAATTTTGTTATTTTTTTGAAAACAATTATTTTTAGCACTTACAAGATTCAAACATAAATAAAACAAAGCGAAATGCGCAAGACATTGTTTTGAATTAATTTCAAATTCGAGAAAATGCCACAGAAGAAAGCCACTCCAAATAAAACAAGATCGTTACGTATTTATCTATGGTAATTCGGAGTTGCCATACTGATATTTTTAAATTCCCCGCAATTTTTCAATCTACTCTCATTAGCCAGATTCTAATAGTTTGTTAAATTTAATATTAAACTCTGAGTGCGACTGTAAGTTTTGTTAAACAAACTACTTTCTTATTAACAGTCCTACTGTAAAATCGAAAAATCGAACACGAGAGCGAACTAAAATAGAACAATATAGTGACAATAATATTGACATAATTATTTTCAATGTACCTTTAGACTACAAATTCGTCAATATTTTCCGGTACAATTAAGACAATAAATTTGTCAATATAAACAGAAAAATTGCACAATAAAATCGGCCAAATCAAATCGGAAAGTAATTTATCTTATCAATTTCTTTTCAATCTTACAACATGTAATATGGTTTACTTCAATATTTATAAAATCTTAAAAAAAGCACTACATCACTAGAACAGTTAAAAAATTTAATACATATACATAACTGTATGATTATGTTAAGGGATTTAAATTGATTTTAATAATATTGAAAATTTTACTCATTTCATGATGTATAATGATGTTTCCTACATCGCATCTTTATAGACAAAATCCTTTATCAACGCCATCTACTTTTAATCTGCGTAAACTAAAGTGCGAATTTTACACCTGTGATTCCATATAGAAACAACTAGATGGCATTAAAATTGTCCCTTACCAACAAAGTGCGTTCGTTGAATACAACAATTTCATATTTCATAGGATCTTCTCTTTTTTTTTAATTAATAAAAACCAATTTAAATTCCCAAAAAAAAGCACTAAAAAATATTTATGTCCCATATACAAGTGTATTTTGTCATTTCTTACGACGGGCCACTCAAACTCAGTGATTTTATCCTGTGTGTGTCCAATGTGTTTTTCGTTTACGAAAGTATAAAAATAACGTGGACTTATTATGACAGCTGCGGTCGACCTTTTTTTTTGATGTCGCCAGCTCGGAGTCACAGCGGTGAGTTCACTGTGAGTTGAACTCTATAGGATTTCTAGAGAAATTCCGTTTCGAATAAAATGGTAAGTTGATGATTTAACTCGCACAACTCACTTATAAAACATAAAAAAGGTCAATCGCAGCTGTCATTTTAGTCCAGGCAATTAAAAATCAATCAATTTTTCTTCATTCTCCAAAAGCGACCGCTTCAAATTCACAAGTATTTTAATTCAGGCTGATCACATTGAGTTTGCAAGCATGGAACAAAAACATCTTTTACTACCAAAAAAATGACTGTACTCATTTTTTTCTTACGATAAAATAAAAGAAACAAAACTAAGCTGAGATACACAAATCTTTTTTTTTTTTGTTAACAAAATTTATATATTTTTTTTATTCATACTGAAACACAAATAAAAATGACAATAGATCACAGTCAATTATTATAATGCAGATACGACACCAGAGGTCCGAGTATGAGACCCTGTGCAATCCACCCGACCAGATTGTATCACGTGGACAGAATAAATAAAAGTATTGCCCCAACTGAAAAATCAATCCCTTACGAGGGTAAGTGTTTATTTGAAAAACTAAAAATACCACCAGATTCCGTCAAAATCGGCCTCGAGACGACTCCTTTGATCGATTTATAGTTTAAGATTTTATTTTACTTTTTCTAAATAATAATGTCTTAAAAGAATTGCACAGATAATCAATCTGAAAAATAATTGTACCAATTGTTTATTTAATTTCACTGATAAATCATTGTAATTAAAAAGCATCGTGTGTATATGTTATAATACAACCGAGCAACCAAACGATGGAATTACAGAGTTTCACACTCGGGCCCCAAAATCGGTTTCCATAGCATATCAAACCAAAATCGATTCGATACAAGACCAAAAAGTAAGTCACGAATCAAAAAACTCTGTACCAGGAAACCAAAACACGCGAATGCTTCAAAGTTTTCTTACAACTCTAAGGAGACTGATATAAAAGAATAGTATAATTATGAAAGAACTAACTAGGGAATGACAATCAGTGTTGCCAACTTTGCAACTATTTGTTTATCTTTTTTCAATTCATTATGCAAACTCGAACCATATACATATTAGCTGATTCTCATTCCTGGGATTGTTTTTTGATAATTAAACAAATATTCAAATAATACTTGCATAACACAATTGGATCTTTGAGTTCATTTTATTTAGGAAATATATCATTTTAGTTTTTTACCGACGAATTCCATACGATCGAGTAACGACTGCTTACAGTACAGTTAAGTACTGCGGCAGTCTGGCAGTACAATCAAAACTTCTAGTTCGGAAATGTTCGTTAAGAATCGGATGTGATCGGCCTTGGTCACCTCATTTTACAAGCTGTCAAACTATGACATGTCATGTTGTCCCGCTTTGTCATATGAATATCCATAGATGCCTTTCTTATGGGACAAATGTACTAGGTCATACGTGTCCCACTCAACACTAGTACCCACAAGTGTCGGTAAAACAGCATCGACACGTTTTGGTACAGCAGCACCAAAACGTATTGGTACAACTTAATACCGACATATTTCGATACAAGACTATTATTAAGCAATCCTATTTTGTCATGCAAGCACTTTAAACACTACGAGACAGTAAAAAAGTTGAGATACTAACAACTACCATAGTTATTATATATTTTTTTTGTTATTTTTTTTACAATTATTATAATGTTAATATTGTATATATTTCCATACAAAAACATCGGGCAGTCTCTACATACGCATTCTATCTGTTTGAAGTAACGCTTTTGTATTATATTGTGTGAAAATCTGATATGTGTTAGCAAGAGTAGCCAGTTAAACCATTAAACGAATAAAAACATAAAAATATTCAACAATTTTAACCATACTTCCGTTACTATCAGCTTTTACTACTGGTTAAAATTTGACATAAAGCATTGTTTGAAATACATGGTCAAAATGCAGTGGCATAGCTAGCATGATATTGTATATGACACCCCTAAACTCAATCAAAACTGTTAAAATAAGAGTATGACAGGAAAAGTAATAATAATTTACGCTTCACATACAAGTATTACAAATAATTTTTATATATTACGCGAAGAAAATTTAGGTAATAAAAATTTTAAAATTTCGTCCTCTAGCTTTAACACTTGCAATTCCAAAATCACGTCATCCAAATGTATATTTTGTGTTGTCTCATGTTCTATCGTTAAAATACCAAAACTGTTTAATCCAGTTTCAGTCATTTTTGACAGCAAGTAATTTTTAAATACGATATTTTAAACCTGTGTGCCCCCCCCCCCCCCCCCCCTTTATCCACTGTAAAACGGTGAAATAGTTATTACAATTTCCTCTACCAGTATGCTTTATATCTAATTTTAACAACTAATAAGGCAAATGAATGGATAGTGAACAAAATTCGTTACTTCAAAAAGACTCCCATCTATCCTTTATACCGGTATCTCTGAACTCAGTCTTGTGCCGCGACTTTGCTCGGCCTTCTTTTTTTTTTACTTTTCTGCTCTTTTGTCGTGCGTTCGCAATCGCTTAGTTGATCACAATCAGTCTGGGCGGTAGCATGCCCTTCTTGCTAAGCCAGACTCTGTAAAAAAAATTGTTGCCATGAGTGGATGAATGGCACGCTTGTACTGATGATTAATGACGTTACAATCAATTTAAAAATTCAAACGAACATACGACTTTGGACGACGTCCATTTACGTGTTGGGAAATCGTTTCAATTAATCGGGGTATTGTCGCCATGACAACGCGGACGAAGTTTTCGCTTAATACTTCTTAAAACTTCGTACGCGTTGGTTGGCGTTGGGTTCGCGTGGCTATAGCCACCACAAGAATAAGAAGTGAATTGACACTTAGAAGAGCGATGGAAGGTATCTTTGAACATAATTTTTAAAAAACCTAACTAAAACTGTAAATTGAATAAAAACTGGTCAGTACGCGCAAAACTTAAATGCGTTTCGAGTGGTAAGTTCCTGTAATTTGCGCAGCTCCAATGTCAACTTTTACTACCTAGCAGTGTTGTGCGAAGGAGATGGCATGCGGGTCCGCATTGAATATGAGCGAGAGCACAATACTCCCCTCTCAGCTCATACCGTGAACCTTATAACTGCAATGCGCAACGACGCGTGCGAACTTCAGGGACGCATTAAAGTTTCGCTCGTAACATATCAAAAACTCACCCGATCCCGGCGCCGAGCAGCAGGGAGACGATGTTGGTGACGAGGACGGCCGCGATCGCGCCGCGGCTGAACAGGCACGTGCGACGGACAGACAGACAATGGCTCTGCGAATACGATTATACTCTGATTTTCATTACCTGGACTAAAATGACAACTGCGATCGACCTTTTCGTACTAATATTTTTTACATTTTTATTACAAGAACCCTTCAGACCCCTCTTCACCCCTAACATAGTCAGGGCCTTTTTTATGCGTGTATTTTAATATTAGATGTTCTTTTAATATATTTTTTATATCAACTCAGAACTTTATATATATTTATTTTATTTATTTTTATTTTACAATTTTAGGATGACTATCAGCTATTCATAATTATAATAACACTTTAGTGATAGTGAGCTATTAATAAGTCACCACAGATAGAAACAAATTAAGATCAGATCTATCAGTGATCAGATAACCAAAAACATAGAAAAAAGAAATATATAACTTAATAAGAAAACCTGTTCATTACACACTAAAGTGTAGTGTAATATATATATATATATATATATATATATATATATATATATATATATATATATATATATATTAGGGTGGTCGTTAAAAATTAAATTTCTTGCGACGCCCCCTAAAAAGCTTCCTTTTAATGAAAAAACACTGGGATTTTTTTAATAATTTTTTCAAGTCAAGACAACACGTGCCTCAAGACGATTCAAGTTAATTTTTGGGTAATATCATGTTTTTTCAGGAAACTTCTTCATACTTAGAAGTAATAATGATTTTAAGATTGGAAAAGTTTTAACAATGAAATACCTTCCGTATTATCATTCTCAGTGATGAATTTCAAATTATAGTTTCAGAAAAAGTTTAAAATTCTTCGTGATTCAAGCTATCTTTCAATTTTTCTTATATTTTTAGTTTTAACTTGAATCGTCTTGAGGCACGTGATGTCTTGACTTGAAAAAATTATTTTAAAAAAATCCCAGTGTTTTTTCAATAAAAGGAAGCTTTTTAGGAGGCGTCGCAAGAAATTTAATTTTTAACGACCACCCTAATATATATATATATATATATATATATATATATATATATATATATATATATATATTATACATATTACCTACGCACACACACACACACACACATTATCATAGATATTTTTATTTTTACATATATATCGTCAGAGGTGACGGAACCCTCCATCACCTCGTGCTATTGCGCTTCATAGCCTTTTTAACCAGACGCGTCGTACTAATATTATAAACGCGAAGTTTGTTAGAATGTATGTATGTATGTATGTTTGTAAGATACTGCTAGAATTTACGTTCTATGGGGAGTGTCAGACATATCGTCATATTCGAGGTAGACCTTAGACTTTCTTATTATCCTATCCTAAAGCCTGGCAACACGCTGGCTTCGAACCCTGGTGTTGCAACATCCAAAGGCGAAGGTTACAGCTTTCCATCAGGATGGCCGTCTTTCTATTTCTGGGTCTCTCACCTGCTGCATGACAGGCGCCACCAGCTGCTGCTCGAGGACCTCGATGGAGGAGGTGGCCGAAGGTGGACCCCGGGCGCTTTGGGGATGCTTGAACCGCCAGTCTCTGTTTTTAAACAATGTATTGATCAATATATTGGAGATGCATACGTCTAGTCATCACAGTGGACAACGAACTACTAGCTAGCGCAACGCGGGAGCGCACGTTTTAAAAGTTGCTCTATCTCGCTCGCACATCATCCGCCCCGCTCACACATTATGCTATCGTTATAGCATAAAGTGTGAGCTGTCTCTCTCTCTCTTAAAATATTGTTACGAGTTGTGAGACTCGAATTAAAATGCCGTTAAAATTATTATAGAGTTCTAAACTATACAAGCACGTATAACACAGGTACAAATATAACCGAACACAACAAATTCAAATGTAATTCAGGTCGTAATTCTATAAACCGCGCAAAGTCCGTCACTATTAGATCCCCGAATGTACACACATCACGCCTTGATAGTAGTTGTTGCTGAACTGCATCCTCCCTCCATCAGGCTCACGTTTTATACTGCACAAATGAAGTGTGCCCGTATCGTAGTTGACGTAATCCGAAACACACGGCTAATGAGTTGGCCACAGACGGCCATAAATGAGTACAATAAAACAATGGGCTGTTCTCAAGAAACGTATGCCAATAAATAAGTGAATAAAAGAAGACGATCACAAAATAATTACAATTAGTTCAAATGCCGACAGGTAATGAAATGTGCTTCGTGAAATTTGTCTTTGTCGGGGGAGCTAAGTTGTAACAATATATTAAAGTTTTTGGAAATCACTGTTCTTATTTAAGAAAAAGATATAAACAGTAAAATACCATGCTGCAAGTAGCCTCCAATTCTTTGGTCTACGATAGCCACTTACCATCAGGTGTAAATAATCAAGGAAGTACATTTGACTTAAACGAAGTACTAGGATCGCATAAAAGTAAGGCACTCACTTTGGTGGCAGCTGGTCCGGTCTACTGCTCCACTCCCATACCCAATCATTTGGGTCATCCTGAAAATATAAAGAAAATATACAAATGGTAACTCTGGTAACTAATGGTAACGAAAATTATTAATAAAAAAATGAATAATAAACATTTTCTAATTTTTCCAACGGCGTTCTATTCTTTTTTTTCTTTTTTTTTTTTTTTTTCTTTTTAATATCTCACACTACAGTGGTATACCGTTAAGCATTGCTTCACTGCAGCGGGGAAGAGAGGGATATTTCTTTTTTTCTTTCCATTTCGTCACGAGCCTTTTTGGACATAATTTCTGTTATCATTTTATTGACATTGTGCCAATTTTCCTCTTTTTGTAGCATTATATCCAGGAATTTACTAGATGCTATTTTGTAACCTGCATTTGTTTCGGCTGTTCTTCGCGCCTCTTCCCATCTTTCACATTCGAAGATAGTATGAGCCGCGGTGTCCACTTTTTCGCAGTAAGGGCATGTTTCATTATCTATTTTCCCAATCCTGCGCAAGTAATCCTGGAAGCAACCATGCAAGCAACGGCGTTCTATTCTAAAACCTTTCAAGAATTGCTCCAAGAAAGGAAAAAAATCTTCAATTTATAGTTTAACAATTATCACACTTGCAATGTTCATGAACATGATTTGATTTGCTTGAACAAGCAAAAAAAAATAATTGACTATTGAATAACTAAATGAAAAAAATGTTATAAAAAATTTTCAAGCAGATTATTGTTCATTTATCTATTCAGTTAGTGCCTGAATTTTTTCAATTTTTTATTTTCATATTTAGTATGTTTAAATAATATTTATTCATAAAGGGCCGATGTGGGTGTGGCTTGCGTAAGCCAGAGTACCCGTTTTCGGCCGTATTTTCATCCCTCTGGGAAATTATAAATATTGATCTTACAGTTTCGGGAGTCAATACTTTTTTAGGAAATTTCCTGCTCTCTTCGAATCTTTTTCTACAAATTTGAAAAATCTTTATTACTTTTTGAGATATTTGCAAAAAACTAAACCCCCTTTTTTTAGTTAATTGTTAATTACTTTTACAATTTTTGCAAGCGGTACTTCATTTTTTTTTTTCAAAAATCATCCAGATGCCACTCCGAATCAAATAACACCTCATTTATAATTTTCGGAGACTGCTGAAAAACGTTGGTCCAAAAGGCACTTGTTTACCAGTCTAAATCGACCATTTTCTTAATTGAATAATAATGTTATATTTATTCGGTGATTAGCGCCTGTTTTGTATTGAGTAAGTATTTCTCTATAATTTAACATAATTTTATGTAATAATATTTACCTCTAATAATATCAATTCGTGTTAATTGTGTACAAATTATAATTCAAAATCTCTCAATTTAAATTTTATTTTCATGTTGGCACACTCGATAAATTTATACTGCGTTCGGTTTATTTTATTACATGTAAAATATAAGTATAATATTTTTTATAAAATATTATATCTAAAATTTCCAAAGAATAATGTATTAAATTCTTATCATTCGAAACCCTTTAATTAAAATGTTTATCAATTGATTCAATCAGCTATCGGTTGTGCCAATTTGCTAAGTTTCTTGTACTGTAAGACTGTTGGAGGGATGGCGAGGTGTTTTAAAAATGCTTGTCAAGTATGAAAAGGCAGGGTATAGAACATGTTAAAACCGTAAGATTCAAGTGTTATTGCTGTTCTTTTATTGTTGTTGTTGCAAGTATTACACTACTCTTTATATCCGTGGAAGGAACGGAGAAAGAGTACAGTTTCCTGCTGCCGGGCGGCCTGTCGTAACAAGCGACAAAACAACCCACAGCCAGGTGGTAGGGCATTTGCCCGACTGGGTGACTACCCTGGTCTAGAGTATGCGCCCATAACAACCTTGAGTTGTGTTCCGGCATTAGTGACCAGGTTCCAGTCTCCCTTAAGAGAGTAGCAGCGCATTTGTAGCATCTTTGGTGTTGCAAATATCCATAGACGATGGTAACAGCTTTCCATCACATAGGCCATCTGCCTGTTTGCTGAACTCCTGCAAGAAAAAAACAAACTATTCATACGAAAGTTTGCAAAATAAAACCAGACGAAGTCGCGTGCAACAGTTAGTTACCCTATAAATTTAATTAAAATCGGTCAATTATCATATAAGTGGAATAAGTGACACTCACCCGCCAGCAGTTGATGTAGACACCCTTCAGCTCGTCCTCGGTCGAGGGTTCCAAGTTGGGGCTGTTCGGTGGTGATTTTGGACTGGAACAGATAAATCGATCCATAAATAAGTTATATGTGTATAGTGTAGTATAGTAAACTAATATGACCTTGTAAGGATGTGTGTCTATATTCGTAAGTCCACATTCTACCACACCGGTAGGACCGGTCTAGACAGGCCAAGAAAGCGTACTTGCCTAGGGAAGATCGTTTACAGTGTAAGGGCTTGTTTACATTGATCAAGCTATTCACTTTGACTTTGGTTGGTTTAACTTGTCTTCCATACAACGATACACTCTATATACCCGCAGCATTACACCCACTCTCAATAACGACAACAATTAAGTAATAAAAAGTACCTTTTAAGATGCCATTGTTTTATTACATTTATCGATTTATTATCTCAGCCAGCGTAAACAACTCGACTGTCGGTCGGCATCATGCATACCGAAATTTCTATGAAATTGCCGAAATGTCTAAGTACTTCATTTAGCACCAAGCTACCTCAATATCGCAAGATACGAGGGAAATAAGTAAAAAATACAACAAAATGACTGGTGCAGCAAAAGACGTCAGACAAAAAAACAGACTTCTCTCCATTTAACGACAACTCCCTATAACGCCATAAAACTCACAGACCATTCAGTGTCGTTATATAGAGTTCACACTGTATATTCAAGCATTCATTCACTGTATCTACTATCACGTGTAGTAATTTTATATAATTACTAGCTTCTGCCCGCGGCTTCGTCCGCGTGGAGTAACACAAAAGAAGGTAAGCTAAAAAAACCCGATTTTGAAACATTCTTCATTGGTACTCCGCTCCTATTGATCTTATTGCGATGCGATATATAGCTAATGGGTTATTTACCACTGAAAGAATTTTCAAATCAGACAGTGGTTCCTGAGATTAGCGCGTTCAAGCATACATTCAGGCTCTTCCGCTTTATATGTTAAGACTATAGTTGTTTCTAACATAGAGGTTATGTTAAATCATGTCATTCAATAGAATGAGCTAGAAAACAAATGAACCAAGGAAAAATGCCTGTCTTTTGTTTTATGGGAGCAAATAAATTTATAAATAAACAAATTGAGAAAACATGGCAAAGGGCTCATAGAATTTGAAAAATATATATAGCCTATAACCATCTACGATTAATTCCGCGTCGAATGGTTGTGGTTTCACGCTGATCGGTCCAGTAGTTTTCGAGTTTACCTCGGACAAAGAACACAAACTTTGCTTATATATATATATATAAACAGATAGATTTAATTTTTTAAACTTTATTATCTAATATGCAAAATTGCTATAGAGGTAATGTGTGAGCGAGATAGCGAACAAATTGAAGTAGTTTCTTTAGTCGAGTGTATGCAACTAATTAGCGAGGAAGCCGCAGGAATGTAAAGAATCATTGCACCGGTAGTCTGTATCGATTCGAGCCTAGTTTTTTTTTCTAATGCACTACTTGATTCGGCGCCTATGTCGCCTTCCTACCGCCTCACCGGGGCGGAGCGTGCAGCGTTGGCGTCAACCAAAGGGAACGCGCCCCGCTTGTCCCTAGTAGCGGCCGGCTGGCGCGGGAGCTCGAGCTGCCATGCTTCCGTTGAGCGACGCGTCGTGTATGGGAACGCTGCACGCTCGTGTCGGGCGTGCAATGATACCGTAGATAAACTAATTTAAATGTATCAAACGCTAACGAGTATCCCTAGATGTGCGTCGAGTGGGGCGTCGCCTGCAGGCTTGAACCAGTTTGTGAAGGATGAAGTAAGTTTGCTCTGATACCCGGGGCATTCTCAAGCAGTGATGAATCAACGTGGGCGTAACTACGTTCTAAGTCTGTGAGACTCTTCCTACCTTAAGGCCATGGGAGGAAGGTGGTTTTAGTGGGGTATATTTTTTTTATTTCAACACTCATAACCCCTTTCATGTTTTAAGAACTACCAGGTTAAAAATTCCCGAAATTAGCGAATCGTTAGCCGACACCAACCTGCCTTTGACGCTGGAAGCTCTCGAATGCCTCACGGAGGAGTCCCGGCTCTCCCTCTGCGCTTCCCGGAGGAGTCTCACGTATTCATTCTCCACCGCAGCCAACCCACCACCAGAGTTCAGCTCCACCCATGATTCTGCAATTAAATAAGTTGTCATTTATACAAACTAGCTTCTGCCCGGCTGCTTCTGTAAATGTGGCGTGACACTGGCCAACGATTATCCCTGTCTACGCCATATAATAATGCACCCAAGGACAAGCTCCGGTCAGTGTAGGACTATTGTGGGAAATGAGCATAGAAAGTAACGGGCTATTAGGGTGAACTGCTAGTGATACTAGGGATCTGGGAATGTGTGGACCATGGCGTCTGCCTGTCGCAGTGTTTGAGGAACATGGAAAAATGAGCAGACGGTGACTCGACACTCTCTGCACTAAAAATGGCATAGAAGACCAAAACACAATAAAAGGAAAGAAAAATATTATAAGTTATAATAATGACAAGACATGATCTACTAAAATTATATGGTAAAATGTATCGAAAAATTCATCAAAATCCATTCACTAATTTTTGCGTGAAAGAGTAACAAACAGATAATTTTTACAGACAGACTGATGGCCCACTTGATGGAAAGCAGTTCCCATCACCTATGATGAACATTTGCAACATCAAAGATGCTACAAATGCGCTGCTGCTCTCTTAAGAGAGACTGGAACCTGTTTACTAATGCCGAAACTCAACGATTCGAACTAATCGATTTACGTAACTGGCACTAGCTGAGTTACGACACAAACAATCGCATGCGCCGGCGCAATGTAAACAAGGCCCTATTGTTCTAAATAGCAAACACGCAATATCACGCACGTACCAATATAAAACCCTTCGATTTGAAGTCTACAGTTAAGTAAACAGCGTGTAGTTTCGTTGGACTGTTGTCAAATAAGGAACGCTTATACTGAAAACATCGTGATGCAACCTGCACATCGAGATGACCGATATGTCAAACCTGCTAAGCTGCCTTGGACAAGCGTGGAGGGTAAACTGTACATTCCGGGAGGCCTGAGCCCAGCTTTTATGGGCTGATATTACATATTATTACATAAATAGTAAAAAAAGTCACGCTTCAATCTCTTGGCATTCCTAAGAATAGATTTTATTAACCAATTTATTGAGAAAAACTGGTTTTTCGAAGCCACATGCAGTCGGTTTTCTATATATTATGTAATCTCTAGTTCGGAGTTCATAATACGTCGTTATAGCGTAGTGGGCTTTCAAATATTAACAGAATCCCTATTAATATTATAAATGCGAAAGTAACTGTCCGTCTGTCTGTCTGTTACGCTTTCACGGAAAAAACTACTGACGGATTTGGCTAAAACTCAGTACAGTAAATGAAGAATCAGGAGACGCGCTTACTTCATTCGCGGATCTAATAAGTATTTTTTTTTTATCACATAGGTTCGCGTTTGACCATTATCTCGCACGATTTGAGCGGAGATATGGTCTAAGATCGAGCACGCTTACCTAGAAGGTACCTATTCACACGAGACTTGAAGACACCCAGGTTGTAGGTTTCGGGAAAAACAGACTCCGGCAGTGTATTCCACTCCTTTGCGGTGCGTATAATGAAGGTGGACTCAAAGCGCTTAGTCCGAATAGGAGGTATGTCCACCATATAGCGGTGCCGCATGCCAGTGCGTCTGGTTGTCCGATGATGGAAGGGAGACGGTGGGATAAGATTGAAGAGCTCCGATGCACATTATGCACAGTATTATTATTTTTTATAACCATCCAAAATTAATTTTATATTTCAAGTAATAAATACCGCAACCAAAATTATATTTCAATTTGCCTAAGAATAATAATTAAAATAACATTGTCATAGATAATAATTCTACATTACTTAACATTGCTATAAAGTTATTTAAGTTTAATTTATAAAGTACATATAAAGCCATAAAACAAAATTTAAAAAAACACAGAGATCAATTTGGTATCACTCTTTAAAGACTACAATAATAAAATATTTAATTTAATACTTTGGCTAACTTCGCTACCCCCTATTATGAATAATATCCGGATAAAGTGATTAATTTATCACATTGTCTAGTCAATTTGGCTATTATATATAATGACCAGTCATTCTTTATTCTTTATTGTACACAAAAAGTTACATACACAATAATAAAAAAGTGGTGATGTACAAAGGCGAGCTTAACCCTAAAAGAGTTTTCTTCCAGCAAACCTATGAGTCTAGCGAGAAGGGGAGAAGCAGAAGGCAAGGTTGTGTGTACGTGAAAGATATTTTATGTCATATAATATAAATAAATTAACAAAAATAAATTATATAAAAGATACTCATAAAATATATACATACATACATAATGTAAAATATAGACATATACGGATAATTTAACATAGATAGTGTTCTTTGACTTTTTTTTTGAAACTGCTCTCCGATGAGCTGTCTCGGATCGTATGTGGCAGGGCGTTCCATAATCTAACTGCGTGGACGGAGAAAGAACCACTATAACATGCCGAAGAGTGTGTGGGAGCTTTGAGAAGAAGGGATTTAGAAGTTCTACAATGCTTGTCAGAAGGAACAAGAAATTCAAAACGTTGACGAAGATAGGAAGGAGAAAGGGGGTTATGTAGGATTTTGTACAAAAATGTAACTACGTGAAGGTCGCGACGACGACGAATTGGCAGCCACTTAAGTTGCGATCTAAATGCAGAAACATGATCGAACTTTCGCAGACCAAAAATGAAGCGAATACACAAATTTTGAAGACGTTCGAGTTTATTTAGAAGTTCTTCAGAAGCGTCCAAAAAACATACATCGGCGTAATCTAAAAGAGGTAGCATTAAGGACTGAGCAAGAATAATTTTGGTGACAAAGGGAAGAAAATTTTGCAGGCGTTTTAGAGATTGGAAAGAAAGGTGAATTCTTTTGCTAATTTCATTTACATGATTGGCCCACGACAACTTACAATCAAAAATGACGCCTAGGTTTTTCGCACTACTGGAATAAGGTATCAACTCACCATTTAAAATAATAGAGGGTATTACAGACTGATGCACAATATTTAACATGTAGTGACTACCAATAATCAAAGCCTGAGATTTAGATGGATTTACTAGAAGACCAAAATTGTTTGCCCATATACTGATATTGTCCAGATCTTTATTAATTTTAATTATAGCATTGTGTACGTCATTTGCTTTGAAATGGTGATAAAGTTGAAGATCATCAGCGTATAGATGACAGTGAGAAGAAATTAATTGAGTAATAGAGTCAATGAAAACAGAGAACAGAGGTGGAGAAAGAACTCCACCTTGCGGCACGCCTGCAGTAATGTCGCACCATTCAGAGAAGGTGTCATCTGACCGGACACACTGCATGCGACCAGACAAATACGAGTTGAACCAGGAAATGACAGAAGGGGAGATGTTGAGAGAAGATAGAATAGAAAGAAGAATATCAAAATTGACAGAATTGAACGCACTGCTGAAATCTAAAAGTACCAATATAGTAAGGCACTTATCGTCTATGGCAAAACGGATGTCATCAGATACTTTTATTAGTGCACTAACTGTACAGTGTCCAGAACGAAACCCTGATTGATGCGGACTCAGCAGTTGGTATTGCATGAGAAAGTAAGAAAGTTGTTTATGAACAATATTTTCTAAAATTTTAGATAAAACTGGTAAAATGGAAATTGGACGAAAATGTGAAGGATTTGTAGGATTACTGATTTTAGGAAGAGGCAGCACATAAGCTTTTTTCCAGGATGAGGGAAAGGAGCTCGAGGATAAAGAATGGAATATAATAGCTATTTAATCGCTATGACTGTAACATATACATAATAATAAAAGGATTCCAATAGATATCTAAACAAATAACCCTTGTAAATGCCGTCAAATGGACTAATTGACGGCCTCTGTGCTTGAGCGGGCTAAGCCTTTGCCGGCCTACCTCACTGCAACGCAGAGGCTCCGGATTCGATTCCCGGTATAGTAAATTTCGGAAACGTGTTTTCTTTGTTATTTACCATGGTCTGGGTGTCTGGGATCGCCCCCAGAGTAGTTCGTTGTATATTACCCATAGCATAGCACAAGCGTAACTTGCTTAATATGGGGATATACAATGTGTTGTCTGCCGATTTAAAAAAAATTTGTAAGGCTAAAATGTGGAACTCTTCTATTTAGGTAGACTTGTCACTTGAATACCGGTCAGAGTTTCTAATTTGTGCATAGATTTTAGTAAACAATTAAAAAATGGCATTTCTGCGTATACGCTCATTTGTTATGAAGCCCTCGATATATTTTCGATGCTGAGAATGCAGACAAGATACTTTTTATCCCATAAAATGGGATAGTTTCTCTGTTTGTTAAAGTTATCTTTCACGGAAAATCTATTGATTGATTTGGCCGAAATTCACGAACCGGTAGGTGGCACTGTGATCGGGTCCAAGAATCCTCCTAATCACCGGGTGCGATTTTAGTGATTATGTTTTTGTGTGTTTGAGTGGGTTCCCGGATGGTTTAGATTCGCAATTAGAGCCTGTAGGTGGCGCTGACATCGGGTCTTTTCGGCATTTGGACTTCTTTTGTTTACTTTGTGATCAAAATTTGAAATTAGTTATATTTGTACCTGTGTTATATGTGTTTGTATAGTTCTAATGAATTCTATAGTAACTCCAACGGCATTTTAATTCGAGTCCTGCAACTCGTAACAATATGCAGAAATTTTATGTGTTACATACATATATACTTAATATACATATCTACAAAATATAAAAATATATTTATTTCTAACTTTCTTTCTATGTCGAAACACTACAAAGCAAAAGACCACGAACAACTAGTGTAGTAGGTCCTCTAAGTTCACCCAACAACTTCCTTTGTTTTTCTCATCACTTCCGTACACTACACACGAATTGGCAACAACATTCGCACCACACTGAGTCACGTCTGTTGAAATCGCTCAAAGCGTTTATAAATAACACGAATATTACGCAGTTCACTGCACCGACAAAGCGAGAACTTTAACTCTCAACGTAAACGCTACATAAATACTTTGTTTGATTCTTTTATTAGAGCTTTATAAAATATTAACATCTGCTAGCGAAACTCCATTCGCGCTTCTATGACGACAGCGTGTTAGTGAACTTCAATGGCAGCACCAACAAAAGCGAATACAGGACTATCTTCTTGGCGGCGCTTATAATTTTTTTATCTTTTGCCTTATTCTACGTTTGTATAAAAAACGACACTAACAATAGAAAAACTAAAATGTTGACTATAGCTAACTTCAAGGTGTCGGTTGACTATAGCTAACTTCAAGGTGTCGGTTGACTATAGCTAACTTCAAGGTGTCGGTTGACTATAGCTAACTTCAAGGTGTCGGTTGACTATAGCTAACTTCAGGGTATTGGTGTTTCGTGACAGTGTGCGCGCGCATCGTAAAAGTATAACTTCAAACTAAAATGTTGACTATAGCTAACTTCAGGGTGTCGGTTAACTATAGCTGACTTCATGGTGTAGGTTTTTAGTGTGACGGTGTGCGCGCATCGTAATAATTTACTCGCGCCCAAAGAAGTATAACTTCAAAAATAAAATCATATTTTAAGTCATTGTACGCCGCATTTTCTGCAAACAAGGCTTGCATTCAGCTTATTGCTTAGCCGAGATAATATCAGACACAAGGCTGGTTTTCAATGCAAACCTTCCTTTTGGCGTAATACTGAAACTCGAATATTTTATTAATTAAATTTAAAAACTATTTAATATAAATTAACACAGACACCCTAAATTCAACCTCACAGAACACAACACCCAAAACACCCAAAACACAATTCACAATCATCACACACATCAGACCGAAGTGACATACACACATAAGCCACGCAACACAGATAGTTAGAGGAAGAGCAAAAGAAAAGACACACACACACACACACACACACACACACACACACACACACACACACACACACACACACACACACACACACACACACACACACACACACACACACACACGCACGCACTCACGCACGCACGCACGCACGCACGCACGCACGCACGCACGCACGCATGCGTGTAAATGTAACCAATACGTGCCATTAATGGTGGGTTATATACATTGATGTAACATATTAATACATCAATGGTTATATCAAACTATTCACTCAACTCTACTTACCGACCATTACTTTTATGGGGCTTCTGTGAAATTTTAACCGATAGCAAGGCAAATGAACGGTTAGTAAGTTAATAGAGTTAGGGACGATGGATTGAATAGTTTGCCAATCAGGTACGACACAATCCTGTCGGTGTCCCGCAAGGTACTATCCTTAGACCCCTGTTATTTTTAATACACATAAACAACCAGCTTGCGGTAATCACAAACTAATGGAAGAGATCGCTTTTCAGCGAAAAGACTGCCCTTTGTATTGATAGACAATAAAGAATTATCTATCTATCAATTTTTACATTTCGCTGACGATGTGAGTATGGTTATGACCAACAAAGAAAATGTGGACAATGCCTATTAAGAGAAATTACTACAGTGTATTGTAATTGTTATTCAAACATATTTTACACTTTTTTTGTATATTTTTTACAATTAAATTTAGTGTCAATTTACTAAGCTTTTTGAAATATATGAGAAAATTGTGATAATATGATAAATTTAGCAAAATATAGTGAGTGAGTGAAATACGTGAGTATTGGGATATGTCACGTTATTGAAGCAAAGAAGCGAATTTGTTAAACACTTATTTAAATGTTAATTTGTTGTGGGCTGTGAATATTAGAATTATAAATGAAAACTGCACGTGCGACGACATACGATTTTAATAACGGGGGGGGAAAAACAACAAAAGAACATCTAATTCAAACATTTAGTATATTTGGTGCCCAGTACTATGCCACACAAATAAATAGAAACTGTTTGGTGAAGATTCCAACACGTTAATTACAATGATTTCTATCAGATTTTCTAAAAGTATGAAGGTAAAAAGCCATTTCATGGCGCGCTTTTTATACGAATATTATTTTATAGCTTACTGTGAAATGTGTCACCTATCCCATTATCGTTCAAAAGATAGAGAAAAAGCGTTTATTATGACTTCAGAATTGAAATTTTCACCACGAATTGATTAGATAAAAGAGGTACTATACATTGTTTTTCCTTAAAAGACCACTTTGGTACAAGACATACATGATTTTTGCAATCAAATACATTATTTAATGTTACTATTATGTTTTAGTCAACTTAAGGAATATCTAAAGTTAGATATTAAAGTAGAAAATGTTTTAAATTGGACCTACTTATGCAAAATAGAACCAACCCACATACTGACAGTTTTGAGAAAAAGCCGTTTTTATTAAAATTTTGCATACAAAAAAGTGTCTATATTTTAGAGAAAACAACTGTTAAATATTGTATATTATATTTTGTCCTATATATTCAAGTAAAACTTTTAGGTTTTTGGATTATCATGAGTCCTGGATCTTGTTAGTTTTTATACTCTGGGTGTTTTGTGGGTTGGCTACTTTGTGATAACAATGTTTTATTCTGTAAATGTTGTCAGGTCGTTATGATTCTTAATGAGTCCATAGAAGGTGCTTTTTGAAAGCCTTCTGTATCCTTAACCCAATTTGGCATGTTTGTATATTGGTTCTGTTTTGCATAAGTAGGTCTAATTAACCATCTGAATACACAATTAACTAGAATTTTATTAATCAAAATATCTCATAAGAAAAAACAGGTTATAGATATATGCACACCTATGAACTTCGCGATTTCCAGAACATTATTTCCCCTTTATATAACTGGATATACCTATTAAAATATTTAATTCCTATGTAAAATTTCATTCCGATCACCTGACAAAATTAATTAGTATGTAAAGCCTTTTATATTTAAATTCCTATAATTCATATGCAAATACGTAAAATTTATATGCAAATTAGTTTGATGAGTATAGTACGTGCAAAACTTAAATACGTCCTTGAAATTAGAGCACGTCATTACGCAGAACACAGTTATAGGGCGGAGCTGAGGGAAGAGTGTTGCCGTCTCGCTCGCTCGCTAACACGACTCGCATGCCATCTTTTTCGCTCTACACAATGTCAAGTGCAATACAAGTTAACATTTGACCGGATCAACGTAAACACATTGAGCTAACTTCACTCGGGTCGCATTTTTGTTTTGCGCGTACTGCATGTATTTAGTACGCGATTTCGACCATGTTGAATGTAAAATTAATTTTTTATTTTTAAATTTGTATCTAGCCAGTGTTGAATATCCATTTATATTCATAAACAATGTATAAAATAATACTATAGCCCAGCCCGTGGTAGGGCCATCTGGAAACATTATATTGCTACATATATGTATATGTAAATAAGCCTATAGAATAAGAATTCATAGAAATAATAGATATACAAGTAGAGATACAAATATACAATAGAAACTGTATAATAATATTAGAAGTTTGCATACTAGTAAAATATTTTTTGGTAACAGATATTGTGCTTAGTGTATATATAAATATATAATAGTAACAAAACATATGTAACAGTACTAAGAAACATTTGTAAAACACGATTTTTTTTTAAACATATAAAAACCCCAAAAAATTGGAGCGCCCTGTAATCCCGTTCGTCCGTAAAGAGGGAGGAAAAAAAACATATTGCTTATAGCTTACTGGGCCGGTGCGATCGGTTAGCCTTCAAGTAATCGTGTTTGGTGCTATGAATGAGAAATCAAATGGCCCTCTTGTCCCTCCTCCTATTTCATTTCGGCCCATATCCTCTCTATCCCATTCCTCTTTGATCCCTCTATCCCATCCTTCCTATACCATTCCCTATTGGAAATGCATTGGTATCGGCCCTACTGTCGCAAACGTTAAGTTTAGTAGCAGGCGGAATCCAATTGCAAATTATAAACCGAAAAAAATTAATACGCTTGCTACTAAACTTAGTGTGGATATTTAATTTAGGCTTTCAGCTCATAATATAGTTTAATAAACCGAAGTAGAGGCTACTTTTCTTATAGTCTATTATAACGTTGTTTTCTATTATTATTATTTTTCGCTCTTTTTGGTGCATTACTTTTCTCTGTCTATTTTTTCTAACGTAGCTCAACTAATAAAATTTTATATATTAGCACTACTTTATTATAGAAACGATACCTATAGTTTGTTAAATTAAGAAGACATGTATATGGTTAGAATAAAAACTTGTCGTTTACCCAATTCGTCCACAGGAACTGAACTCTTTCTTTCCGTCATGTTACAAACAAGAAAGCACAAGGTCACTCTAAATAACAAATCTATCTAAATTTATCACTTAATAATCACCAATGTATTGCAAAAAAAAATTAACTGCGCAAATAGAAATCGCGTAGATAATGTGCAAATATTTTAAAAACGTGTTCTGGCGGAGCGCGGACTCGTACGTGCACACGCTCCGAGCGTCCAATCGAAACTGGTCTGATTTCGTATATAAATATAGACAGACGTACGTAAACAAAGCGTGGTCGAGGTTGCGTGGGCGCATGATTTTAAACACGTTCCACAGTGGAAGCTACAATATAAAAGGGGAAAGATATTATTAAGGAATTACGACACAGAGAGTGAAGTCCCAATTCAAAAATCTATTGGCGTGGTTTCGAATCTTGGCCAAAAAGCTAGGTGGTTTAGGATTGTTTTGTAACTGATGGCAATTATTACAATTCCACAGGGTCAAGCAAAGGTGCTGGATCTCTAATTGCTACAATTTTGGTAGACTCTTCGCTTCATCTAATTTCAACTTTTACTCAATTCTAGTTTTATTTTCACAAAAATTCTAAATTCAGTTAATTAGACTATTATGCTTGTTTAAAAATATTTGTGTGAGTATGTTTGTATTATATCACGTAAATATATATAAGTATATACAACTGAATGGGTCAACTAAGTGTTTGGAAGTTAGCACTGAAAATTAGTTTTGTGTCGTGATTTTTTATTCTGTTACAGCATATTGCTGAGCTATCAACATCGTTAACTGACAACTCGACGTACAATTTCTCTTATGTAATTTTTGGTTTTCATAATGTTGACGTCACCTTTATTCATAATTAAAACTACGTTTTAACGGTTTTAAGCGTCGAATATTTATTTCGGCGTTTCAAACACTTTCAGTAGCCGTGATTGACGGACTACTGAATAGTGTTTTAATTTAAGCTGTGTTTTAGTCACAGAACTGAAGAAAATACTTTGTAATTTTTTGTTAGTCATTGTTGTTCTGTTTTCTACAGACATGCGCTATTACCTACTAGTTCTTTTTATAGCTTCACGTCGCTTACTTATCACACTGCACCACGAACTTTATGCTTAACCACACTTAGACATTGTATCGTACATAAACATGTATATATTAGTGTTAATGCATATATAATATACAAAGTCATATCTGACGTTTATTTATGCACGTATAATCATCAATTCTCGGTACAAACATTTTTGTCTTGAAAGAAAGTTTTGGCGGGCACGTTGGTGCAGTCACGTAGTCAAGGATACTCGAAGACTCGAGTATATCCCAAAAATAGCATCAGAAGGTGATGCCACAATTCATATGTTGTCTCCTTTCTGACAAAATCTTAATATATATAAAATACGTGTCACGTTGTTTGTCCGCGATGGACTTTTAAACTACTTAACCAATTTTAATCAAATTTGCATACCGTGTGCAGTTTGATTCAACTTGAAAGATAGGATACTTTTTATACCGTTGGAACCGGTAGGTGGCGCTGAGATCGGGTTCTAGAATCCTCCTAACCACCGGGAGCGATTTTGTTGATTTTGTTTTTCTGTGTTTGAGTGGGTCCCCGGATGGTTAAAATTCATAATTGGAACCGGTCGGTGGCGCTAGGATCGTGTACTAGATTTGATTTTTTAAAGCAGGACAACGTCTGCCAGTACCGCTAGTTACTTATAAATAGTAGATGTCAAGTAAAACTTCGAAAACGACTTCCTATTTTATCTAGAAATACAATTTCCTGCGTTGAAGCGGCCTATCATAATAGAGGACAAAACAACCCACAGCCAGGTGGTATGGCAATTTCCCCGTCTACCTGGATGGATGGCTACCACTCCTGGTCTAGGCTAGCAGCCATAACAACCTTGAGTTGTGTTCTGGCTTTAGTGACCAGGTTCCAGTCTCCCTTAATAGAGCAGCAGCGCATTTATATCACCTTTGGTGTTGCGAATGTCCATAGGCGATGGTAACCGCTTTCCATCAAGTGGGCCGTCTGCCTGTCTGCTAAACTCCTGCCATAAAAAAAAACACCTGGAGCCGAATTCTACTATTACTACCTCGTCAAAGTCGCCGCACACTATCGTCTCGATCGCAAGTTTGCCGGATTTCGATACTCTGGTAATTCCAATGGCGTACCACGCGCACGACAATATCTTAATAAATATTTAGTGGAAAAACTCAAGATATAAATGTTTACAAATTTTGGTAGTTACAAGAGTTAACCCATCGCCAACTCTAATATTACGCGGTTCTCTGCTAATCACACGATGTGTCACCAGCTTGGTCAGCATAAGAGCTTCCCGATTATATTACTTTTAATTAATATTATTTTAGTCTTGTAGACCTAAGAACACCTAATTGTAATTTATAATATTAAAAGTTTATATTAAATTGTTTTTTAAAACAAAGGTGTGGTCGCTTATTATATATCTCAGGTGAAACCATTTTTTTCTACTATTATACCGCCGCGACGATATTGAGAACATATATAGCCTTACTTATAATAGTTTGTTAAATTTTAAGAAACTGTTCAGCAACTGATTAACGGAAATCTTACCTATAAACTCCTCTTAAGGTTAAGAGGTGGTGGTAAAGTAACTCATAAATAACTGTCAAAAATAACCAACATCGAGAGGTAGTTTAAGTAACTGCTAAGAGGCAAAATGGCAAGTTTTATTTGAAACAGCCATTGATTAGGGGCTTAAGAGTCTTTTATTTAAGAGATTGCTAATCCTTTCTTATCGAGATTATTATAAGTAAGGCCCATAGTGGTTTTACTAGAATACGAATTTTTAGACATTATCGCTATGGACTAATACTTGGAATATCTTCGCAAGGCCATGATGTTGAAACGGCAGAAAGGGGCCCCTGGAGGGTGTACAGCGCCGTGTCCTCGCCCGTCTGACAATGGTGGCACCCTGAACAGACTCGGGGCTTGCCCAAACTCACGAACCTTTTTGTTTATAGCCTTAAGCACGCAAACAGGCAGACGGCCCACCTGATGAAAAGTGGTTAACATTTTAGAACGCCCTTCTTAAAGAACCCCATGTCATAGCGCGAGGGGAAAACCGTAACGGGAAATTCCCTCTCGATCATTTTTGTACGCGGAATAAATGTTCTAGAGAACCGTTGCGTAGTCGAGGGTGGGAGCTCAAGGAAATGAGGGTGAATATCCCCTCGCTAGTACCCATTATATTTGAGGTATATTCAAGTTTTGAGCGTACTAATATCCCCGCAAATTGCTATTGCGCCTGGCCGCCATTTTGGTGACGTAACCGTAGCCGAACACTCAGTACTGTTAGCATCACTGGCCGGCGAGTACGCGTACATATCGAGTTGCGGATGACGTCACGTGTTAATTTGACAAGGTTCCAGCGCATTACCAATTTGCGGGGTTAATCGAATAGAATAAAGACGGCAACTTTACGTCGATGTTTTCCAACGATAACAACGTATACGACCGACGAGGTGGAGGTCACGTAGGCCATGGACATCCACAATGGCGGGGGACCGAGGAATTCGTACGATGATGTCAATTGAAAGTTAATTATTTCAATTTTAATTAATTAATAAATAAACACTTCAGGGAACGGACCTATATTACGTAATCCATTTTTTTATGTTTACCCTCACCCTCATTGACTTGAGCCGGGAAGCGTGGCCTGTATTTGAGCGGCACAAGCAAGAGCTGCGTGTCATGGACATGAATAAGTTGCCATGTTAGGGAGGTACTTCCGCGTCCGAGGCAGCCTTCATGTCCGTGACATAGCAGACAGACTGGAAGCGAGTCGCTTACGTTGGTACGGCCACGTTTTACGGATACCGGCTAATTACGTAAGGAAGAAATGTCTAGCTATGCTTCCACGAAGGACCAAGACATGCTGGCTTGATATTGTGAAGGCTAACATGAGTACAAATGACGTCAAAACGACAGACGCTGAAGACCGCGCAAAGTGCAGAAGGAGAAATAGGAAAGTGCACCCTGGGCATCAGAGCGAGCGATACTACAAAGCGGTAAACAGCAAAATCGACAGCCCCGAACTTCTCCACAAACTAAGATTCGCTATACCACGAGCTGGATCCCGTTTGCAAAATCGTAAAATATTCGTTCTAGAAGCATGTCGCACTGTGTACTGTCAACAGTCACCACTCTACAGAATTTGTACTGCACACAATAATATCTGCCACGAGCTCGATATTTTCAATGCATCGGTTAAGCACATCAAGAAATTTTACACGCGTTTTTAATTACTTAATTAAGTTCATTATTTATATATTTCTAAATTAATATGTACTCAATGCCTTATGTATAATGTATGATGTGTTCTGTTACAGCCCTACCCTCTCTAGGCAATTATTGCAGAGTCGGCAGGCCACTGACATCAATAGGCTAAGCATCAATCGGCAGTAATTGCCTATAAATACTAAATCTTTTGTAAATTTATCAGAGTCTTCTGGTAATTAGCTAAAGCTATTCAACTACGGACCTGGTTTCTGCCTGCCGGTTGAATAGCCCTAAACTACATTACCAAACCCGGATCCGGTAGACCTTTTAGGTCCCGTAGATTGAGGCTCCAAGTACTGCGTAGTACATAATAAATCTCAGCTCTAGTACTATAGTGTTTTTTTTTTTTAAAACACCCTAAGTATCGGGGACTAACAGTTCGCACCAAGAAGGCCAGTCAGCAAATATATTTTATCTGTATCCTAGTTTTGTTTAAAAGTAAGCTGAGTTGGCCAGTTTGCGAACCAAACTAAAAAAAAGAGATCTAAATATTTATTGTATTTTAAAATACTTACTGATGCTTTTTGATTCCTAACACAATCATTACTTAAAGCGCAAATCGATGGAGAACACAAGGCAGACGCCCGTAGGTTGTTTTGTCGCCTCTTACGACAGGCCCTAAGGGCGCATTCCCACTTTGTCGTGACGGCATATAATCGTGTAGTTTTAAGTGTCGTGGCTTATATGTTTAAATGGAGGTGTTTACATATAGAACGACACGATTTACTGTCGTCTACGACATTTTTTGCAGAGACGACAGATTGTCATGACAGTGGGAACGGCTAGGACGAATCGTAAAACGATAAAACATCGTTTCGACTAAATCGTGAAGGCAAATCTATCGTAGCGACGATATATTCTTTTCAAAAAGTACTACATTATTAGAATTTTGACTTCGTCATTACGTCATTTCGTCACTACTGATCTCTAAGAGAACGTAGAGCCGACTGTAGATTTGTAGCTTGCTAATGATGTGTAAACGAACAAAGCGACTGCCGTGAAACGATAAAATGTCGTCGCGATCCAATGGGAACAGCTAGATACGATAGTCGCTAAACGATTAAATTTTTTACGACAAACAATCGTTATATGGAATGGAAATGGAACGTAATGGGAACAGCCAGAGACGACAGTCGTCCAACGATAAATTAATCGTTACGACATAGTGGGAACGCCCTACCGCAGGAAATTTTATTATTTCTGCGCTCCTGCACGGATAAAATCATCTTGCGGAATCTTACTTAATCATCGACATAGACAAATCTAAAAGTAGCAAAGAAGCAAGTGAGGTGTGTAAGAATAAGCCTGAATGGACTTGGCGTGAAGTTATGTATGTATGTAAAAGTAGCAAACGCACATGTACCGAGCACACTTGAAGCATGCACCCGGTGTGCTTTAATCGTATCAAATATAACGTAATATCCATTAATAATTATAGAACATTGATACATAATACGACGAGATTCATAGAAAATAGTAACACGTGTTGTATATTCCTGGCTAAAATCCAAAGAGAATCACCTCACTGCATAGTGGAATCATTTGAATGATTGAGGGCATAACGCCGTGGTAGAACCATGTTAGAATCGTTACGTTGATTACAGCTCTTAGAGGCCATCTCGATGGCTGTTATACCACGCTCTCACAGAATATCGGCGTGAAACGGCTAGCCTTAAGCTAATTGTATTTCATGCGATGAGTGAGAGTTTCGATTGCCCATTACCCCCTCCCCATATCACATTCTCATTTTTATCTCCCATTTTTAACTGTCTATCCCTTCCTGAAAGCTGGCACCATGTTAGCTTCGCCCTCGGCGTTGCGAACGTCCATAGGCAACGGTAACCACTTTCCATCAGGTTAGTAGTTAGTGAAATAGTAAAATCAGGAACATTAAGTAAGAGACGACACAAAACGTACAGGATAGGTCAGGCCCATCCTCCAAATGAGCGCCATTATATAGCACAAATAGCAGAAGTGCTAAAGAGAGCTCAGGTGAAGAGGTTGTTTATCAGGATCGTAGCAAGTGGTGATCCATGATCTCTACCTACCCTCATGAGTAACAGGCGTGAGCACGTACGTAAAACAAAAAAATCTGATATGTCAAATCAGGCGACCGTAAACCGGAAGCCATTTTACTGTACAGACAAAACGGCACATGTATCAATCATTGTGTCACAATGGCTGCGTTCCACAAGAGGCTCACAACGACCACGTTCACGACCGCGATTTTTCCCCTTCCACTTGCTTGCGGACGTTGCTGCACATGCACTTCCTCACAACACCAGCATGTAACAGACATACACTACATTAGTATAAGTTTAATATTAATATTAGAATAAATTAAATATACGTAACCACAAAAATCACAACAACAAATACCAGAACACAAAAATCACTAAATTAATGTCACAAGAACCAAAATAACCAAAAAGCGTGTTTAGCGTGTGTTGTTAACCAAAAAAAAAACTAGAGCAACGGATTATGGAGCATCGATGTTATAAGTCACGAAATACTAATTGCAATGTCATTGGTTGATTTGAAACTAGCGTCTTCTTCAATGTCAATCGATAGAGACAATTAATGACTCTGCGATCAACGCCCACTTCAAACCACGTCTTGACATGGGTCGTTTTGAGCGCTGTGTGATCGAAAATGACGTTACGACGACATTAGTGTCGTTTTCGCCAGGACCATAACGACAACGGTCGCCATGCGGAACGGCAGACGGAGCATTTTAGGCGTTGTGAGCTACCAGCGGAACGCACCCAACATAATTGATTAATGTCATCCTGTCAGGACAGTTGTCCTCCGATTCAAGAGTACGACCCGAAATATTCACTACTATCTTTTACCCGCGACTTTGTCCGCGTGGACTCCTAAAATAAAAGCAAAAAAGTACAATCAGTTACTCCTCATAACATCAGCTTCAAATACAATTTCCTCCGTAGGGTATCTGTCTGTCTGGATGGCTATCCACCCTGGTCTAGAGTATGCCGCCAAAACAGAGAGAGCAGCAGGGCATTTGTAATAGCGCAAGGCGATAGTAACCACTTTTCATCAGGTGGGCCGACTGCTTGGCTGCTGATCGCATGCAATAAAATTTTTTCATAAAAAATGTTCATAAAATTAAAACTACTGGGCCAATCTGTGTCAAATTTTTAGGGGACCAAATGGCAGCTATTTCGCGTCGAACAAAAAATGAATCACGTAAATCGGATTATAAATCTCAGAGTAATCGGTGTACATATGGAACGGAGTGGATTTTTTTTCATAAAGTGTGCACAAAATGAAAACTACTGGGCCAAACTTTCTTTCTTTCTTTCTTTCTTCTACAAAATACATACATACATACAAAACAGGCGCTAATTATAGAACTACATATATACATACATACATAACTTCACGCCAGGTCCCTTGCGGGGTAGGCACGAACAACAGAGCGCCATTTAGGCTTATTCTTACACACCTCACTTGCTTCTTTGACATTCATAGTTCTTGTCATGCACGCTCGTCTGTTCTTAAGGCTCCTGACATCACCTTCTGCTAGTACACGATCAATTTGATCATGGAAGGTGTGTCGTGGCCTTCCGCGACTTCTGCATCCATCCACTTTTGCATTGTATATCTGTTTAGTCATTCTTTCATCATACATTCTTTCCACATGCCCGAACCACCGGAGCATTCCTTTCCTTACCTTCACCCCGACACTCTCTTTCAGACCAACTCTCTTTCTTACTTCGGTATTACGAACGCGGTCCGCGAGCGTCACTCCGCAGATTTTGCTCAGTGCTCGCATCTCGACCGCGTTTACTCTACTTTCGTGCTCTCCATTACATACCCAACTCTCGCTTCCATACGTGAGCGTAGGTACCAGCACCGCGTTGTGTATGGCAAGCTGGGCCTTCTGGCTGAGGTTCTTAGCGCCTACAAGTTTACCTAACGCTCCATTCACACTATTCCCCAAATTCACTCTTCTTTCTATATCAGCGGTGTACCTTCCATCCCTGCTAAAAGCACATCCGAGATATACAAACTCATTCACTTGTTCTAGCATAACGTCATCGACCATTATCCTTGCATTCGTTCTGATTTTTTCTCTTTCAAACACCATCACCTTTGTTTTCTTCGCATTCAAATTATAGAACTAATAGAAATATACCATTATTATTCCATTAAAGAAGTGGCCCATTGTATCGTTTAGAAATAACAGGGTGCATAACAAAATTGATTGTTAACCTTAAACAGAAAACATGAAAGGAACAACTATGTAAATAATAATCGCAACGGACAAGTGGTAAAACGAATCGCAACTAACAAGTGATAAAATGAATCTCAACAAAATTTTAACTTGAAATTTTACGGGCCGATTGTTAATGTACTTGTCCAATTTGAAAACCCAAGGTGTAAAAAATACCTAAAATCGTGAGCACTGCGAAATCTATTGATGATAGAATGAAATAATGTACTACGACTTTGCAGAACACATCATTATGTACAAAAAGTGTCGCGACAGCATATGTCTAACTATTATAGTTATGACACAATAAGTGTTCTTTTATTTTAATTTTTTAATTAAAATGCCCCTGCTAGAAAAGGCTCTTTATTTGTATCTTGGTATTAATCCTTATCAAAATAAATTACTTCATATTCAAGACTGCTTCAATACCTTGATATAACTTTTTGAATTATTCAATTCGGACATTCCATTCGAAAGATATCACGAGTTTAAAAATGTAAGAATTAGTGACGGTGACCACGTGACTGTGACATCTTTTCGTGAGCCAAAAATCCGTAAGACCCCCTCTATATAGAAGTTTCACTTCAATAAATAAATTATATTGAAGTAACTTCTTGAGGAAGGGTTAAGCGCTTCGTTACGTAACGCGTTGCGGCGCCCCTCTGTATAGCTTCCCTTTCTCTTACGCATGCGGCAGCGGTAGGCAGACTCCTCCTCTCTCACTCTAACCCACAGTGCTAGCCATATTCCTTCTAATGTACATATTCAAGAATTGTAACTAAAATTACAAATATAGTTTATAATCATTATATAAATAAATTATAATTATTATATAAATATTATATAAATCATTATATTAAATATAGTTTATAAATAAATAAATATAGTATATATATAAGTAACCTTTCCCTACATTATTAAATATACATAAAATTTAAGTAATATCCTAAACTTTTTCTCAAGTCAAACAATTTCATTATTAAATAGTTTAACTTCGATTAGTTTAAGTTCACACTCCTGTCGGGCGTCCCGAGAAGCATTTTTTTATTAAATTTAATAATAGATTAGAATAGAAGAATAATTATTATCTGTGAGTAATAGTATAATGTATATCTCTAAAGTTTCACTTCTACCACATGAGTAAATAAATGGTACAGAGATTAAGCTCCTTAGGAACGTGCAAATTTGTTACCTATCTCGTAGGGTTGTCACAATAGATAAAGATAAATTAAACAAAACATTTGTTAAATAGTTTTATTATTCAGTATAATAGAATAGGTACATAAATTACAAATTACTTACTCTAATAATTTTCTTTTTATAATTTTTGTTTTTTATTTTTATTATTTCTTTTAATAGTGTGGTAAATTCTGAATCTAACAAAGTTTTTTTTAAGTAATCTATCGGGAAACACTCACATGGCACATCAAATCGACAATCTGTAATACGTTTAAGTATTTCATTGCCAACATTGACAATATTTATTTCAAGATCAAAGTACTCGCGAAACTTTTGCGTTCATCCCCACTTCCTTGAGCCGCTTCGCTCTTGTACGCAACGGTTCTCTAGAACGTTCCTCTTGCGCACCGTGGGGATTTGGAATGAGCTCCCAACCGTGGTTTTCCGTCTGCCTGTCTGCTGTACTCTAGCTATAAAAAAAAAACTTTTGCTCGAGCAATTCAACAAATGCAATAAAATTATCAGGAGGTATAATTAAAAAACCCAATTTAGTTTATGATGAAGATCATGTTTAGCAAACAAGATTAAATTCAAATGCAAAGTTTCGAGTACATGCTACTAACCGTCAAAGAGTTCTCTTGTAAGCAGATAATGCTGGTTGCAGCAGCAGTTCATGATAAAAATTAAGCATAATTATTTAAGTCTTTACGATGTCTTACAGAATTCAGAAAATAAGAATAAAAACTTAACAATTTTTAATAGATCTATAAATAAATAATTGACTCCATATCGCTGTCGGCGAGGAGCGTGCCCAAAATGCTGGCCGCATTTCCACGTTGTATGGCAACGCTTATTCGTTGCCCTAGGTACAAGCCAGCCTTTTGGTCACGCGAGACCTCAATAAGACGCCTTGAGAGGTCTTGATAGAGGTGATGAGCTCCAGGCCCCCACGGCCCCAGGGTCTCGACCCCGAAAGCCACAAATACGTACCCACTACCAATGGATACATATTTGCGACATTTCAGGGCCTCCTGGTGTGCAGCAGCAGCCCCGGCTGTCACGGCTGTGTCTGAAAGGTGGGACGCCGCCAAAGTATCGACACAAGTTGCATCCCATACTAGAGGGCGTCCCATCTTCCATGGCACCAACGACATCCCGTCTGGTCTCTTATCATCGTCGCGGCACAGTCCTTGAACCAAGGACAGCCGGTGCCCCGGCGGTGGCAAGAGACCGACGGATAATGTCATTAAGTGTAGCATGCCGTGACATCCTACCAGCGCTCCTTGCGCATGACAAGCCATGGTGGCCTAACTCATCAACTCTATCTCCGCACCGACAGCGATGTGGCACCACAACACCTGCCTCCAGACGAATGCAGGCAGCAATCCTGAATGTAGTGTCATCCAAGAGAGTGCCTAGATTCGCCGAGGGAAGGGCTTGGAGCCACAAACCTGACTCCCATTTAGAGACAGCTAAAAGACGGGCGCGGTCAGTTTCGCCAATACAGGAAGACAAAAGGTTCTCTTGTATTAGCTTGCTGAGCGGTCCGTCCCATAGCTTCTGCGACTTCGGTTCCGCGGGTTAATTATGCGTTGGGTAAGCCAAGCATTTCTGGCCTCAGTCAAGTATGGGACCTCAAAGCCACTAAGTGACGGATGATTTGATTATTGATTTATGATTTAACATGATAAAAATCATGTTAAACTAACATACAAAACTTCGTGACCGTGCTACTACCCGTTGAAGCGCATCAGGTTATATCTATCATATTATTGCATTGTCACTGAAGTTACGATACCTAACTATACAAAATTTCAGCTCAATCAGACATCGGGAAGTGGTTCACGTCTTAGTTGCAATATTTGAACTTAACACACATACAGTAAGTAGATAGATACTACATACAAACCCACCACATACCTACAAGTATTTAGTAAAAGCTTGATATCTAATAACAATAAAAAGGTAAAAATACACCTGTTCTTATTAAAAAACTATTACTTACTTGAAAAGGTAATAATCAAATATTTACTTACGTATTGTACTCCTTGGGATAGTTAAAGTAGGATGTATTTTTGTTTTTTCTCATATTATTCATACACACAGTACAATAAACAACCATTATTAATGTATACTAATAATATATACTTAATAAAATACCACGTTTTCACATTTAAATATTCAAACATGCAGCAAACAAAACAACGTGCGTCGCACTGCCGCCCCTGAGTTTGTCCACTGGCTGCGCCGGCGTAAACTGGTTTTGACCTGTCTCGGCGCGTACGCGACAAGCGGCCAGTGGTCACGCACACATGCCCCGCGCGCTTGTAGCAGTGCAATCGATTCCTTGCGCTGGATCGACTGTTGCGTAACTATGTTCTATATCTCAGTCTTTCCATCACAAACAAAAGCGCAGGGTTGTAAGGGAGGAGGGGGTTTTTAGTGGGTATTGAGGTTGCTCGCCCGTGCGGCTTCGCTCGGAGTCTCCACACTACTCTGTGTCATCCATCGCGGACGGAGCACAAATAAAGCATACTATTGCTAGTGTAATCGCCCCCGATCGATGCGTTCCGCTTCCTAGCGGCGGCCCAGTGTGCGCAAATCGGTTAAACATTTTCCTTCGCCTCAAAAAAAAAAAATAGTGCAATCGATTCAAGCGGTTGTATGAAGCTTTAAGGCCTAGGCCGCACTACGGTTATTTCCCGGGAGCGGTTAACCGCTATAACCGCGATACCGCGCGAGACGTACACACTGCGATTATAAACCGCGAAACCGCCCGTGATTTTTTTCACAGTTTGAAGATGGATTTCAAAAGAGCAGTATGTGTTTTGGTGCTCTGGTACTAAGAAATAGAAAAAAAAGTCAACGAAAATTTCACAAATATTGGGTCCATCCACTCACTACCCGTAGATTTGAGAAAGGTTTCTTTCAGAAAAAATATAAAATTTTAAGAGAACATCCAGAGAAATTTTCCAACTACTTTTGAATGTCAGTAACCAGCTTCAGTAAAATTTTAATTTAATTGTAACGGGACGACAACACAACTATTCTTCGCGGCGGTCGGCCGGATACTAGCCAAAAACCGCCCGCGGTTAATGCATAGTGCGTGTGCGCCCACTAAGTTCTATGGCTTACAAATTTTGCTACGGTTTCTTACCGCGACATTTTTGTAACATTTCACGGTTTTAAAATCAGTCGCGGGTAAAAACCGCAAGTGCGGCCGCTTGTATTCGTTTTCGTGTTTCATAAACTCACACGGTTAATAACCGCTGCGGTTTCCCCGTAGTGCGGCCTAGGCCTTGCCGCCTTGCTCTGTACCGTTTATTTACTCATGTGCTTCTACTGCGTTTGGATTGTACACACAAATATAGACAATTTTATTCATTTTCATTTATTTAATAAATGCCCCTGTCACCGGAGTGAAGTGAGCATACAAAAACTAATACATACAATACGGATATAATCCGGAGTGAGACCATAAGAGTGAAACGAGTTTAGAAATGAACACAACGGATCACAGAATCAATTTTAAAGTCAGCTTAAAGCACACCATTGCGTGTTTCATTACCGGACAGCGCCATCTATCGAAGACGACTCGTAAACAAGGTGTAATATTATATTTAGAAGTTAGGATTACTATAGTGTTATTAGAACTATATAAACACGTATAACACAAGTATAAACATAACTGAACACAACCAGTCCAAACGGAATGCACGATTCAATTACACGTTCAAAGTCCGTCACTAATTAAATTACCGAACATGTCTTGCTCCGCTTGTGTTTATCGCTCGATTGCCTCATCTCTCAATTGGGGAATTGCTTTATACGGTATAAATACAATATGTCTTCTCGGCCACGTGGACTGAATTACCTATAATCACACCTAGCTAATGCCTTCCATGAAAGATTACAAAACACTATGGACTGTTTAGAAATGCAGCCCATTTGGACTTCTTTTGTTTACATTGTCCCATTAGAAAAATCACAGATTTTAAACACAATGTAAACAAAAGAAGTCCAAATGAAAATCTACAGGTATGCAGGTGTGAATTTGTCTTTTGTCAGGACCTAAGTCGTCAATCAATGAAGTCTTTTGTCGTAATGCCGTCAAAACAGTGGCGCAGCTTGCCTTAGATGGGTCTTGTATCAAAATGTGTTGGGGGCCCAAAGAAAAGAGTTTAATTTAAAAGAAACAAAAAGCTCGAATTGAATTCAAATAAATAATCAAATAAATATATTGATTATAAGTTATCTTATACTATTATATATAGCTGAAGAGTTTGTTTGTTTGTTTGCTTGAACGAGCTAATCTCAGGAACTACTGGTCTGATTTTAAAAAATCTTTATCGAGGAAGGCTAGTATAGTCTTATATACCATCACGCTAAGAGCAATAGGAGCGGGGCACCAATGAGGAATGTTTCAAAATCGGGGTTTATTTTGTAACTAGGGGAGCATTAAGTATTATAAGTAAGCCCGTAAGCTTAAATAGAAGAGCAATTTAAATCAAAAATAACTTTCTCGCTTTTTTTCGGCAAGCTTTTATTTTTGAAACCATCCATAGCTGAAGACCAGTTCAGGTTTTCTAGATTTTCAGTTTCTATATAGACAATAATGACAAGTCTGATGAGCCGTTCCTGTTGAACCAAGTTTTGAAGTTGAAGTTTGCCTATACGCAAACATAAAAAAAAAAAAAAAAAAAACCAGCAGTTATTCTCAAAAATGTCATTAACCTATTTATAGATTAACTAGCTGTACCCGGCAGACAATGTCTTGCCCTTAAAAAATAAAAATTTAGAAAACGATTGCAGCGCCATCAACCGGGACCAATCGTTAATCTAAGCCATTCTCGAATCTACTTACTTACTTGAATAAACACAAAAAATCATCAAAATCGGTCCCATCGTTGAAGAGGTGTTCAGCGGCGCCACCTACCGGCTCCAATCGTGTATCTAAACCATCCCGGGATCCACTTGGAACACACACACAAAAATAATTCACCTAAATCAGACAAACGAAAATGAATTTAAATGCAGTCACCATTGCCGAAATCGGCCGGGAGAGATCATAGCAAATGAATGGCTAGACTGATGTTTTTTAATGATATTTTTTTTATTGATGAATAACATATTTTAATACTTATTATGCTATTCCGAACGAAGAGAATTCCAAAAACACAAAAATCCTAAAATTGCTCCAGCCGTTAATCATCATCACTATCATCATCACTATCACTACATAGTATAAAACAAAGTCGCCTTTTCTGTCCCTATATCCCTATGTGCGCTTAAATCTTTAAATCTACCCAACCGATTTTGATGTGGTTTTTTCCAATAGATAGAGTGATTCAAGAGGAAGGTTTATATGTATAATACATGCATCATATACTAAGGCAACATTGCTAATTTTAGTGATGCCCGTGCGAAGCCGGGGCGGCTCGCTAGTGAGTTATAAATGGTGTAACTAATACTATGTTTTATATATTGATAACATTTTTGAGAATAACTGCTGGGTCAACATCAGCATCAGCACAATCTTTTGTGTGTGTTATTGGATCAAGTGTTCGGAGGTTGGCACTGAAAATCAGCGCTGTATCGGGATTTAAAAAAAATCGAAACAGCACAATGCTGAGTTGTCAACCTCGTTGGCTAAAAACTCGACGTACGGGCCTTTATTTGTTTATTTAATATTATACATGTTTTTGTGTAAAAATTGACAATTTATTGTGGTTTTTTTTTCTTTTATGTATAGCGTCGTATTTTTAGTCAATAAATATTTTTTTTTTTTTTTAAGATTGTGGATAACATTTTAGGAATTTTCGCTTACACAATTTCGGGGCCGCTGTAGCCCGGAGGTCCCGTACCATTGATACAGGTGATAACGCGGTATCTACCCTGACTGTGTAGGACCATTGTGGAAAATGAAAACAAAAAGTACTGGGCTGTTGGGGTGCGCTACTAGTGGTACTATGTTTCTGGGAATACGACGTCTGCTCGTCGCAATGGGGGATAATGGGTAAAAATGGGCAGACGGTGACTCGCTGCTCCCCGCATGAACCCCAAAAGTGCTATACAAGACAAGGGCAACATGGATGTGATTGGTTGGGATTAGAGAGGTGGGCTGTAGGTTCACCGATGCTACTTCCGACGTTAGGCCTTTTATCACTTCCACCCCTGGAGCTTGAGTCTTAGCTCTGGTGATCTCCACTCCGTGCCTGCTGGTTAAGTCAAGCACGGAGGCGGGGCCTTGCCTTGGCCCCCGGAGTTGGGTACGACGTGTCGCTACTCACCTAAGGCTTCGCCACAAAACCTCCTTGCGGGCTTATTACTATTATGTGAAAATGTTTAGAAGTGTGAATAATACCGACAAACCGGCGGTTACGTCCATAATAGGCTCCGAAGCCTCCTATTGCTAAGCCGTTCATCACCTAACAGCTGCTCGTTTCTCAATTCACAAGTTGAAATCCTATCAAAACCAGAATGGACTGGTGCCGCCACCTGTGTCGAGAGCTCGTGCTTTGACAATGCTATCGTAATATTCAACGTTGCCAATAGGAAATCGTTCAATAATTCAAGAGATAACACTAATGTTTTTCTACTGATAACTGCGGCCATAATTATAAACATGAACAACGGGGACCGATACCATAGAGATAATTCGCTTGTCCTTGACATAGTATTTTTACAAACTTTTATCTTGCAAATGAATATATTGTTTCAGGTTACGAGACACGAATTAAAAATGCTGTTAGAATTACTATAGAATTTATTAGATCTATACAAACACACTGAACACAACCATTGCTAACGTAATTTACGATTCAATAACACGCGCAAAGTCCGCCACTAACGTCTTGCCTCGCTTGTGAATATTGCTAGACTGCCTCACCCCTCCGTTCGGGCATTGCTTTATACTAAACTATACAATATGTCTCGACACAATACTCGACCGCGTAGCAATAATTTCTAATAATCACACCTGGCTAATGACTATTAAAGGATTGCAATACACGTTGGGATGTTTTTCTAATTACAATTTTAAACGCAAAGTAAACTAAAGAAGACGTTCATAAAAGTGCTTCAATGCTATTAGATCGAAGGACGCTGGCGGGTAATAAATTGTTTTAATCTTAAATTTATATAAATCTTGTGACACGATGATGTTGCCAATAAACTTCAAAACTACAGAACCGATTTCAATCAAATTTGCACACCGCGTGCAGTTTAATCCAACTTAAAAGATAGGATACTTTTACCGCGTTGGAATCGGTAGGTGGCGCTGAGATCGTGTTCTAGAATCCTCCTAATCACTTGGACTACTTTTGGTGACTTTGTTTTTGTGTTTTAGTGGGTTTCCGGATGGTTTAGATTCACGATTGGAACGGGTAGGTGGCGCTGGGATCGGGTCCTAGATTTTATTATCTAATGGCTGAATCGGTATCGGTTTGGCTGAAAATTGTTGGGGAGGTAGCTTAGAACCTGGAGACGGACAAAGGATAATTTTTATCCCGTTGGAACCAGTAGGTGGCGCTGAGATCAGGTTCTACAATCCTCCTCATCACCGGGAGCGATTTTGGTGATTTTTTTTTTGTGTTCGAGTGGGCTCCCGAATGGTTTCGATTCGCAATTAGAGGCGGTAGGTGACGCTGAGATCGGGTTCTAGAATCCTCCTGATCACCTGGAGCGATTTTTGTGATTTTGTTTTTGTGTCATGGAATAAAGTCTTTTAGGAATTCAGAAAATAGGCGGTACGAAGTACGCCGCGGGTCAGCTAGTATTATATAAAATTAAAGCTAGGCATGTTTGCTGACGAGTTTCTTGCGCCGCTTCTCTTCAAACCACATGTCGCGAAGCGGTGGTGAAAGAAGATAAGGCTTCCATAGAGACAATAATAACGATAAACAAAATTAAAATGAACAAGTTGGTAGGATGAACAAAACTTTGTCAATACTCATTGACATTTCTACAGTGAACACGGCTACTGAAGTGGCCGAAACGTCGGAATAATAAAAATCAAATAACTTACCGCGCTTAAAACCGTTAAAACGTAATTTTATTATTATAGTTATATTATTTTGTACAAGGTTTTTATCACTGTATGTTAAATATTTTCGTCAGGTAGATAAGGAACCCTAAAGCGGATGATAGATGCACGAGTAAGTATGCCCATTTATGGTTCTACGACCTTCTCCGTCCGTGTGTGTTTTCAGAAGAGAAGAGAGTAGAGACTAAAATGTACGCGAGCTTGCTCGCGCAACTACTATCATCACCCTTCCCATGTGTATTCGGCGTACACGTAGAGCAGACATACATAATGGTACCAGGCTAGCACAAACACAAAGAGGTTTAGCTAAACAACATGTAATCTAGACGGTCGAGGTTATTGAACTTCCCCAACCGCAGGGCGGTCGAGACGTCTAGGTGTTTGACCTTCAGATTGCAAGGGTGAGACACACTAACAAACTATACTGTCGATCGATTGTGCTGTCTTGATATCTAGACTATCTAATAACATAAGGGGGTTCTGAATTACTACAATAATTTTAAAAAAAGAGATAAAAGTCAGCGCGGCTTGTTTTTTTTATAACGTGAGTCAGCAGACAGGCAGACGGCCCACCTGTTGGAAAGCGGTTACCAGCGCCTATGGACGCGCATTTGCACTTAAATTAAAAAGTGAAGTTTTTTCAATCATTTTTTTCGTTTTGAATATGGAGGCCACCCTCCAAGGAGAACCACCATCTCAGTATATTAAAAAGTGTCCACTGAAGGGCAGCAAATTAAGATGGCGCCATAATAGCAATTGGAAAAATAGCGCCACAAATAATTAGAGTGGGATAATAGATTAAAGAAGGAAAGAAACACTTCCTCTTTGTCACCGCGCATTTTACGAAAATGTAACTATTGCATGTCTTCTCATGGTGGAATTTTCAGTTAGTTAGTTATCTTAATTAGTGAAATAGGTTTCAAAAATTAAATTGGTCAATATATATATACATTCTCAATACGAGAGTCTCAATACTGTTCCAAATTATAATTTTTATTTTCCTTTTCCTACACTAGCTCTACTTTGACGAGTTTTCGAACCATAATTTGCTGTTTACAGATGGACACTTTTTCAACTGATCCGCCATACTAGATGGATCTCCTTACCTCTACCCTCCATAGTTTTGAATGTCAAACGTTACATGTTCGTTCCGTCGTTTAGAAATCAACGTTTTTTATTTATTAATTCTGAAGCGGTACAAAGTTTGCCAGCTCAGCTAGTATTGAACAGAAATCTATATACTTCACTGTGTTCTAGTAACAATAGCCCGTCGCTAGAGCTAACAAATACTTGCCAAATAATGAACCGCGAAGCTCGACACACCCTTCAAACCACCTATGAAATGTGATAAACATTCTATATATACACGATGAAAACACGATTTATCTATTTTAACAATGACGCGATTGCTAAACACGCCAGACATTTTGCGCGTAATACAATTCTACGCCGTAAAAACCCTTCACTGTAAACATTTCTTTGAGATTTGTTAGATAAAACGCATTAGATTGCGACGATGCGACGCACTCACCATTATGATGTTTTTAGTCCGTAAACAAACTTCGTAGCAGCATCAGAGCTTTGATGTTTGACTATCTTATATTAATAAAGCTGAAGTTTGTTTGCTTGAACGCGTTAATCTCAGGAACTACTGGTCTGATTAGCAAATTTCTTTCAGTGTTAAATAGCCAGAGAAAGGTTATATATCATCACGCTAATCAAGATCAATAGGAGCGAAGAACCAATGAAGAATGTTTCCGGGGAGTTTGGAGTTCAGCAAACAGGCAGCCTATGGACATTTGCAACACCAAAGGTGCTATCAATGTTCTGCCACTCTTTAGGAGAAGACTGAGACTGAAACCTGTCCACTAATGTCGGAATACAACTCTTGCTATCGCAGCATGATTCAGGTCAGTATTTTGATGCATTGGGTATTTTTTGCGATTTATCCAAAGCATGTTACAAATGAAGAATATTAGAAAATTGGGGTTTTTTTAACTTAATATTTCCATAACTTGTTGCGACTTGAATACATAATAAAACTATGTTTTAACGGTTTTTAGCGCTGTAATTTATTTGATTTTTGCTGTTTCGACGTTAAGTAAAAACCGTTAAAACGTTTTTTTTTTCTTTATGTCACTTTTTTTACTATGCCACGCGGACGAAGACGCGGGCAGAAGCTAGTTATAGATAGGCAGTTTAACAATAACCAAAGATTAACTGACTCTACGCGAACTCAGCAAATGCTGGTTGATAACAATCAACGCTGGTCTTCCGTTAGTGCCAAGCAGTAACGTCACCCTTACAGAAGAAAAAAATTGACACTGCATTGTCTTTCATACAGTCGACTATATGACTTAGTGTAAAGCAAATTAACAGAAATGCATCAATCACCTTAGTAATTAGTAAGTAAACTAATGACCCATTTATAAACGTTAAAGAGTACTAATTGAAAGTAATTAGAGATAATCCTATATTGACGATAATTATGCGTCCATTTTGCAATTAACACATTAATGTATTATCAGCCCGTAGAGGTGTCTACCTTTTTATAAAAAAATAATTAAAAACAACTTTTTAAACATAATGCTTTCGCTAAACGATGTATTCTATTTTTAGTATTTCTTGTTGTTATCTATCTATCATATAATAAAACTGTAGAGGTCGAATTTCTGTATAATGAAAAAGATGCTAAAAACCGAGTCAGGGGGATGTAAGAAGCATAATAGAACTAATTTAGATTTTCTTGAAATTTTTGTTTCTCTGTTTATCTGTCTGTTTGTACCGGCTAATCTCCGAAACGACTGGACCGATTTACATGAAATTTTGTATGGTAGCTTATACTCCTGGTCAACAAGTAAAATACTTTTGATCCGGAAAAATTCGAGCGTTCCCGTGGGATAGTTAAAAGTCGATTTCAATGCGGTTTTCGTTGACCGACAGCAAATTACCGGACTTAAAATCTGCGCAAACTTCTGATCCCAAGAATCCCACGGGAATTTTCTAGAGATCTGAATATTAATATTATAGATATTTAAATATTTTCAATAATTCAAATTCTATGTAACGGGTGGTTAAATTTCAAGGGCCGATGTTGATTTTGAATAAAATACAAACTATTTAGGAAATTATTGTAATTTTATTTTATTATGATATATTGGTGTTACTCAATTATGTATGGAATAAAATATCGGCCAAATGGGCGCCGCGACCACGGCGGCACACCTCCATCCGATGGTCCAAATTTTCGATGACCCTGAGGCATAATGGAGGTTCTATGCCGTTAATGTGCCGAATTATCTCATCCTTTAGCTCTTGAATTGTTGCTGGCTTATCGACGTACACCTTTTCTTTTAAATAACCCCAAAGAAAAAAGTCCAACGGTGTCAAATCACATGATCTTGGCGGCCAATTGACATCGCCATTACGTGAGATAACACGGCCATTGAATTTGTTGCGCAAAAGAGCCATTGTTTCGTTAGCTGTGTGGCAAGTGGCACCGTCCTGCTGAAACCACATATCGTTTACATCCATATCTTCCAATTCGGGCCATAAAAAGTTCGTTATCATCTCACGATAGCGAACACCATTCACAGTAACTGCCTGACCGGCCTCAGTTTGGAAAAAATACGGCCCGATGATGCCGCCAGCCCATAAACCGCACCAAACAGTCACTCTTTGTGGGTGCATTGGTTTTTCGACAATCACTCTTGGATTCTCATTCGCCCAAATGCGGCAATTCTGTTTATTGGCGAATCCACTGAGGTGAAAATGTGCCTCATCACTGAAGATGATTTTCTTCGAAAATTGATCATCCACTGTTGCCATTTCTTGCCACCATTCTGCCCATTCACGACGTTTGGACTGGTCAAGAGGCTTTAGTTCTTGAGCCAATTGCACCTTGTAAGCGTGTAAATGCAAGTCTTTATGCATAATGTTCATCAACGACGAGCGTGAGAGGTGCAATTGTTGGGCACGACGACGAGTTGAGGTGGACGGCTCTTCAGCCACACTATCGCGAACAGCAGCAATATTTTCTGCAGTACGAGCTGTACGAGCATGCACTGGTGTTCTCACATCTTCTACAGACCCGGTTTGCTCGAATTTTTCCACGATTTTTGCGATTGTACGCACATTTGGACGATCAAATTGACCAAAAAAATCACGAAGTGCACGATATGCATTTTGATTTGAACGCCCATTTTCATAATAAGTCTGGATAACTTTAACACGTTGTTGGATTGTGTATCTCTCCATGGTTCAAATTGAGTAAGTCTAAAATAGAGAAATGTCAAATAAAATTCGGAAAAAAACTTGGCGTTTAGGTGTGGTTCACATTCAACATCGGCCCTTACAATTTAACCACCCGTTATAAAACACTGCGATCTTTGCCACTCATCCAACGCGGACGAAGTAGCGGGCGAATCCTAATCTATACATTTAAATAAAATTGGAGTGTCTGTTTATAATATTGAAATAACCGCTTTTTACTACATGCATATATATATATACGGTACATACACCAAAATAACATTTTTTACATTTTTTGTCTGTCTATCGGTCTGTTTGTTCCAGCTAATCTCAGTAGCTGATGTAATAAGGAGTAACTTAGACTTTTATTTTAGAAAAAAAACTTTTATTTTTGAATTATGACGATTTTCAATCACCACGCGGGGCGCAGCTAGTCACTTATATTTCTGAACGTAATACTAAAAAAAATTAATACCTTGATTTATATCACAATATGCAAAAGTGACGTGTTTTTTTATTGCTGGAGTACACGGCTGACAGGCTGACGGCCCAACTGTGATGGAAAGTGGTTATCGTTGCCTACAAACATTTACAACACTAAAGGCATTACCAATGTGCTGCTGGACTCGTCAAAGGTCTTCTTGAATCTAGCCATGGCTGGTATTACCCGTAACATAATCGTAAGTTGCTTAATTCGGAGATATATAACATGTCTGTTTGCCTGCTGTATGTCCTTTATAGAGTCATAATTTGATTTCATTTTGATGAAATTTTGTGTGTGTGTGTGTGTGTGTGTGTGTGTGTTTGAGTGGGTCCCGGGATGGTTTACGGCCACAATTGGAACCGGTAGCTGGCGCTAAGATCGGGTTCTAGAATCCTCCTAATCATCTGGACCGGTTTTGGTGATTTGTTTTTGTGTGTTTGAGTGGGTCCCTGGATGGTTTAGATTTACAGTTAGAACCGACAGGTGGCGCTGAGATCGAGTTCTAGAATCCTTCTAATCACCTGAATCGCTTTTGGCTCCCGTGGTATATAGCGTCATGTTATATAGCCCATGACACTTCCTGTTAACGTAGCTTTCCACATTAAAAGAATTTTTAAAATCGGTTTTGTAGATCCAGATATTACCAACAACGTCACAAACTCACAAACATTACCTCCATATAATACATTATATACATAACTTCACGCCAGGTCCCTTGCGGGGTAGGTACGAACAACAGAGCGCCATACAGGCTTATTCTTACACATCTCACTTGCTTCTTTGACATTCATAGCTCTTGTAATGCACTCTCGTCTGTTCTTGAGGCTCCTGACATCACCTTCTGCTAGTACACGATCAATTTGATCATGGAAGGTGTGTCGTGGCCTTCCGCGACTTCTGCATCCATCCACTTTTGCATTGAATATCCTGTTTGGTCATTCTTTCATCATACATTCTTTCCACATGCCCGAACCACCGGAGCATTCCTTTCCTTACCTTCAGCCACTCCATATAATATTAAGTATATATAATAACAGCCCATAAATGTCCCCTGCCGGGCTCAGGCCTCCCATTATGGGGGTACGGACAGTATACCCGCCACGTTAGTACAAGGCAACTTGGCAGGTTTGACACATCCGTTATCAAGATGTACAGGTTGCATCACGATGTTTTTCTTCCCCGTTGTTATCACGTGGTAATTGTAACAATATGCACATTAGGTCAGCAAACTAAATAAGTGGTGCATGCGTTCCGGCCGGGATCGAACCCGCGCCCTTTGGGTTTGGGACGCGTGCTCTAGCCACTATGCTACCACGACTTTTCATGTTTGTATTATTATCTGCTTCCTTTTATATTGAACACTCGTAGCGACATTTATCTTAAAGAGATTAACAATAAAACGTGGTCACAAGACGCCCTAAATTGATAATGACCTATCAAAAGAGCTATTTGTGGATTTAGTCTGAGTATTACGACAATTGGTTTATTGCTGTCGAGAATAACCGAACAATTTGGGACTATTAAGAGAACGTTTTCACATGACCCCCGGCAATTGTTTGGTATGCTGTATGATCAGTGGTAGGAATGGGTAAAGATAATTTTCCGGATATTTTTATTTACGTTTAAATAATATATATTATATTATTATACCTGCCGTCCTAGAACCGAACGGTCTGTGCTGCGACGATGGCAAGAGACCCGATGGTGTCATTGGTGCCCTGGAAGATGGGTCGCCCCTTAGTATGGGACGCGTCTTGCGTTGATACTTTGGCAGCGTCCCACCTTCCAGCTACTAGCATGTCTGCCGGTACAGCTGCTGCACAACAGGAGGCCTTAAAACGCCGCAAATACTCAGCCATCGGAAATGGCTACATATTTGCGGCTTTTGGGGTCGAGACCCTGGGACCATGGGGGCTTGAGGCGCACAAGCTTTATCGAGACATAGCCAAACGTCTGGTGGATGTCTCACGTGACCAAAAGACTGGTTTATACCTCAAACAACGCATCAGCATTGCCATTCAGCGAGGAGATGTGGCCTGTCTTTTGGGCACGTTTCCGTCTGACAGCGGTTTGGAAATAGATTTTATGGTTTCATTTTAGTTTCTATATAACAAATAATCTGAATTCGATCCGGAACCAAAAAACGCATCCATATAGTATACTCTAAACTTATGCCGCGTCTCACCACGTCTGGTCTAAATTTATGCCGCTCCTCCACGCGGCCGTAACGCTTTTTCGAGACAGGAAATCCTAAAACGCCCGTCTATATAGAAGTTACAGTTCAAAAACAAGTTGCCGTCATGGCAACGCGAGCGGAGTCTCGCTACGACATGCTAGTAGTATTAAATAACAGATGTAGGTTTTGCGACAAAACCGGACTGTGTCTGACACATAATCTGTTCTAAAAGTATCACATTTCTTGGTTTGCTAAAAATGTACTACAGCCCAAGGTGAACGTGTTCAGCTTAGCGTGACTACACAACGCGGATGTCTTTTAGTTCTTACGTTGAACAGCGGGCCATCCCATTAGAGTTCCTAGCAAAGTTAATGGAAAGGAATATTATGAACAAACAATACTTTGAGACCCTAAGCTCTCTCTCTAATCCAAAAAAAATATATTAAAAGTAAGAAAACAAAAACTGTACCAAAACAAGGAAGTGAAAAATTTTGTGGTCTCGATTGCACTTCGAAATCGTCTTCTAAGACAAAATATCAATATTATGTTACAAGTTTAGCGGGGCTCGAATTAAAATGCCGTTGAAATTATTATAGTTTATTAGAATTATACAAATACGTATAACACAGGTACAGATACAACCGAACACAACAAGTCCAAACGTAATGCAGAAGGTCGTTATTCAATAAAACGCGCAGTTTGTCACTATTAGATTCTCGTTATGTACACACATCACGCCCGTATCGTGATCGTCGCTTGATTGTCCCCCTCCCTCAATATGCTTATTATCCCCGCAAATTGCTAATGCGCTGGAACCTTGTCAAATTAACATTCACGTGACTAAATATGTACGCGTACTCACCGGCCAATGATGCTAACGGTACTGAGTGTTCGGCTACGGTTACGTCACCAAAATGGCGGCCAGGCGCAATAGCAATTTGCGGGGATAATACCGCTTATACTTAATGCCCCTAGGAGCAAGTTAGACAAACAATTCCTCTCGCCTTTTTTTCGGCAAGCTTATATATCAAATCATCCAAAGTTATTCTAGATTTTCTTCTATAAACAATAATGACAAGTCTGATATTATTCTTGAAAATGTTATTAATCTATTATAAGATTGTGAATAACGTTTTATGAATGGAGTTTTTGGCGCGAACTGAAAGGAGATGTTGTGCTGTGCAGTTTTATTTTGTAAAAATGTGTAAAATTAATCTAAAATGAACAATAGTTGTAGAATATTGATAGTTTTTGAGTAGTAATTATGTGTTTTTGTGAAAATGTGAACTGTATAGTCAAATAAGTAGCCTTTCGAGTTGTCACAAGAACTCCGTTGAGTGGCACTAGCTGATGACCTACAGCTCAGCTGTGCTACACATAGGCTTAAGAAAATGAAGAAACTATATTGTAAACTAAGATCTGTCTTAAAGGCCTAGCTTCCAAGCCATAAAACTAAATAAATAAAATAACATGTTGGGAATTTTCGCTTATACACGCTTTCGGGGCCCCTGTAGCGGGCTACATATCATTGACACGGCTGATACGGCGGTAGGTCCGCCCCTGATTAAAAACAACCTGTGTTCAACTACTACGCGAATATTCCGATTAAAAATGACCTCGACAGCTCGACCGCCTTCGTGTCGGAAATTATCGACGTGTGCAAATATTTGAATTATTATTATCGTTTGTTTAAATTCGTTCTTATTGGGATTTCACCAAACCTGTACATTATTAAAGACCTAACAAATTTTTTTAATGATCAATGTGACTTAAATAAACAAATAAACTATACTGAGAAACATAACAATTTTATAAAGGTGGCCGGGCCTCATCTGGGATTTTTTTTGTATGTTTTTTTGTAGACAAACTGGCAAACGGGTCCACTTGATGGCAAGTGGCTACCGTTGACCATGGACATCTGAAACATTAAGGGAGCCGATGCGTTGCCTACCTCGTTAAGAGTTTAAGAATCTATTTACGCCCTTTTTGAAGAGCCCCATAGCGCTCTGGGAAAAGCGCAGAAAGGAGCTCATCCCATAGCTTGCTCACGATGGCATAAAGGAGCGAGTGCCATGTACAGTGGACAAGTTGTAGGTGTCAAGAAAGTGTGGATAAACGCCCAGTTACCGGCGAGCAGTGCTATGGTAATATGGTGACGTAGGTACCAAACTAAATAGCTGCTCAGATGGGGAGTGGTCCCCATTGTACAGACAGTAGAACGCGCTTAAACGCCACCGTCTTTCCTTAGTGAGACTTCCACCAATTCCAGTCCCATGTCCCATTTTTTCTACCCCATTCTTCCTATATGATTCGCCCTTGGTGTTACAGATGTCCATAGGCGGCGGTTCCATGACCTGTGACGGATCTAGGGGGGAGACACAAACGCACGCGTGTCCATCAGCGGGCGTTTACGGCTGAAATGATGATGATGATTAGGGTAAAAATTTGGGTGAGCCGGGGCGGTATTTTTCAGTTATGGCCCCCCCTCGAACAAATTCAAAATCCGGGGATGATGAAGATGCCCTAGACCTTGAGCAGTCTTGTCTGTTTGCCAGTTTTGCAATGCAGAGACAATTGATACTGAACTCTTAAAACTTGTATGTAGGCTTGGAACATCAAATATGAATAAGAAAGGATTTTAGACACCCCCATCACTTCTGCATATCCTTTGTCCTCTAACGCCTCAGCTAAGCATGTTTGGTCATAGTCAATGGATTGATAACTTGATGATGCAAGGCCATCGAATTACATATCAATGTGCAAGGCGCTCATTTTTGAAAATAGCCACTATTTATTTCTACTATCAAAAAAATATAGTATTCTAGTTTCATAGCCTACGCTAGATATAGTGCAAAAGAAAGTTTGTTTGTTAGTAAACAAAACAGAGAATGTTAAGTCAATACCTCAATACGGTACAAATAGCAGGGGCTAATAACGCAATAGAAGGTTAGTTCTACATGTCTAAATGTAGCAAATAAAGACGATGATTTACAAGCAGATTTCATGATTAAACATCCGACACGTACACAATGTCGGCTAACATTAGACCAATCACATATGCACAAATAAATTTCATGACGCAAGTACTCGGTTTTATTGACCTCGAACACTCAACCCATGTTCGATCGGCCATGTTTGTTATCATTTTTAATAGTCAAAACAAACATAACATCAAAACAGCTGTCGGAAAAATTCCCAAGAGACCTGCTGTTAATTGCTAAAATTAAAAAATGCACCGTAATTGCGTAGTTAAGCTGCGAAATAGTAATTAGAAACTTGTAATATTAGTTTCGTCATGCTGAGAAACATTTTATAAATTTCTTTGTTTACTTAATTACTTACCACTCAAATCTTCAAGAGTGTTGAGTTTTCGTGTCGTCATTTTCTTTATAAAACTGTGGCACTACACTGAAAACGTATTTTGCTAATTACTGTTTCGCGTGGCTTCACAAACTTTACTATTTGAAATTAATCGGAAAAATGTACAAGTCGTCCTGCGAGCAACTCGTCGTTCTTTGTTTCCTTTTTGCGTTGTTTTGATTTCGATCATTCGATGACAAACGGATCGTATTACGATCTTGATTGGTTATCTTGAGATATAGATGGACCAATAGAAAGATGGAAATGTCATACTGAAAACCAATGATTGGCTAAATATTTGTAAACAAAAACAATGTGGCCGGTAAAGAAAATAGTTCAAGGAGGCATCGAAGGATACTTTAAAAAAATTAAATATAAATTTATATTAAATTAAGTTCTATATCGCAAAATAAGTTTTTTAACAAACACATATAATGTTTAAAAAATTAACAATTAATCATTAATAAGCTACGTTTTTTAAATCATCATCATGAAACTTCATCATTCTTGTCTATGACCAATAGGTAATAATTTGTTGCCACTCGTAATAATCTACAAAAATAATTAGTATAGTATGGTCCGTTAAGAACAGTTTCTTTTGCTTTTGCATTCATCTTTGTCATTATAGAAGACCGAAATCCCTGCTGTCCGATGCCAAGTACTTTGACACTTGGGCTTATTTCTATCTTTCAAACATGATTGTTGTAGCTGGCATAGTTGCTGCACAGTAAAAAGCAGAAATGCAGCAAATAGGCATCCATTGACAATGGATTTACTATTCGTATTAAGTTTGTGGTTTTAAAGTTATAGGCTCGATACCACGAGACTAAGGAATAGGGACTTGGGATCCTGAAAGATTCTACCGTACAAAAAGACTGCCTCGTATTTGAAGCAACGAATAAGCGTGGCCGTCCAAGGTGGAAAAGCGGTTTGTGTTTTTGAAATTATCGCGATCTCATTATAATTCACTTGTTGAAACGCAGAAAATTAAATAATGGCAGCACCGGCAATAAATTCTCGTAATAAAAATATATTGTCTATGACTTTATTTCAGAAATTATTATTGTGCGTGTATGTAACGTTTGTTGAATAATTGCAAATTATAACTTAAAGTAATTAGATAATGAATTCAAATGCCGCTGAAGATGACTATCAGCATACTAGGAACGTGGAAGAAGTTGAAAGCCCCAGGTAAATAATGTATTTGCCAGGAAAAATCAAGCGTTATTTTTAGCAATGTTCCCTGACAGCTGATTTAGTAGGCGCGAAAGTCAAATCGCTTGGAAAGGCGGTAAATCGTGTCCACGTTTAGACTAAATTGTACGTATTAAAACTGTGAAATACAGCGAAATACTTCATTTTGTGCAGGAAGAGGATGCGTTTGGACAATTCCGGCCGCAAAAGCTGGAGTTTGATGGATAGGAAGACCGATTATGAGGTAAGATGACGTACGCCTCCCGCCTTTTTCTCGTGAGAATTTTGGTTATCAATTCATAAGTTTTGTATTTCTATATAAAATCTCACTTTAAATTATATCTGTATACATTACTCTTGAGTTCGAAAGTCATATTTTATATAACTATTGTAAAAATAGCCTAAATATTGCTAAAATAAGATCGATGCGTACTCTTACGAACGTGGTTATGAATATAACTGTTTTATAATTTATAGCTGTTGTTGAGCTATAAATGGATTTTTAGCGTTTAGATCTTCAAACCAAATACACCTGCAAGGATCTACGCTTAGCTCAAAGGTAAAGGAATATAGATTGGTCATAAAATATGTCATACTTGCAAGTTATATAAAGTATTTTGTATTTTAAATACATGCAGTAGTTTTACCTATAACAATTAACAACTATTCGCAAAATTTAACTAAGTCCTAAAGCAAAGAACTCTACTGTCAAGCTCTTATAGATGTCTAGACTTTTTTAAATTTATGCAGGTATCTTGTGAATGAATTAATCATTTTTTAGATATTAACACAATGATAAAATTACATACTATTGAATACAATGTAAGAAAACTTAACTTATTTGTATTCTATTCTACCCATAGTCCCTCAAGACTATAAGTAGAATACTGAGCCCAGATCACAGTCTTCTATGGGTAAGGTGCCCAGAAGGCTGGCTATGTTTCCTCGCTGGATTGCCATACTGATCCGTTGGCCGAGGTAGGCACCAGCCCTCTGATCAGCAAAGGTTTATAGCCAAAGAAAAGGAAGTATTATCCATTAATGTACCTATGTTTGGGGAGGGGATAGCTTGGAGCCAAAGATACCAAAAGCCTTGGTATCTTGTTATTATGATTTATTGAGTTGTAGTTTCAATGTACAGTGGCTATAACTACATAAAAAAAAATTATGTAGTTTATTTTTTCATTTATAGTTTAATATTTTAATAGACATGTAAAAGGTCTTAGTGAAATGTGTATACCACTTATGACTATTTCCAATGTCATACTACACATTTATTTATGTTACTACTTAAAATTTAATTGTGGTAGTGTAGTGCCTATCACATGCATCCCAAACTGTGCACAAGTGTGGGTTTGATCCTGGCCGGAACACATTCACCGCGTAGTCAGTTTTCTAATCTCATGTGCATATTGTTACAATTACCACATGCTAATAATGGTGGAGGAAAACATGGTCCTGCAACCTGATCATCGAGATAACCAATGTGTCAAAAGTACACTTTCCATTTCCCCTATAATTGGTGGCCTGAACCCAGCAGTGGGACATTTATAGGCTAATAGTATATACAAATCAAATCATTTGTATTGAGAACTAGGTTTTACATAAATGGTACCGACATAGGTTTTATTAAATATAACAGAACTTATTACTTAGTTGGCCTTTCATAGCATCTCAATATAAACTCACTTAACCTATCTCTGTATAATATTTAACACAGCATAATATCTACTTAATTAACTCTTATTTAAATATTCTTGGACACTATAACAGGATTCTTTTTCAACCACTCGAATAATTTTTGTTTGAACATATTAATATTATTTTCTTGCATTATAATGCATGGTAACTTATTATACATTCTTGGTTACTATTTAAAAATCTGATTGAGTTCCACATAAGTGATGGTAAAGGTGGCAGATACCCTTTTATATATTGTTGGCTACAAAAGGCTTGACCCAAAACTAAAAAAAACATTGGATGCCTGTCCATGGTGAAACAAGTAATGTTTACCACATAGCATAAACTTCTGCGAAAATGTTAATGTTTCAAATGAGTAAATCACTTTGACTTTGGCATTGTAAAAAGATGAGAGATAATAAAAAGAAGACTTTTCTAAAACACATTACCCAAATTATAAACTTAATGCCTGCAGGAAAGGTTCCTGACAGAATAGGGGTTCTATACTGCGCAAATTTAATAACTTTAAAAAAGAAAGATTAGACTATTTCTGTATGCAATTCCTTTTGTGTACACGAATTGCCCCCCCGTAGGTCTGTTGCTGCCATATATCCACAAAATTGAAAAACAAATTACAACCCTTACAATTAGGTTTAGGTTCTAAAGGAGGCTGTGAAGCAGCCATAAATTCTTAGTGATCATTCATAAATAAAAAGTCTTAAAACCAAGATTATTATGTTAATATTGTTGTGTTAGCTTATTATTATGTCGGTATTCTTTATAAATGTATTTGGTTTAGTTATCCATTCCATCGTGAACGGAGAAAGAATACAATTTCCTGTGTTGGGGCGGCCTGTTGTAAGAGGCGACAAAACAACCCACAGCCAGGTGTTAGGGCATTTGCCCAACTGGATGGCTACCACCCCTGGTCTAGAGTATGCGCCCATAACAACCTTGTGTTGCGTTCCGGCATTAGTGGCCAGGTTCCAGTCTCCCTTAAGAGAGAAGCAGCGCATTCGTAGCACCTTTGATATTGCAAATGTCCATAGGCAATGGTAACCGCTTTCCATTAAGTGGGCCGTGTGCTTGTCTGCTGAACTTCTGCAATAAAAAAAATTCTTTTGAATGAATTATTTGTGTGGTGTAAGTGTTTTCATATTATTAACTGTTGAAATTCATTCACATAAATTGATTGAAATATGGTAATTGATAACTTATTCTTTGTGAGCTTATTTTTAAGATTTCTCGTCTTCCAGATAGAATTTAGGGATTATTTTATCTTTTTCTAATAGAAAAATATAACTCTATTATCAGAGCAAGCTAAATAAATGAATGCCAGATGTATGGTTGATTGTGTCTGATAGATTGCACAAGAATCTGTAAAAACCAACATGAATATTGTCATTTTTTTAATTTATTACAAGTTTTCGCGACTATTAAAACACAATAAAATTATGTTTTAACGGTTTTAAGTGCGGTAATTAATACTTATGGCTGGCCACTGAAAAGTAGCCGAAACGTCGGAATACTAAAAATCAAATTAATGCGCTTAAAACTGTTAAAACGTAGTTTTATTATAAAATTCTACTACATAGCTAAAATCTTTTTATCATAGTTGCAATTTTGTAGCAATTCTCAGATTCTGATTCGGAAGATAAAAATACAAAATCATATCTGATCTAGTTCTAAAAAACTTTTTTAACCATCAATCAATGCATTTTTTGTAGTTTTTTGCAATTTATACAAAATGTTGGGGCTATAATGGATGCTAAAGTGGATGGATGCAGAAGTCGCGTAAGGCCACGACACACCTTCCATGATCAAATTGATCGTGTACTAGCAGAAGGTGATGTCAGGAGCCTTAAGAACAGACGAGCGTGCATGACAAGAGCTATGAATGTCAAAGAAGCAAGTGAGGTGTGTAAGAATGGGCCTGAATGGCGCTCTGTTGTTCGTGCCTACCCCGCAAGGGACCTGGCGTGAAGTTATGTATGTATGTATGTATGTTGGGGCTATATGGCCCAAACTTGGATTCAGTGTATGGAAATACATAAAAATAAATGGGTCCGATCAAAAGTATAGACATTATCTTTGTGAGGCTGTGTTGTCATGCGGATGGTGAAAGAAAACCTGCATGTGCATCAACATAATTATGAAACCCCAATATTATTGTTTTATATTGCAGACTTGTATTGTGAAATATTGTTAAGGAATTTAGGACAGTCTTAATAAATTATTGACTAAGCATTTCGTAACTAGAACATACAACATTTACAGTTTTTGATCATTGTTTACTTATTGTCACAATACACCTGATAGTGATTTGAAAAAATATAGCTTTTAATGTTTAGAGCATACTTCCAAACATAAAGGGTGTGGATTTGAATCCTGACTGGAAAGCATGCACTACTTTACTTCTTTTTAATTTAATCATACCTAGACACAAGTTGTTGATAGTATCCTCTCAGTCAGGTTGCCTGGAAGAGGTCGCTCTAAGCGAGAAGTGTTTTATACTTGGGCTATTTTTGGTCGCAATGTGCATAATGCTACAATTACCACATGCCGATGGTGAAAAAAAATTGTAATGAATCCTGCATATCGAGATGACCCTTTTTTTTTACATGACGAAATGCGTTGTCGCATCGTCAGCCGCGCGGGGGATCATGCGCGGCCGGTATGTGGGGCTCCCCGACGCCGATTAATCAGTACGACCGGCGCCGGTATACCCACTAAAACCTCATGGGAGCCTTCTTCCGCCTAGCGCCGGGGTCACGGTACATGCGCGAGCTTAACCCGCAACCCAGGCAGCAGCTGGCCGCCTCGTAAACAGAGGCGGCCTCTCCTGTGTGCGGGCCGGGGAATGACGTTCCCCCGGCCCTGAGAGGGACGCGCGGCTGCCTCTCGCGCCCTCTCGCGGCATTAGTGCGGGTGGAGGTCTATAGGATCCCCCAGACCTCGACGCCCTCTGCCGCCCGCCCGTGGCTGCCAGGAGTCATGGGCGCTATTCTCCTTCGGTGGGGGGGGGAGGCTGCGAGGATTGCTCCTGCGCCATCACCCCTCCCTCTCCTTCCTCCCCCCTCGCCGCCTCGCGCTCTCAGCAGCGTCAGCGGTCGGAGTCGGGGGAGGCCACCTAACTTCGGAAGGGAAGAGTGTTTTGGGAGGAGGTTTGGAAGGAAAGGAAGGCTTTTAGGATGAGGAGGCGGAAAGGTGGGACACCACTGTCATGGAGTGAAGGGGGGCAATGTGACAGTGGCCGCTCGGGGCCCCGGGGACGCATCCCCTTGTACCGCTTCCTGGACGGAGGGGAGTCCAGGGCGGCACCCCCTGGGGGCATATCGAGATGACCCAATTCAAATCTGCCAAGCCGCCTTGGACAAGCATGGAGGGTATACTGTCTGTATCTTTACTGTTTCACCTGTATACATTTCAAATATTTTTTTTTACTTATTTTTGGGCTACACGGTGGAGAGGCTGATGAAAATTATTTAGCATCACATATGCATGTTCAAAATTTTTAAAACATTATTTTCCAAAAGTTGAATTTGTTAAATGTTATCTTGAGCTAATTATTTTGTTGTAAAATATTATGATTTTATTTAGATTTGTTATATTTAAAAAAAAGGCAACAGTGCTATCAATTTACTGCCGACCTCAAAGGGTGACTGGGTATAGGGGCTCAATACCGCTATTTGAATATCTCGACGTTACAAAGTTATTCAAAGTACGTTTCCATTGCAAGTTTCAAAATCTTTATACTACTGTTACGAGGTGCAGGACCCGAATTAAAATACCGTTAGAATTACGATACAATTTATTAGAACTATACAAACGCTTATAAAACAGGCACGAATAATAACTGGACGCAACCAGTACAAACTTCACGATTCAATAACACGCGCAAAGTCCGTCACTATATAGTTTATCGAATGTACACACGTCTTGCTCGTATCGTAATCCTCGCTTCAATGCCTCACCCCTCCGTTCGGGCATTTGTTTCGACCGCATGGCCTGTATTTTTCCAAGAAAATTGAATCTGGACACTTACAGCCATAAACGAGTGCAATAACAATAGGCTATTGTCTTATTGCAAAACACGATGTAAACAAAAGAAGTCCAAATGCGGAAAAGGTAATAAATTGCGCTTTATGCCAGGCAGGTGTGCATTCACCTTTGTCAGCATGTAACACTACTATGTCTACAATATCTTCTCGATATTATTCCGGCAGAATAAAAGTAGAAAAAGATTGATATTACCAGCAGCAGAATTGAATATTGAAAAACTTTTTGAAAATAATATTTTCTTAAGTTTTCGCGACTTGTATACATAATAAAACTACGTTTTAACGGTTTTAAGCGCGGTAATTTATTTGATCAAATACGCGTAAAACCGTTAAAACGTAGTTTTATTAAGCTTTTTGAAAACCCAAACATTTCGTAAGTGTTCGATTATAAATATTTATAAAGATTGGAATTAATAGAATACCGTATTCAGGCAAACTTACGGTTCTGGCAATAGCAATTTTTTGGACAAAAAAACAGTACATACCAGGTCCCTTGCGGGGTAGGCACGAACAACAGAGCGCCATTCGGGCTTATTCTTATACACCTCACTTGCTTCTTCTTCAGCGTGCATAACAAGAGCTATGAATGTCAAGCTCTTGTTATGCACGCTCGTCTGTTCTTAAGGCTCCTGACATCACCTTCTGCTAGTACACGATCAATTTGATCATGGAAGGTGTGTCGTGGCCTTCCGCGACTTCTGCATCCATCCACTTTTGCATTGTATATCTGTTTAGTCATTCTTTCCACATGCCCGAACCACCGGAGCATTCCTTTCCTTACCTTCACCCCGACACTACACAAAAAAACAGTATTGTACACAATTTAGTATCATGAGTAATAGGAGAATCGGGACCTTGCCGAGAGATGCGAGTACGCAACTTAGGGGTTATGGGGACTTCTGCCAGGGCTGCGGACAGGTTAGGTCATATACCCGTAGCCCTGGCATAAGGCGAAGGACGGAACACCCAGGGGTTTCAGTGGGTATCCCTGACTGGGGATGGCAAACAAACCAAGACACACAAAGAGCCTAAAAATTAATAACCTAGGCACAGAAAGAAAAAACAGCATACATGTCACTAGTTAAGATAATATATATAGGTATAGACATAAGGCACACACTGCAGATGCACTTTCTCACAACATCACCATGTAACAGATACACTCTAAATTAGTATAAGTTAAGTATTAAAATTAGATAATATATATAAGTTATTCTTAAGGTACACAACACAACACAAAAATCATAAAATTAATATCACACATAATAACACATAAACAATAAGCGTGTATGAATTCAAAAATCTCTAACAATAATTAAATGTAAAAAGGGTAGGGAACTAGAGTCCGTAGGTTAGTTATTTTAAAAAAAACGGGATGGCACCAATTCTCGACTGGGCATGCTAGTGCCACCCCCGATCTGGCGAGTCCCACACTAGGTCGCGAATTATCCCCCCAAGGTTCTGCCCTTGTCACAGCTTAGTCCTGAATCGGATTCCCCTGGTAAAAAAAGTGTTATGGGAACTGCATACTCTTTAAAGTCGAGACCAAGGATGGTAATCATCCAGACGGCCTCTGGTTGAGCGGGCTAAGCCTTTGCCGGCCTACCTCGCTGTAACGCAGAGGCTCCGGTTTCGATTCCCGGTATAGTAAATTTCGGAAACGTATTTTCTCCGTTGTACCATGCTCTGGGTGTCTAGGATCGGCCTCAGAGTAGGTCCGTTGTATATTACCCATAACACAAGCGTAACTTGCTTTATTTGTGTGCCGATTATTATTATTTAAGTCCATGTATTTTAAAAAAAAATCCGCGCTGCGATAAGGGTTACGCACTGAAACCGTTGTCCAATCCTCTAGCGTCCTCCGTCCGGGCTGTGGTCTCGCTTACGCATTCACCTCCAGCCCGGACGGCCGCGGCTGGCCTCAACATGAGAGATGAGAGGCTGTATGTTGTCGTCATATAATATTCTATTACTTGCAATATTTTTACATAACTTGCAATGTCTCTTTTTATATATATATATATATATATATATATATATATATATATACTAGCTGTCCCGGCAGACGTCGTCCTGCCCGGTAAAAAATAGGGGTTGATCGTAGAGGGTTGAAAATCTAGGGTTGTATGTATTTTTGTATGTTGTATCATAAAAAAATAGAAATTAAAAATTTTGTCTAAAAAATAAATAATAAAATTTAGGGGTGGACTACCCCTAACATTTAGGGGGATGAAAAATAGATGTTGGCCGATTCTCATAGATACCGGATAAGCACAAAAAATTTCATCAAAATCGGTCAAGCCGTTTCGGAGGAGTATGGCAACGAAAACTGTGACACGAGAATTTTATATATTAGATATATATAAAGGTATATATATAATAAAATTGTAGCAGTCAGTAAGAAAAGCCTGTATGGCGCTCGTGAAGTTATGTATGTATGTATGTAGAAGTCAAATTTCTGTACATTAAAAAAATTGTTAAAAACCGAGTCGGGATGATGTAAGTAGTGAAATAGAACTTATTTAGGTTTTGTAATTTTTTTTGTTTCTCTGTTTGTCTGTCTGTTTGTACCGGCTTATCTCCGAAACGACTGGACCAATTTACATGAAATTTTGTATGGTGGTAGCTTATACCCCTGGTCAACATATAGGATAATTTTGATCCCGAAAAATTAAAGAGTTCCCATGGGATAGTTAAAGAAACCGCACCACCCGGACGAAGTCGCTGGCGTCAGCTAGTTTTTATATAAATTGCAATATTTTTCCGTTACAGGATCACTATCTACGTCTGCACTCAGACAAATTTCGATAAATATCATAAACTCAAGAATTATTCTTGCAGGTGCTTCAAGAAATGGGTGTAAGCTTACTGGAGCCAGATGACAATGAGACGAATTATGACCCCAGTTCTTCTGGGAACTTGGTATGTAATTTCTATTTTATAAAGCAAGTAGATATAAATTGTCAGACAATTGTAGTCCACTACTGGACCATAGGTCTTTTCGAGCTTGTGCTACATATACCAGCCCTCGACTTGCCTTATCTCGTCCTCTGTTTTTTTTACGAGAGAAGTTGTACGTAAGATGATAGAGCCCTGCTGGAATCACTATCTTGATTACAGATAAATAATCGCTGAAACTAAGTGGCCAGGTTCCAGTCCCCTTATAGAGAGTGGCAGCATATTGTGTAGTACTTAGTACATTTGATCTTGCCAATGTCCATAGGCGATGGTAACCGATTTCCATCAGGTGGGCCGTCTGCCTCTATTTTCTATCCAAGATTGATAAACCATGGCTCCTACGACCTGAAGTGAGTCAAGTGCAAAACACTGATTTCACAGGAGAGTGTGTCAAAGATGAAAAGTGTTTTATAACGTCCAAATAAAAATCTGTCCAAAATCTGGGGGGATAATTTGGACCAGGAGATGCTGAAAACGCATTTTTTAGATTTTTTTGTTTGTCTGTCTGCCTGTCTGGATGTTCCGGCTAATCTCTTAAATGGATGGACGGATTTTGACTGGACTTTCACTGGCAGACAGCTGATGTTATACAAGGAATAACTTTTTTTCATTTTTTTTAGAGTTTTACGAAAAAATGTAGGTAGTTGTAGTTAATGTTAAATGTAAAAAAAGATAAGAAATATCTCTATGTATCTCTTTCCAGCCCCACAAGCCGACTGCGAAGCGCAAGCGTGACATCGAGAATGTGAATCCCAACATCACCAGTACAGGGTTGTCTCCGAGGGGGAAGACCAGCCCCCGCAGTCCCAGGGCCAAGATTTGCAGCCCTGGTCCGTCCAAGGCCAGGACTCCAAGGAGCCACGAGAAACGTGAGTTACTACCGCAGATTAGTCGGTACTCAGATCAATTGAGATATTTTGAGGGTAAACCGCTTCGTTATGTAACGCGTTACGGTGCCTTTTCTTTCCTGTTCTCCATAACTTAAACCTAGACATTTAATATAAATACATTTCCATCAGAATAATGGGTGGCCTGATCGCTTACAGCGATCTCTTCCTTTTCAGGCAATCCGGTGTCCAAGGAGACATTAAAAGAAATAATACAATTTCCTGCATTGGGGGTGGCCTGGCCTGTCTTAAGAGGTGACAAAACAACCCACAGCCAGGTGGTAGGGTGTTTATCCGGCTGAATCACTACCACCCTTGGTCTAAAGTATACCGCCATAACAACCTTGAGTTGTGTTCCAGTGACCCTTAGGAGAGCATCAGCGCATTTGTAGCACCATTGGTGTTGCAAATGTCCATAGGCGATGGTAACCACTTTCCATCAAGTGGGCCGTCTGTCCGTCTGCTGAACTCGTGCAATAAAATAAAAAATAATATTTAATGAATTAATTCCAGAGAAACCGCTACAGCAGTCCGAGCACAATATCCTGGAGACGTCGCTGCCCAGCGAGTACTTGGTAGACGAGGAGACGCCCCTGGGGCAGTCGGTGGGCGGCCACTACTTGCCCACGGCCACTGCTGGGCCCAACACCAACACCGACGGCAAGAAACGAGAGTGGTCCACCCGTGAGTCTTCTTTTTTTTGTAGTTTCATAGTAACACAAACTTGCCCTTAGTCCAGGGGTCGGCAACCTGCGACTCGCAAGCCACATGTGGCTCTTTGGATGTAAAGCTGTGGCTCTTTTATTATATATGTTGGTGCCATTAACACCGCGAAAGAAAAATAAAAATAAAGTAAATATCCTCCCATTGTCCTTTCCCTCTTTGCCCTATCCGCAACACCGACGCGTGAATGAGACGGACGATGCGAGGAAACGATTTATGACGCTGCGCTTCCGCTTTTGCTCAAGATGTCAAGTGTCAGTTCAGCATTGCTGTGCAACCGCTAAGTATATACGTTAATGTGAGAAAAGAATACAAGTTTAAAGAAGAGAACCAGCAAGCAAAGTGAGTGTTCCTTTCTCCATTATCTCTCTTGTAATGCATCACCAATATACGTAAAAAAAGACAAGGCTTTCATTGAATTTTTTGCCCAATTGTTTGTTATTGAAGTATAAGTTAGTGTTGTAAGTTGATGTTTGTTTTCATTTTTTAATTTCATAATAATTAATTATCTAATAATGTCACATGCATATTATCTTTTTATTGCGAAAAACACTACGTATATATGAATGAATAGATTTGTTTGTTTTATCAAAACACTTAAATTATGCAAGTAATATTTTATTGTTTGCAAGAAAAAAAATTGTGGCTCTTTAAAAACTGAAACTTCGTAAATTGTTATTTTTTACTCTTCCGACTGAAAAGGTTGCCGACCCCTGCCTTAGTCCCTTTAAGTTACGTCTATGGTATAGGAGCTGCATACGTCTAGTTATCGCAGCGGACGACGCACTACTGGCTAGCGCAGCGCGGGAGTGTACATATTGTTTTTTTTTTAATTTAGGTTTATGGCTTGGCAGCTAGGCCTTTAAGCCAGATCTTAGTATTACAATATAGTTTCTTCATTTTCTTAAGCCTATGTGTAGCACAGCTGAACTGTAGGTTATCAGCTGGTGCTATTCAACGGAGTTCTTGTGACAACCCAAAGACCACATTTGTCTATACAGTTCACATTTCTCACAAAACACATAACCACTACTCAAAAACTATCAATATCCTACAACTATTGTTCATTTTAGAGCAATTTTACACATTTTTAGAAAATAAAACTGCTTAGCACATTTCCGTTAAGTTCCCGCCAAAAACTCCTACATCTTGTTTGAAGTGCAGGAGGTACAGGTTACATTGTATTAATTTTTTTTCATATATTTTTACTGGAACTCAGTCCATAGAGTAGTTAAAAAAGAATACGATAGGTATATAGATTAACGGCCTTACTTATAATAATCTCGTTAAGAAACGATTAGGCATCTTTTAAGTAAGAGAATCAGAATGCGACCCTAATCAATGAATATATTTTTCTGCACTTATAAACGTGTATTACCTGTTGAATACCTAAGAGGAGCACAGGTAAACGAAATTTGAATGATTAACGTAGGTTGTACCGAAAATATTCGACTAAAGAGGAGTTTATTGGTAAGATTTTCACTAATCAGTTGCCTGAGCAGTTTCTTTAAATTTAACAAACGATTATAAGTAAGGCCCTAAGTTAATTTTTAGCACTCGCACACGAGGAGAAACATACAAGTTGTGTGAGCAACTCTGAGCCCTGTGGACCGGATTCCTTCTCAGCATTGTCGGACGAGATGATGCTCAGCATCTTCAGGTGGCTGCCGAAGAGGACCCTCGCCCACTCCATGCTGGTCTGCAAGAGGTGGGTACATCACTGGAACATGGACGTTTTCACTTACCAGCATGACATCGCTTACTTAACAGAACGAAGAACTTGAGATACAAGTAGAATAAGGAATATAAAGATAACCAATTTTCAGCTAGACGCGTTGCTGGGGAGTTTCTTGTTTCTTTTTTTCTTTTTCTTGTTTCTTTTTTTCTTTTTCTTGTTTCTTTTTTTCTTGTTTCTTTTTTTCTTTTTCTTGTTTCTTGACGCTTCTCCTTAACAACAATAAATTACCTACTCAACAAAGCCAACTCGAAATAAATTACAAACTGATTTCAACAAATTATCTACTGATCTAAAGCTAAATATATCCTATATATAAAATTCTTGTGTCAGTGTTAGTTACCATACTCCTTCGAAACGGCTTGACCGATTCTCATGAAATTTTGTGTGCATATTGGGTAGGTCTGAGAATCGGACATCTATTTTTCATCCCCCTAAATGTTAAGGGTAGTTCACCCCTAAATATTTTTCTTCATATTTAGATGTTTTTATTTTTTATGGTACAGCATTAAAACATACATACAACCCTAAATTTTCAACCCTCTACGATCAACCCCTATCTTTTAATAGCGATATTAGTATTTTTATAATTTTCTACAGGGATGATTTAGATTTTAATTTGAGCAAGGTAGATGGCGCTGCAATCGGGTACCAGAATTTAGGTGCTCTTTTTGTTGTTGTATGTGTTGAAGTTTGTCCCGGAATGGTTTAAATAAACTATTGGAGAATTCCTCCTTAAACAAGCATTTTATTCAGTTGACGATTATTTTTGTGCTTAAATAATAATATGATTATATAAAAATGCGTTCCTTGTGACATATTTTTGGAAAATTAAGTATGTTTATTGTAAATTAGATTTTTTTATAATTGTAATTATGAATATGTATGTATATTTGAGACTCCAATTTTTTTGTTTGTTAATGAATTAGATATATAATGGGATAGATGGGTAATAGAATGGGAAGTAAAATTAAATTTTAATGCATATTTATGACCTTCAAAAGGTGTTTTCCAGTGGAAATTATTTTAAATAAAATTTTGAAATTTGAATTTATGGGTGAACATTATAATTCCAGGTGGTACAGGGTGGCGTGCGACGAAACACTATGGCAGAGATTAGATCTAGGGAACAAAACATTAAACAAGGACGCGTTAGGCAGAATATTAGCTAGGAAACCTATCATCGTTAGGCTTGCTAGCTCTGAGGTGAGTTTTCTCTTCAATTTCTTTAGGATATTTACTATGAAGCTGGCAAAAGCTAGTTTTAAAACCAAAAATAAAAACCACTTTCCAGCAGACGGGTCAAATGATGGAATGTGGTTGTTATTTTTTACTAGAGCTTACCCTCGGTCAAACTCTAGTGTGTACATCTTGTTTTTATTTAGGTTTATGGCTTGGCAGCTAGGCGTTTAAGCCAGATCTTCGTTTACAATATAGTTTCTGCATTTTCTTAATCCTATGTGTAGCACGGCTGAACTGTAGGTAATCAGCTAGTTCCATTCAACGGAGTTCTTGTGACAACTCAAAAGGCCACATTTGACTATACAGTTCACATTTCTCACAAAACACAACCACTACTCAAAAACTATCAATATCCTACAACTATTGTTAATTTTAGAGTAATTTTACACATTTTTAGAAAATAAAACTGCACAGCACAACGTCTCCTTTCAGTTCCCGCCAAAAACTCCTACATCTTGTTTGAAGTGCAGGAGGTACAGGTTACATTGTGTTAATTTTTTCATATATTTTTACCCCGGAAGATTCATTTCATTTTATATTGCAAACTATCTATAATTTACATAACTGACGAAAAAGACAAAATAGACTAAATGAACGAAATAGATAAAATCACAAAACCTATCCTACTTTCCTGGATGGCCTTTTACATAAATCTTTCCCATTATAGGGGTTGAAAAGCACCCCTTGGCCACCCTCGGTATTAAATTTACATATATACCGAATTTCAGCCAAATCGGTCCAATAGTCTTTCCATAAAAGTATGACAAACAGAGAGACAAATATATATTTATCCCAGAAACTATTCCATCTGTGCAGTATAAAGCAATGGCCCGATGGAGGGACGAGGCAGTCGAGTGAAGCAAGACGTGTGTACTAAAATCGGAAATCTTTTAGTGACGGACTTATGCTTTACTCTTGGACTTGTGTTCAGTTATATTTGGACCTAGTTATGCAAAATGGAACCAACCCACATACTGACAGCTTTGAGAAAAAGCCATTTTTATTAAAATTTTGCTTACAAAAAAATCTGTCTATATTTTGGAAAAATATTTAGAATATTATACATTAGAATCTATCTTATCTATATATATATATATATATATATATATAAGCAAAGTTTGTTTTCTTTGTCCGAGGTAAACTCGAAAACTACTGGACCAATCAGCATGAAACCATAACCTTTCAACGCAGAATTTCTCAATTTGTTTGTTTGTTTGTCATTCGCCGGGCGAAGCGGGCGGGAACGGCTAGTATACAATAATATAAATATTTTTTTTGCAAAATTTTAATAAAAACGTCTTAATAAAAACTGTCAGTATGTGGGTTGGTTCCATTTTGCATAACTATAGTAGAATTATTTTCTCCGTGCAGTTTGGGTCATAAATAGTCGGAGCAGTGAAGCGAGTGCGCATTATTTTTGTCGATAAGCGTCATCGATAGTGTATTTAGTTTTGTCATTTTGTGGGTTAGTGATATAAATGAAAGAAAAAAATAGATAAAACAACGTATTTATTAACATAAGAATAATAATGATTTGAAATAAATTATTAACTAGGTATTTAAGTATTAAAGAACTATAAGTACTAAAGTTTAGAATTTAACAAGTGATATTAAAAATAAATATAAATACTTATATCTAAGTTTAAAATTAACAGCAAAAAAGATAATAATGACTTTTATAAGAATGATAATCTTTCTTTGATAAGAATGAGTTTTTATCGATAATGGCGTTGCGTCCGTGCAATATGTTCACCGCTCTAGCCGGGCTGAGGCCGAGTTTGATTTATGACCCAAACTGCACGGAGAAAATAATTCTACTATAGGTCCGTTTGTACCTGTGTTATACGTGTTTGTATAATTGTAATAAACTCTACAGGAAATATTCTTAATAAATTTTCAGATTGGCGAATGGCATCCTGCATCTCTGTCTATCCCATCGCGGATACAGTACTTGGACTTGAGTATGGCAACATTGGACCAGGTCACCCTGGACTCCCTGTTGACTTTATGTCCGGGATTGAAGAAACTGAGTTTAGAAAACTTGCAACTGCAGGATAGCACTTGTGCAATAATCGGTGAGTTAAAATCCCAATGTTATAAATATTATTTATCTCCCAGTAGGGATTGGATTCACTTAACATTGATATATCGAATTTATTCGATGTTTTGACAAATATTTATTGTATTCAGTATATCAATTTATTTTTTTATAGAATCATCGAATATTTTTTTGTATGTTATAAAATATTTGTATTAATTTGTCATTTTTATTTCACTTACAAATGTAGGTATAACATCTCAGTCATCTCACCATTATCTTAGTAGTAAAATTATATTCTACTTGAATAGAATTTTACTGCCAAGATAATAAAAAATCCCTATTAGTTTAGCCATTTACTCTGGTCTGTGATTTTACATATACACATAAAAAGTCAAGGAGCATAATTTTGGCGCGTTTCACTTGAAAAAGGTTATATTAAACTTTTGTAGTATTAGTAAAGTATTCCATAGTGAAGAAATATCGATAAACATCGATGCTGGGATCCATGTTTTATATCGAATATAAATATCGATATATTTTTTTAAGTGGACACCCCTCTCTCCCTGCCTCCTTATTACATGTCACTCTAGGTCTAGACGAAAAAAGTAAGCGAAAGAAAAATTCTGACCACTATAGGTTATTTATAACTCACAGGGGTTGTGCTGACCCTGAATAATTGGGAGACAGTGAAAAAAAAGACAACAAATATTATACATGCTTTGGTGTACAAAAAAGTTTTTTTTTTTTTTCAGGTAAATGTGTGAATATGGAAACTTTGAACCTCACAATGGCCCAGGGCGTTACTGCTGCGGGCCTAAAAGAAATACTTGAAGGTTGCACGAGGTATGTAAATATCGAATTAGAAAGTTTTTATCCAAAATAATATCCATTGTGAATATTTTTTGAAGGTTTTTAATATAAGTCAAAATTTAAGTTTATTTCCTATGTACACCGCCTCGTTGCTTTTTCAGGAGAAGTGGAAATAACTCTCTGACTACCTAAACAAGATTTTTTTTTATCTCGCCTTTTTTATTCTAAATAAATACTGAAGTATGTGATACAATTACACACAGTTATACAATTATTTACACATCGTTATACAATTACTTACACACACAAACACATACAGTTATACAATTACTCACATACAGTTATACAATTACTCACATACAGTTATACAATTACTCACATACAGTTATACAATTACATACACACAGTTGTACTATTATATACACACAGACATACAATTATTTACACACAGTTACGCAATCACTTATACATTTTTATACAATTATTCACATACAGTTATACAATTACTTACACACAGTTGTACTATTATTTACACACAGACATACAATTATTTACACACAGTTACGCAATCACTTATACATTTTTATACAATTACTCACATACAGTTATACAATTACTTACACACAGTTACGCAATCACTTATACATTTTTATACAATTACTCACATACAGTTATACAATTACTTACACACAGTTGTACTATTATTTACACACAGATATACAATTATTTACACACAGTTACGCAATCACTTATACATTTTTATACAATTACTCACATACAGTTATACAATTACTTACACACAGTTGTATTATTATTTACACACAGACATACAATTATTTACACACAGTTACGCAATCACATACATTTTTATACAATACTCACATACAGTTATACAATTACTTACACACAGTTGTACTATTATTTACACACAGACATACAATTATTTACACACAGTTACGCAATCACTTATACATTTTTATACAATTATTCACATACAGTTATACAATTACTTACACACAGTTGTACTATTATTTACACACAGACATACAATTATTTACACACAGTTACGCAATCACTTATACATTTTTATACAATTACTCACATACAGTTATACAATTACGTACACACAGTTGTACAAATACTTCGTTGTTTGTGGACTGACAAGTATATACCTATTTACTTTTTAGTTTACAGTCATTGAACATATCCTGGTGTAATCTGGACGAGAACTCTTTAGAAGTGTTAGTGACTGGTCTGCCGTCGAGATTGCAGAGGCTCAATCTTGGAGGGGCTCGGATCCTGACAGATGATAGTGAGTATAGCTGTTTGTCCACTCTTTTTTTCCCTGCAGAAGTATAGTATAGAGGTGGACGGCCCACCTGATGCCATGCTGTTACCATCGCCTATGGACATTTGCAGCACCGAAGGCGCTACAAATGCGCTGCTGCTCTCTTAAGGGAGACTGGAACCTGGTCACTAACGCTGCAACATTACTCAATTTTTTTTAATGGAGACATTCTCTAGACCAGGGCTGGAATCCGTCAAGATGGGCAAATGCCCTATCAGCTGTGAAAAGGTGGCAAGTAAATCATAAAATAACAACAACAAATTTGAAAAATTAGTAGAATATATGTTTTATTTTGCACCGACTTAAAGATGTGAGAGAAAAAATATATTATTTGCTATTAAGTTACCGTTAAAGTCAGTTTATTTTTTGCTTTGATTTAATTATTATTATTTAATTTTGTTTAATTTGCTTTCACCGTGGGTTGCATGTCTTTGTAATTAAGGAAGTGGGCACGGAAAATCGGTGCTGTGTCGGACTATGTTTCGGCACAAAGGCTTTATTTATTTAACCAATACGGTACTTGACAGTATGAAAAATATAGGCTGATTTTAATATATATCGTAGATTACGATCTAAATATGACAAGAATAAATTGTTTTAACTAAAATATTAAATATTAATTGATATTTTTGAGAAATAACATTGTTATATTGCAGCGATTAGCCACGTGACAATGAACGCCGGTCAGAGCGCGTGACGTCATAGTGTGCAAAACAACAAGTTATCAACGACTTCTCAGATAACGCTTCAACGAGACAGATGTTTGTTTTGCACCCTGTGACGTCATGCGAGACGCCATGACAGCTTGACGCGTTTCTGTGACGAAATATCAAAATATAAAATTGCTAAATTAAATATGATAGATAGATAACACTTTATTGTACACCATTACAGAAAACTTACGGACTACTAGTAATAATTTAATTGTGTACAAAGGGCGGTCTTATCGCTAAAAAGCGATCTCTTCCAGACAACCCGTGTTATATGTTATGTGTGGTAACCCTACGGTTTTCCACACATATGAGGCAAGCCTTTTGTTTCTCACACAGCAATTTCAAGGAAAATGCATCATGCAAGCCACCTGTGGGTGACTCATGCATACACGTGGGAAAGTGCTGTGTAGAGAAATTCCTCCGAAGCCTCGGAGCCACCCTGCGGACTGACGAACGACACAGACCGGCTCCAATCGCGGTGGCAAGCTGTAATACCTGATCATCGTGATCGATTAGCATTAAGTTATGATTGTATGTATTAATTTAAATTAAAGTGTAATAATTATATTTGGGTTTTTTAAAACTCCCTCCGACGGCCATCTCACATAACTAATATGTTAATGTTGTTTTTTTACTGAAATATTAATATTTTGGCTAAAATAGACCATAAGGTTCAAAATAAACCTATTTCTCAAAAATTGTCATGTACCGTATTTAAAGAAGTATAACTTCAAACGCTTGTATATAAGTACACATACATTGTTTTTTGTTAAAAAATAGTTTTTGTTTTGTCCTCCGCAGTGGTGGCGTGCCTGTGCAGGTATTGCACGCACCTCTTGGAGCTGGACCTGTCGGACTGCTCGCGGCTGAGCGCGTTCTCGGTGCAGTCCCTCGCAGCCCTGCACCGGCTGGAGCACCTGGCCCTCAGCAGGTGCTACTTGCTACCAGCTCAGACCCTCACGTGAGTGTACTGCTTTGTAGGTTTCATTAGAAAAAAAACATGCGTGCGTGTACTAGTGTACACACGTAAGAAGTGAAGGGGCAAGAGAAAGGTGGCGCGTAACGGAAAAAATGTGACGCGTAATCGAAAATGTGACGGTAAATTTAGATGGCGTGTAACGGAAATGTGACGCGTAACCGAAAAATGTGACGGTAATTTTTTACCCAACGCCGATAAAGAAGTTTCACTTCAAAAATATTTAACACTAGCTGTCCCGGCAGACGTCGTCCAATCCGGAAAAGCTTTAATCTGTATGCCGACAGCAGCGCCACCTGCCGCGTCCAATTGTGAACCAAATCGGAAAGCTTCTCTGGCTCATCAACTTTGCTAAATATCATCACATGATCAAACGTACAGCTTACGATTATATTTATATAAAGGACATCTAATATATAAAAAATTTCTGTCGCAGTGCTTGTCGTTAAACTCCTCCGAAATGGCTTAACCGATTCTCGTGAAATTTTTGTGTGCATATTGGTTAGGTCTGAGAATCGAACAACATTTACATTTCAGCCCCCCAAATGTTAAGTCCACCCCTAATTATGTTTTAATTTATAGATTTTTTTTATGGTACAGCATTAAAAATTACATACAACCCTAAATTTTCAACCCTCTGCGTTCAACCCCTATTTTTTCGGACAGAACGACGTCTGTCTGGACAGCTAGTTTTTATATATAAAAATGAAAATGTAATTAAATTTAAAAAAATATTTTTTGTTAATTGATGTAGATGCTAATGTGAAAAATCAGATTATTCCATATTATATAGCATCGATAAAAATATTCTAGATCCATAGTTCCCTTTTTCAAAACGTAAAATAGGTGAAATTTAGAAATAAACTTTCTACTTCGGTTTTGATGACGGTATATGAGAATGATTTTTTATTAATTTCATTTTTTTGCAAAAAAAAACGTAACACGGGGCAATCGAAAATAATTTTTTTTTTAAACAAGCTTGTAATTTAAATTATCTAAAAATTTAAAAGCATACCTTGAAGCACATCAAACCAATTATTTTGATACATGTCTTGCACAGGAAAATGTAATTTGGACAGCAAAATCTCTTTTGTGCAGGAAGATCTCTTGTACACAGGAAAATATCTTTCGCACAGGAAAATGTTGTCTATACAGGAAAATATCTTTCGCACAGGAAAATGTTGTCTATACAGGAAAATATCTTTCGCACAGGAAAATGTTGTCTATACAGGAAAATATCTTTCGCACAGGAAAATGTTGTCTATACAGGAAAATATCTTTCGCACAGGAAAATGTTGTCTATCCAGGAAAATATCTTTCGCACAGGAAAATGTTGTCTATACAGGAAAATATCTTTTGCACAGGAAGATTTTCGTCTGTACAGGAAGATCTTTTTTGCACTGATAAACCTCGCGACAAGCTTTTATTATATATTAAATTGTACAATATAACAAAATTATGTAGTTCAACTTTATCTTTTGGGAGTAACATCTCTTGCCTCCCGTACTTCCGAAGATCATTATGCGGATTACCGCCTTCCGGTCAGCCGTCCGGCAGACGGCCCACTTGATGGAAAGCGGTTGCCATCGCCTATGGATATTTGGAACACCAGAGGCGCTACAAATGCGCTGCTGCCCTCCTAAGGGAGACTAGAGCCTGGTCACTAATGCCGGATCACAACTCAAGGTTGTCATGGCGACACTTTAGACCAGGGGTGGTAGCCATCCAGTCGGGCAAATGCCCTACCACCTGGCTGTGGGTTGTAATTTCACCTCTTACGACAGGCCGCCCCAACGCAGGAAATTGTATTCTTTCTCCGTCCTTGTACGGATAAACTACACTGAGCATGGACCGACACGCACTTGACCGATTTGACTGCTTGAAATGTCTTTTTGATTTCAGTAAGCTGTCGTGTATGGTTTCGCTCCAGTACCTGGAGGTGTGGGGGATGCTGCAGACACACTCGCTCAGCCTCCTCAAGGAGAAGCTTCCCGGGATACAGATCAACCAATTCATGTTTAGGTGAGTTTTTGCGTTTGTAGTAGTGTATGGTTATTACATAAATAAATAAACTATGGGAGCTGTATACGTCTAGTCATCGCAGTGGACAACACACTACTGGCTAGCGCAGCGCGGGAGCGCACATATTAATAGTAGCTCTATCTCGCTCGCACATCATCCGTCCCGCTCACACAATGTGCTATATATTGTACTAGCTATGCGACTTGTTAATATTTGTACTTAAGGTTACCGTTTCCAAAATAAATCAGTTCACATCAGCACTCAGGATAAGGAGGAGGATTTAATCCGCGCAGGAACGGACGAAAAATACAATTTCCCGCGGCCGGGCGGCCTGTCGCAAGAAGCGACAAAATAACCCCCAGCCAGGTGGTAGGGTATTTGGACTGGATGGCTACCACCCCTAGTCTCTAGACCACGGGTGGCGCCTTTGGTGTTGCAAATGTCCATAGGCGATGGTAACCACTTTCCATCAGGTGAGCCACCTGTCTGCTGAACTCATTTGCATGAGTAAAAATAACTGTCAATTTTAAAACTTAGGCAAAATTAGTAATATTTTTCTTTGCAGTGCTATAGCGAGACCTACTGTTGGTACCAGACGTACTTCGATATGGGGGCTGAGAACCAGAGACTGATATTATTAAGTAAAAAATCTATATTCTAATTTGTTGTATTGTAAATGTGTTCCTCATTCAAGATCTACAGTTTGGGGACAGTATACCCTAATTTTAAATTAATTTTTTTCCGTATATAAATTGCGGGTAGTTGTATATTATATACGTAGCCATTAATCGTATTACCAATGCCAAATTGTTTCATTACAGTCATACCAACTGGCAATGGAAGCGGTAATAATAATAAATTATTGGCAGACAAACACACATTCTATATCCCCAAATTAAGCAAGTTACACTTGTGTTATGGGTAATATACAACTGACCACTCTGGGGCCGATCCCAGACACCCAGATCATGGTAAATAACGGAGAAAATACGTTTCCGAAATTTACTATACGAGGAATCGAACCTGGAGCCTCTGCGTTGAAGTGAGGTAGGCCGGCAAAGGCTTAGCCCGCTCAAACCTAGAGGCCGTCAAATAATTTTTATAAGACTGTTCATTTGTTATGTGTTAAATATACAACTACCCGCAATTTGTATACATTACATATCTATATATCAAATTTTACCTTCTAGCATGAGAAAATTCAATCAAAGCAGTGAAATGTTATCTAGTAACTCCTCAAGTTTCCAAAACAAGAATATTGGTGTTTGAAACTTTTTCTTTGCTATGCTTGTTTTACTAACTGACACTTTTAATTGGCAAAAACAATGTCAAAGGAGTTGGAGCCAGTACCTACAAGAATAGAAGAATACTATCGTAATTGTGAGTGACGACTTGGGGTGTACTTCTGCTATTAATATAATCTAAATTTTAGGTTTGTCCGATTTCGGTGTTCTATTAACTCCAATGGCGTGCCCGTGGCAAGCCACTCTATTTTATAAAACATTAATCCTCTCTTTCTTTTGACATGGAAAAAGGCGCGATTTTCAAATCAACCAATGACATTTATGCATTTGGTCGCTTATGACATCAACGCCCCATAATTCGTTCAACTAGAGCAGTGCTTTTCAATCTTGAGTACACGACCCCCTTGGAATATAGGCAGAAAAAGTTAGTAATTTAAAAACTATGTTTATGTATCTTATAACCTATATTCATCACTAACTGATACCCGCCAGGTGCCGTAAAGCCGTTCTTAGGTGACCTCTACTTGACGAAAGGAAGGTCCATGCCAAATTTCAAGTCTTACTACTGGCTAAACGTTGGGCGCCATATTCGTATATAGCTCGAAAAAGTGCAAAATTTCTCGTTGAGGGTATTAATTAAGTTAACAATCCTTTCTTAAAATCAATATTCTAATGTTTTACCCAATATCATACATTTTTGGATAATAAAACTGCTAGCAAAATATCACTTTTCTTCCCACCAAAAAGTATTTAATTGTTTCTATTATTTGGGATTGTCTTAATTAGGCTTAGTACATACATGTATAATGAAATATCAATTATATTAACTATTATATTTTGTAAACAAAGTCAGGTGTTGTAAGTAGTTGAAATGCATTTATGAAGTTAATTTAAGTATTTTTGTAAATTAATTAAATATTGTTTTAAGTTAAAAGTTTTTGTGAATAAAAGAATTTGATTTAGCATGTTTCTCCATTATACCATTTTGAACCAGAAGATGTATGTCAGAATAGAGGAGGAAGGAAAAGGTAATTGGCACAATATATGTGCCGACCTCAATTAATTGGGATATGGTGAAATGTCTTTCAATATGTATAAAAATGAGCTAAAAAAATTACAAATTTAATTTTTGGTGAAAACAGTGTTTTTATTCTTTCAATTTGCTATTGATCTCCAAAAACTGCATTGAAATTAGCCCAGTAGTTTTTACGTTATTACCAAACAAACAAGAAATCTACAAAAATTTGCATAGTGTTCTCCATCCATCCTTTATCCCAGTTGTTTTTTTTTATAATTTATGTGCACACATACATCATATTGAGAATTTTATAATATAAAAAGGTTATTTATATAAAAAGAAATTTTAATCAAGACCTTATTGAATACTAATTTTCACAATTTTGAAAACAACATTTATTTGAAAGTCCTTTTAGCTTTTTGTTCAGCCGCATCACTTGCTTCCACAAATGTACGCTTCAACTTGTTCCTTCTGCTTTCACGGTATTTAGTGGACACTTTCTCAGCTAATTTTGATACCCTCTTCATTGTTTCAGCTGGGTACCTGTAATAAATAAGATGTTAGCTAGAAATTCACTGCCTGGTTATACCTTTGCTTATCTAGCTCACTAGGCTCTGGGTTCAATACTTATGGGTAATTTTGTGAAAGAACTAGTATGGTCTGAGTGTCTGGGGGTTGGTGTATGTCTGTCTGTCTTTGCCAGACTGGATGGCTACCACCCCTAGTCTAAAGCATATCGCCATAACAACCTTGAGTTGTGTTCTGGCATTAGTGACCAGGTTCCAGTCTCCCTTAAGAAAGCAGCACTGCATTTGTAGCACTTTTGGTGCTAAAAATGTCCATAGGCAATGGTAACCACTTTCCATCAAATGAGCCGTCTGCCTGTCTACTGGACTCCATCAATAATAAAAAGAAATGTGTGCGTCTTGGGATGCCTGACAGAAGTAATAACTTAAACTAATCTACTCATAAGTTGAACTAATTGAAATTGTATTTTGTACATTATTAGTATCATTATTTAATCTAACTGCCGAAATATGGCTATTGCTGTGGGTTATAGTGAGAGAGGAGACTGCCTACCGCTAGCGTAAGAGAAAGGGAAGCCAGACAGACTGGCGCCGTAACGCGTTACGTAACGGAGCGGTTTACCCTCCCGTAAGAAGCTACCACTTCAAAAAATTACCTGCATCCTAGAAACTCGATGTTGGTAAACAGTTGTGCCAAAGTTATAAGTTCTTCTTGGTCGAAATTATCCTTGTGTTCAAGCATAAAGGCTCGTCTCACCTCCCACTGTTCTTCAGACTCGTGATCTGAACGTAAAGAATCTACGTCAATTGCTGGTTTCATCTTTATTGAAACAACAGTGTACTCCTTTCACTGTGCGCAGGGGAGGTTATATTTTTTAAAAGTTTTTACAGGATGTGTTGGCTGTCGTTTGATTTATTATATAAAATTACTTTCAACGAATACGTAAATACTCTAAAGGCTGTTAATAATAACAGAAGACGAATGCAATTGCAAAATATGGGAAGGAAAACTTTGTTTCACAAATTACTATGGATACCAGTGTCCTAACAGTCAGTACAATTATTTTTTCTTAGAGATTTTTTGCGTTCTATTAGTGGGTAGGTATTGCAGTAGATGTCACTGTTCTCAAATTAATCACCAATTAAATGAATATAATATGTTTCTTTATACGCAGTTATTTTAATACTTGTTTAAGAAATATTTGATATGTTTTTACGTTTTTGCAAGCCATATCAGCTAATAAATATATTTTAAAGTGTGTAAATTCTAGTCCTCATCTTTTTCAAATTATAAAGCTCTTTTTAACTTTAATTAATAGATTTTTGATGAATTGTCGATTTACCAAAAACTTATTTCAAAATGTCAATTATGTCAAAACCAAAATGACATTCCGACTGATACAAGTTACATTCGTGAACGTATGTACTTTGTTTGTGTTTTGATTATTTTTCGATAACTTCGTTTGATTCCTGGACTCCAAAGACTTCGCTTATCACGTTTACTAGTGTTCTGTGATCACGTCGGACTTAATCATGTACCCTGAACACCAATTTGCCTAACGATTTGTTTTCTGATGACTTGGATTATGGCTTCTTCTGAAAGAGATTGTTGTGTGCCCAGATATGGAAAAACTTGTAAGTACATCATCTTAACGGCACCAGATTAGATGTGGATACAAATAATGTTATGAAAATGTATGCCTTTGAATATTTTAATAAAAGGAAACATAATAAATCACGCTACCGCTAAATAGTTGTTTTATTTACTAACAAATAAACATTTTTTGGAAAGGCTTTTGGGAATTGCAGGAGTTAAATTATAACTCCCGCAATTTCCAAAAGTCTAATATAAAAATCAAAATAACACTAGACCCCCTGGATGGTTTTTGCCGTTGAATAATGCTATATACCGATAGAGGGCGTTACTATATATATTATAACTGTTGACTCTATACCAGTATATATAAAGTACTCTGTGATGGATACTACGTATTTGTTTGTTGTTGTTTTTCGAGATAGAGAACCGAATGTCAATGTCAAATGATATTTTTTTTACTATTTATGGCTTGGCAACTAGGCCTTTAAGTCAGTCAATATTATAGGTAAACTCACCTATCTAGCAGATTGGATATGGGATGGTAGTTACGTTAGTAACTTTAGTTCACTGGTCACTATATATATAATAGTTTTAATTGTTTTTGTTGCACTTTAATTTACTTTTTATTATTGTAAACAAAATCATCATACAATTTGATTAACTTGGCAATGTATTATGCCATTAACTCTTGGTCTGTTTATATTTAAAAGAATAAGTATAAGTGGACAAAATAAGAAGTCAATTTTTACATAGCATTTTTTGATGAAACGTGTTATTTAAAATTGCTCCGCTTATACATACAGTAGTTAAATTCGATTTGTTGTCAAAGCGGTATAATTTTGTCGTCGGGTTTTAATTTATTTTTGCAAAAAGAGGGTTGTTCGTGGTTATTAGACCAAAAACTCAACCGATATGCCGTGAGTTGCTAAAATAGTGTATGTAATGTGAAATGAACTATACAGCAGTGTTAGCAACCGATTTGAAATCACAAACAGTTTATTTATAATTGTTTGATCCCGTTATCTAGTAGTTAATTAGTCGAAAACTTCATTAGAGTAATTCAAATTAGTGTGAAAACTTTCGAAACTGTAAATTAACTCCGTAATAGTGTAAAGTGACGCCGATTTATGAGTTAAAAATGGCGTTTTCACTTCGTAAAATGCTCTCGAATATATCTTACTTTACAAAACCCGAAGATGCGTGTAACGAAAATCGAGATGAAGATTTCGAAAGAAATTATTTTCCTCGTGATCTAGCCAATTTCGAACGTATAGAAGCGGATTCTACATCCAAATGCGAAAGTTTAAATCTACCTGAATCCATAAAACAATATGCCCTAAAGAAAGGATCTTTATCTGATACAGACATCTTGAATATAACTCCAAAAGAAAAGCGTAAGTTTAAAAAACTTAAATTAGACATCCATAAAGCCAGCCAGTCTCTGTCTGATAAATTCACACACTCTGAGGACAGTTCAAATGACACAGAGAACACTCCTAAGCATGTACTCCTTGAGTGTAAACGGTCAGAACTGTTCAGTGAGAAATTAAAAAAATTCAATTTTGATCTCTCGTTTGATATATCAGACTCTACATCGAATGATTCATTGTCGGACGACGAAAATGTCGATATTGAGTCATTAACCGACCATACGGAGTCTGAACTGACAGAAGTATCCGGCGACGAAGTGAAAGTTGTTAAAATGTGTCGAAAAGTTGCTGAAAACGTACAATCAATCTCCCCAGAATCTTTTGCCGAAGTAGACATTGATAGAAACAATGGTAATATTATGTTTATGTACCAGTCTAAGTTTGAAAAGATAGAAAATGTATTAAAAAATTTGCTCAAAGAGTTTCAGTTTCAAATAGAAATGTCTAAGGTATTCAATATACAACCAAATGCTGTAAAAGCAGACGAAAAGACAAACAATCCAGGCCTAATGTACTTAGAAGATATCAAATCTGCAACTGAGAGCCCATCATGGGATATGTTGAGTGATAATAATGTCAAAGCCAGCAAAGCGAAAATACAAAGCCATCTGCAGTCCATCAATAAAATCACCAATACATTCCTAAACACTTACTTTCAACATTCAAAATTGAACAACGGTCTCACATTTGATATTCACAAAGGAAAAAAATTACATCGTCAAGCGCGAATAAGCGAGAAGAAACGTATAAGGCATTTCGATTTTCCAGACCTACGAGATTCAATGTTGAACTTATTTAACATGGAGAATGATGGCACAGGATACTGTGCTAGTGATATAAACTCACCACAATGCTGCTGCAAATGTCAGTGCCAAGATTCCGTAATATTAAAAACTGAAACAGATACTTCCATAACATCATCTATCGGTAATTTCACACTAGATTCCACAACCATATCAGCATATTCGGAATCTCTTGACATAATAAGCTACAATAGTTTCGATGATTCAAACTTATATACTACATTCCTTCAGAAAGCTTCTATGGAACGAATTATATTCTACATCCAAGCACACAGTATCCAGATCCACTGTGTACCCTCAAACGATTATGAATCAAAGAATATAATCACATTTAACTGCCCTTCTTGCAACATTACAGAAAACGAAGAGAATGGACTGTTAAAGCATATTCTAAGTCAAAAACACTGTGAGAAATTACATTTCATTTACAAAACTGCATATATTAAAAAATGTGTTGCTGAAGGCAAGGAAATTATGCCCAGTACGGTATTAAATCCGATGAAATTTTACCGGGATGATAATAAGATTGTGTGCTTCGGTGATGCTGTTTACGCCTGTACGTTGTGCTTCGAGAATTCGATAGTTGGGGAATCTGTGCTCATGGCCCATGTTTCGGAATCTGAACATTTGAGTAGAAGAGATATGCTGTACGATATTATAGGTTAAAATGATGAAACATATTGACTGAATAAATGAAAAAAAGCTGAATCTCCTTTTCCAGTTTAAATTGTTAAGTTACTTTCAAATCATATATTAATTGAATTTTTGTATTAAAGGATAATTTTTCTATACTCAGTTTCAAAGTTGAACTTATTGCCAGAGCACATGTTAAAATTTATAATATCTATGTAAACTATACTAAGTTATGTAGTTAATCACCTAATTCACAATGAAGTTTATCAAACAGTGTAATTCAAAATAATATTAAAAAGACCTGTTGCTTTAGGTATAAAAACCTTAACTTACCTTCACCATAATGTTTAATCATATATGTACCCAAGAGAATATATCCATTTCATACATCATACAAATCCTACACAAGCAGAGTGAGACAACAATAATAAATTGTTACGTTTTAAATTCAACCACAAATTTGTGCTACATATGTCTTTGCGAAATTGAGCATAACCGCAAGTGTCAAAACATACAAATTTGTGCTAAACGTGAATGTCAAGGTAAAATTAAACCTAGAAAATTAATTAATAATGTGATTATGAGTAACATCTTTTTAAAACCTATTTTAAGTAGCCTACAAACTTGATATACGTTAATAAAGTTAGTGTGGTTTACATAATTATATAGGATTGAGATGCTCTTGAAAACATTATTTTTGAATAATTGAAAAAGGTTTTAACACCTTTGTCAATCATTTTTCTTAATTTATTCCCTTTGTTTTAAGAAAAATAATAATAAACTTTATGGAATGTGCTATATTGTAGCCTTTTGAATGGTGTTCAACTTTGAGGCACTTCAAATTGGATTAAATTGAAATATATAGGAAATTCAATAATTTTACAAAATACATTAAACAAGTGTCTGTGTTTCCTGTATGAAATAATTATGCTTTGCATCCAGTTGCCTAATTTCTATAAAGCCTTGTATTCATTGGGAAATACATCGTTTTTAACATTTACAGATGTTGCACAAATAATTTTCAAGCAATTTTAAACTTAGATATTTGATCTGTTTTAGAAAACAACAATTTTGTTTCTAAAGTGGTGTTTCTAATTATTTTTCTCAGTGAATACATGGCATTAGTTAATTATTCTTTTGTATTAACATGTGTAATATGTTATTTGAAAATAAAATAGATTCATAAAATCAATTTAAATAAGATGAGGACTATTTTATAAACATTGTAGTTTTACAATTTTTTCTCACTACAAACTATGTTTTCTATAAATATATTCAAAATGAAGACGCTAATCACTCTCTCGCTCGCACACTATTTCTGTCTAGTCACATAGTACACTCAGTAACAAAATTAGTGTGGTATTTTTAATTTCAAATAAGGTTTTGACTGAAAAATATTTCCTTTTTTAGATTTTCAATATTTTGTCTTTGTCAAGCTTGACATGTACTGTGAATGGTCCTTACACTTAAAGTGGACCCATCTGTCTATCGGCTTTTATTTATAGTATGAGTTGTGATTTTTTTGCATCCATATAATCAATGATATATGGCACTGATGTATAACCGATGTACCTGAATTAAACTATAATAAAATTAAGGCTGATTTTACAATCACCTGATAAATGTTATTCATAATAGTAGTATTCATTATAATATATTATGCAATAATTAAAAAAGGACAGTTGGTTAAATAAAACACTTAAGTTGTTTCACTTTTAAATTTAGTCCAGTTATAACTTATTTTACTGATAATTTCTGATGTTTTAGAAATCTGCTGTAATAAGAATAATATATTCTATTTAATCTTGTGATTATGGACAGTATTTACATAATTCACATCTCACAGGCATACAATATTTTTGTAGCTGTGGTTAACAATACAATCTGTCAAACCATTTGATGTTATATAAATTCTCATTTTGGATTTATTTCTTATATTTTATATACTTATCATTTTGAGACTCAATCTTCACTTTGCATACAGTTTTCGCTCTATCTCTAATCTCTTACATTAATGTATTTTTTAAATTCAAAATGTAACGACTATTAGTGATTTATTTTATTTTCAAATAAACTCTTAAGGTAACTATTTTAGGATTAATTTATAGCCTTAGATAATGTAACCATTTTTTTATAACATTAAAAAAAGCAATGCACGTTTTTTAAGTGTATAAATTAGATTATTGAAATTTTGAATTTAGTAGCCAATTTTTTTTTATAATTACGTTGATTAACTTTTATAATAAGCTCAATCAACTTTTCTTTGTAATCGAATTTATATATATCTTGGACATTAACTATCTGTATTCAATAAAACATGGGAAGAATTTATACTAGTAAAATAATTCTTTAATATTAATTCTTAATATTTCGACTATTTTAAACTAATTATCACTTTAGTTTTTGATTAAATATACACACTCTTATGCAAACAAACAAACATGGTTGGTGTTTTAAAATTGTGCAATACACTTAATTTATTGTATATCTAAAGCTAAGTTTTTTAAACATATACAGTAAACACAACAATGGTGGATGATAATTAAATATACAAGAACTTGTTAATGCTTAAAATTGAAAAGAGGACAATTATTATTTTAATGTGTTGTATTTATTTTTAACTAGCGACCCGCCCCGGCTTCGCACGGGTGCAATGCTGATACAAAATTAAATACACTACAGAAAAACTATGAACGTTGTATATAAAAACATAGCGGCCCGCTCCGACTTTGCACGGGCATCACTACATAGAAACCTCTAAAATTAGCAATGTTGCCTTAGTATATGATGCATGTATTATACATATAAACCTTCCTCTTGAATTACTCTATCTATTGGAAAAAACCACATCAAAATTCGTTGGGTAGTTTTAAAGATTTAAGCGCACATAGGGATATAGGGACAGAAAAGGCGACTTTGTTTTATACTATGTAGTGATGATAGTGAAAATCTGTAACGCGCAATAATTTGTCAATTATCGAACGGAAGTTAGTAAGAGTCTTGTTTATATAAAGCATTCGCCTCCATTCCCATCCCCGACCAACAGCGGGCTAAGTCTTGTAAATAGCAGCCATGTTTTGTGTTGTTTGCTTCTTGACATTTTCATATATAAATTCTTCCCATGATGTGAATACTAATGTCACAGTTATTCTATTTATCTAATCTTTTTTCTGTTATTTAATCGAATTCTTTAAATTTATTATAAATCTTTCATTCTATTTAATATGTTCCACTAACTCAACAACTCACTGAGCCTTCCTGCCATTTTGGAGGTTGTGACAGTAAAGAGTTAGGGAATAAATATTTTAGAATAGTGTTATAGGAATAGGTGCATTACAATTTATAACAGATGACTCATATTATACAAGTTGTTATAAATTTCTAAAACTTATCGAATATAATGTTCTTATCCAAAAACTTACTATATATTCCGAGTGCCGTAATTAAGCCCAGTAAGTTGTACTATACTATATAGATAATAAAAACAGTACACCGGGTTCCAAGCCTTGATCCCTTACCGTCCAATATTTGTGAACTGCTCGGTGTAGTGTAAGTGACTTTAAAATATATACATTATATTAACCATGCCTAGTCCAGTATAATGTGAGTCATTATTATCGCGTTCTATTCATAAAAAAACGAATAAAAATGGCGGCGCTTCATTCCTTTTCACACGCACGTTATTTATGTCTTCTCGCACAGTACAATCTTGTTACTTTATTGGTAATTTCATTAAAAAATCTAGTCTGTTTTTCAAAGATTACTTATGATTTACACCAGTATTTTAGAAAAATTATGTTTTTGTTTAATAAAATATTTTTTTTAATTATTATTGTTTTTTTTTGTTCACTGTACCATCTGTCAAAATATAAGCGGCCATTTTACATTCGTTACTCTATGGGGAATCAATACCTGTTTCATATGGATATCATAGTTATTAGTGCATCCTATTTGTTTCTTTAATAGTACAGTGAATTGCTAGTTTGGAAGGGAGAGCATGAAAGTAGAGTAAACGCGGTCGAGATGCGAGCACTGCGGAGTGACGCTCGTGAAGCGCGTTCGTAATACCGAAGTAAGACAAGAGATATGAATGTCAAAGAAGCAAGTGAGGTGTGTAAGAATAAGCCTGAATGGCGCTTTGTTGTTCGTGTCTACATCGCAAGGGACCTGGCGTGAAGTTATGTATGTAGTGAATTAAATTAATACATGCGATAAGCGCCTTGGCGTTAAATCCCAGTTGCGATCGAAACGTTTACTCCAACTCCCAGGGTCCGCTTTCCTATTTTTCTACGCCACTTCATGTGGTCTTCGGTGACCCCGGTTTTGAAACCATTGGTACGCATGTCTTCTCAATATTAAGCCAGCATTTCTTGGGCCTTCCCCTTCGACCGGGATCTGGGGGAGGCGGCAATACGGCGAAACATTTGTCCCCAAATAATTAGCCGGTTCACTATGTCACGGATATGAATTCCTGCAATTAGCGTCTAAGGCTGGTGTGCACTGACTTTTAACCGATGGTTAAAATAAAATAATCGCCAAAAATGTGTGGAAAACAGTGATGATTTTTGGTTAACCGTCGGTTAAATTTCCATGCACACAAGCCTTATTGTGCTGTAATTTTAATCAGGGATGTTAAGGATTCGATATTTCAGTTTTGGATATGGATACGGAATTATGAATAATATACAGGTTTTATTACTGTTACGGATATGAAATTATATTGGATTATCTGATTATTTCGGAGAATGTTAGTTATGGTGCGGCTTTACCTGCGATAATGTTATATATATAGGCTGCTTCGCGCAGATGTGGAGATGGGTTTAATGCGTTATTTGAGATGCAACTATGCCAAAGACGTTAAATATTGACAGATAACGTATATATTTAATCTATAATGTGGCTTTTCAACAACAGTGTTTTTTAACGCTGTAAATAATACGCATTCCGCCACTATCTAAATCTTTAATATTGTAGCAGATAAAGCTCACCCCGTTACGGATGTGATATTTGTTAAAAACTTTAAAAAGAAAATACGATTAATGATAAGTTAACTTGTGCATTGGCACGGGGAGTGAAAAGCTATCATAAGATTTAAATTTCGGTAATAAGTAGATTACACCGCTATTTGAAATTATCCAGAACTTTTATATCAGATTCTTTTCGATTTTCAGTTCGGATATCCGATAGTTACGGATACGTTTGAGAAGCTCTACAACATTCCTGATATGTAGTCGTGTAGATAAATTTTAGATTTCCGATTTCCCCATAATTTTTGAGGTCGTCCATTTAAAAAATGTATTTTTGTCAAAGGCGCGCTGCGCTGCACTTTAAAACACATATTTACGGTAAATTTAAAAATGAAACATGCTTTAAAACAAGCTTAAGAAATGTAACTAAAGAATATATAATTAAGATGACAAAAATAAGTTTTTTCCTGAGTACAAGTAAAATAGTATTATCTCAATAACAATTTGTGTTGTGTTATATCACTGTATCTTACGACCTACCACGGTTGCGGTTTACAAAACATTTTGGTTTTGAGAACCTAATGTTAAATTATACATCTAGAATTAAACTATAACATATTAACTAACTATATATACTTTATTTATGTACATAATACTAGCTTCTGCCCGCGACTTGGTCCGCGTGGATTTTTTTTCATAAAAAGTATCCTATGTTACTTCTAATATGTGTACAAAGTTTCATGATGATCGGTTCAGCAGTTATCGCGTGAAAGTGTAACAAACAAACTTACATTAACACTTGTAATATTAGTAGGGATATTTATATTTTCGTCTTATTTCTATGTCTATTTATACTTTGTCTCAAAATCTAATATATATATACTTTTTCATTCTATTTATATTGCACAACCCACATGTTATACAATTTCCTCTAATCCATCCTAAGGTTGTCTGGAAGAAATCGCTTTTAGTGATAAGACCGCCTATTGTCTTCTGTAGTTAAACTTCTTAAATTGTATCTTGTGCAATAAAGTATATTCTATAACCTGTTGAAACAGATGTTGCTTGGTTCTCTTTTATAGAACGCATCGTATTTAATCTTACTATGTCTGTATTGGTTATATTATTCATATAAATGATTAGATTTAGTCTGAAATGTATTGTATATGTACTTATCCCGCGGAAATTTCGGTATCATTCCCGTGAGAGTTTGCATTTTTGGAGGTTAATATTTTATATACATCTCTTTAAATTTTCTTCTAATCTCTTGTTTAATTTAAATAGAGATACAGATACAGATAAATTCAATTGAAGTGTCTGTTTGTAATGTCAAAATAAAAATGTGAAAAAAATCAGGTGGGTATAATTTGGATTAGGAGATTCCGAACCTTTAAAATTTGTGGCTCTCTGGATGTTCGGGATAATATCTAAAACGGCTGGGCCGATTTTGACTACACATCTGTTGCACCATATTCATCTCCGTGACACTGAACTTTTTTGTGTTGCTTCACTGCCATACAAACAGACAGGCCTGGTGATGAATTTATAGACCTGTCATTTCTGTTTAATCGGCATTTTGGCGTCGCAAATGACACCAACCACCATTAAATAAAAACTTAATTAGATTTTTATTTTTATTATATTTCACAAGATTTTGTTGCTAAAATTGTTTCAATTAATTATTCTTGTACTATTCATACCGTAAGATATAGAATCGAAGTTTCCGCGGGAAAAGCTGCGTCAAATATAGCGCCTAGTATATAACATTAGTGTGTGTAGAATTTGTAAATTCATATCTGTAATATATAAACAGGGTGCTCAAAAATAACTTTCAAAAAGTAATCACTGCCAAAAATCACATGTGTTCAATCAATTGTTTATTTCACTTAACAAGTTTTTTTAAATAATTTTTCAAACTATTTTGATGTTTTCGCATTCTATAATGACATAAATTGCATTTTACGTAAAATATGTGGCCATGTGCGAGTATGACCCGCGCTTATAGTCAGTATAAATGTCTAAACAATTCGAATATGAATAATTTAACATTAATAACGATTCATAACGTCTCTTTTGTATAATATTAATGATTACTCGATTCATAAAGTAGGTTTTTTACTCTAATTCTGAATTATCTGTTTAAGTATCCTAGATTATTGTAGTTTTTTTTCTGATTATTTTATTGTCTATCGATAATTTGCTTTTTCAAATATTCTGTCATCTGTAGAAGCTTATGACTATAGTTTGACCTACAAACCCAAAATGAATAAGACAGTCTGAAGATATGAATATTATAATCCCGCACAAATAAAAAAAATAATGTGACAAAATTGGGATAACCTACCGCTAAGCGATGAATGAAAACATCAAAGTAGTTTAATCAAAACGAAACAGGGTCAGGATTTATACGGTTAATAAATATAGCCTAATTTAGTAAAAATGTATGTACATGCGTCCAGAATAAGTTGGTGTTTCAAAGATGGCGCCACGTACGTTGTTATCATGGAGGCTAGAGGTATAAGGAGAGTATAAGACAGTATATTAAATAGTGTCCACTGAAGGGCAGCAAATTAAGAAAGCGCCATAATAGCAAGTGGAAAGTATTTAAAAATATCGCCACAAATAATTAGAGTAGGATACTAGATTAAAGAAGGAAAGAAAGACTTCCTCTGGTGACAACCGCACATTTTACGAAAATGTAACTATTGCATTTATATACATAAATCTCAACACGAGAAAGTCTCAATACTTTTACAAATTATATTTTTTAAATTTTTCAACCCAGCACACTTCACTTCGTTAATAGCTGCTAAATTCATATCATTTCCTTTTCCTACACTAGCGCTATTTTGACGAGTTTTCGAGCCATAATTTGCTGTTTACAGGTGGACACTTTTTCAACTGATCCCCCATACTAGATGGCCCCCCTTACCTCTAATCCCCATAGTTGTAATGACAAAATGAGACACGTGTAATTTGAAAATGTTCTGTATTCTAAAGTTGGGTAACTCTTGTAAAACCAAGCTAAGTGAATAATGGTTGACCACAAAATAGCCACGGCTAATGGCTGGTTCCCATATACATACTATGCGTTCACTTGCCTTTCTGTCGGTTGAATTTTGACTTTATCTATATGGGGTCTTTACCTGTAGAGGTAAGGAGAACCATTTCTGTATATGTAGAAGTGTCACTCATTTCTCACCTTAGCCATTCTTGTAACACCACACACCCATCTCAACATTTTCATCTCAGTCGAGTAGAGATGTTTGAAGTCTATCACTTTAGTCGCCCAACATTCTAAACCCCTGCGGTGGAACATCTTGTAAGGTTAGACTGAATTAGTCTAGGGGTGAACATAACCTAAACAAGCATTAAAATTTAGAGAGTGAGACTTGAAATCGTGTTGGTACAGTTCTATTTTACAAGTAATACTTAATTAACTCAATATTCTAGTAGTTATGCTATGAAACACGTGTATTACATTAAATTTAGTAGGTATATATCGGCCGCCATCATGTTTTTTTACAAGATTAAAAACTACAAAACTCCATATCGATCCAATCGAAGCGCTCCATATCGACACAAATATATACGTTGTTTGTTCTTACAAGATAAAATTTTAATTAAATTGTTTATTTAGATGGTTAATACAAAACATTTTTTACTGTAATATCCAATTTTAGACGTGGCCTAAGTTGTTTGTGTAAGACAGAGATTCCCAAAGTGATTGATATCGACCCCCTAGCGTTGAAATCGGTTTCCCAGGGTTTGACATAAACGAAAACTGATTTTGAGGGTCGATGAGGGTCTAATTAGATGAAACATTGAAGATACTGTATAAGTTGTGACACTTGTACAAGTGTGTATAGTGTATTTTTACGTAATTTGCATTAGTAATAATTAATTACAATTGATGTTTACTCAATTTTATGTTTGTCTATTTCCTTAAATTTTGATGAGAAAATGATTTCAAGTTTACTTAATTAACCAACTGGAAAGATTTTAAAGTAATATGGCTATGGGGGTGTGGCTATGGCTGAGGTTTGCGTTCATTTTGGAAAAGGGTTCTCTTGCCGAAAATAGTTGATGACGGCCTCTGTGGTTGAGCGGGCTAAAGCCTTTGCCGGCCTACCTCACTGCAACCCAGAGGCTCCGGGTTCGATTCCCGGTATAGTTAATTTCGGAAACGTATTTTCTCCGTTATTTACCATGGTCTGGGTGTCTGGGATCGGCCCCAGAGTGGTCCGTTGTATATTACCCATAACACAAGCGTAACTTGCTTAATTTGGGGATATACAATGTGTGTGTTTGTCTGCCGATTATTATTATTATTATTAGTTTGGGAATCCCTGGTCAAAGACATTTCATCTTTAAATTTTGTTTGTTTTCTAATGTACTATAATGATCTTTTAAGGAAAAATAAATATAGTTATGTTTCTAATTTAAATTCCAACAGCAACTTTATACACTATTATGTTTAGTGAGATGTGTCTCTGGATTGCTACAAAACTCCATCTTGTTTATGTTTGAAACCAATGTCATACGTTACGTTCGTTGTCTAGTTTAAAGAAAATATATTATAGTTTTTGGAAAATAACACTGCACATCAAACCATTGTTAGTTCCCCGCCAAAAATTCAACAAATACGCATAGAGTATTTTTATCAAATGTTTAAATAGTAAATAAGGCGGTCGATTTTTGTCATTTATAATCATCCGAAATGGACTTGTAAATTATAGTTAAGTGCAATTTAATCAAAATTGATCTCACCATACAAAAGATTATATCAAAATACAATAAGACTGAAGTTTTGGATTTTATTTTTCGAAAGTATAATGAAATATTGTCTCTGGTTATATCAAAAAGTTCATAAAGGTATTTCATAGTCTGTGATAAAACTGTGTGATTGAAAATAAATTCTTTTTTTCTCAATTGTTTTATTTTTTTGAGTTCCGGCATCAGCAGCCAGGTTCCCTTTTCTCCTTGAAGACTGGCAGCACCTCTAGTATTGTTATCGTCTATATGTGAAGGTAACCACTTTCTATCACAGTTGAGCCGTCAGCCCGTTTGCTGTTCATCAGCATCAAAAAGAGCACAAATATTTCTGAAACATTTATTTTTCAGTAATTTCTTTTAAAACCATCATACAAGACCTTTTATATGTAGACATATGTTTATCAATAACCTTAGAGAAGATGTCCACATCTATGTCTCTTCTCATGTCTTTTTCATTTTCTAAATATTCCCTGAGAAGCTCACCATATACTTTGTCGTTTCTAGATACCTCCTCATGTCGTATTAAATTTTGGGATATAAAAGTTTGTATCGAGTCTGACTTTATACATTGTCTATATGCTAGTAATATTGTAGATATGTTATGTTTGAACATATCTGAAGAAAAATCAACACTTAGCAAATGATTCATGAAATCAGTTTTTCCGTTTCCATTTAAGTTCGTAACGTAATCGAACACGATCGTCGTTGGCACATTTGTGTCATTTAATAATGCCACTAACATCTTGGTGTAGTAATCTGGTCGCGACCTGATAATTTGGATCATGAAATCCAAACAAAATCTTTGATAATGTCGTTTTAAAAACTCCGGGAAGAAGACAGTTAAAAACTTTTCCAAAAAAGCGTCCTCTATGTTATCAATACTTATGACATGTTTTAACCATTTATCAACAGATGGCACTGATAGTTTGTTCGCGAGAGCAACGAAAAACCCGTTTTTCATACCTACTTTCGTTATATCGTCATAATTTATCACTGTATTTTCATCAATCGATGCTAAGAACTGTTCTTCGGTACTTGTCAGATCATTTTTCATTTCCACAGAAGTTGTAATTGGAGATTCAACATCCATATCTTCCATTGAAGGAGAGTCGTCAATATCAATTATTTTAATCGCATTGCTTTTGAATTCTTTCATCCATTTGTTGTTCTCGTCAGGCGGACCGGCAGCGGCAAGACACTTTTGCAAAAGTTCTTGAGATGATGCAGAAAACGTCCAAATTTCATTCATAATGTTGAAGGCAATTTTAAGCTTTGGAAATCTAAACAAAACAAAAATAGGTATCTATCACAGATGCAGATATGTTGCAGGCACCCGGATGTTATGATAATGACCATAGATAATACTTAAAATAATATAAAATGACAACTGTTGTGAATGTTATCAAATTTATTACTATAGCAGGCAAAAGAGCTAAGTTCATAAGTACACCACATTTGCAAAGAAAGCGGTGCAATACCTGGGCGCTAGGAGTTTGCACGGCGTTTGTCGCCGCGGTCCGGTCCCACCGAGAGGGACTTAGTATAATTATAAGAAATTTATTCCCTACGCGTAAAAAAAAAGGTTAATATGCAACGTGTGGTAGCAACTGGCAATGGCAACATGGTAACACTATTTATAAATTAAAAAAAGTTAAAATGGAACTGAGCTGTATTTGTTGTATTTTGTTTTATATCAAAAATATGATATATATTATATATTGAGATTAATACCTCTCAAATGAAAAACTAATTATATAATTTTTCTTATTAGGATCGCAAGTTTTTAATATTACAACTTATTATGGTTAAACGTTTTCTTAGTTTTTATCACAATGTTCATTTGTATCTTGACAAAATATTTCTTCTATTGATATCTATTTGATCATAAACACGAAGGACATAGTGATAACATTAATCGGAGATGAACTTGGTAGATGTATGTAGGGTGTGTTTAAGCGGCCGGAGGAGTTTGCACTCTATAAGCAACACCGTGTTTCAAGAAACATGGGAAAAGCTAACGAATGCTAAGGTGAGTTTATTCACTAATTATTTTTCATTTGTAACTTCGTAAAAAAGCTAGTATAAAAGGGATATGGTAAGTAGAAACAGACATTTTACACTCCATAAATATCTCATTGCTAGGCTCCGGCCAGTGGCGGATTTGTAGTCTTGGCCGCCCTAGGCCCCAGGTCATGTAGTAAGTACCAGCCACCCCTTTCTCAGCACCTATTATATTGAGTACGTATGAATTTACTTTTCTGCCATCCTTTATCGAAATCAACGAGCCTTTAGAATATTTACACACTTTGATTTATTTCTTGTTATCATCAGTGAATTTTTTGTCATGATTGGCCGGTCCCAATATCTGGCCTCCAGGCCCGGGCATCCTGGGCCTTAGAGCAAATCCGACACTGGCTCCGGCCTTCCCTTATTTTCCAAAGTTAGTAGTTAAGCTCAAAACATAATAGCTACAGGAGAATCATTTGTTCCTTGAAATGTCTTTGGTCTTGGTAAGTAATTGATTTCCAAGAAATTTGTAAAATAAGTTTAGTTTCTAATAATACATAATATGAACTTTAGATAAAACATTTGCAAGGATCAAGGAATATTTAAGTTGTTTTTTTATAGCCTGAAGCAGGCAAACAGGCTGACGGCCCACCTGATGGAAAGTGGATTTTGCCTATGGATGTTTGCAACACCAAGGGTGTCGCCAATGCGTTGCCGACTTCTAAGAAAATTTATAAAACCCTTTTTAAAGAACACCATTTCAAAGCGCAAAGGGAAAACCGAGGCGGGAAGTTCCCTCCGGATCATTGTTGTACACGGAATGAATGTTCTAGAGAACTGTTGTGTAGTTGAGTGTGGCAGCTCAAGGAAATGAGGGTGAATATCCCATCGCTGGTGAGGGGATATTAAAAGTAAAAGTGAGGCTTTGGCAGATCAAACTGTTCCTCGGTACACTGCCCGTTATACAGGTGGCAAAATATGCAGAGGGATGGAAAGTCTCTCTACTAAGGATACTTTTACATTCCAGTTCAATACTAATGATGGGAAACCATTACTTGTGTGCTACATATGCTGTGCACAGCTGAGAAAGTCGCATCAGCTGAAGACGCGGGCGTTGGAAGCTGAGCAATTGTTGACAGCTATTATTAGTAATGGCTCTGAGGTATATTTCTATGGGCATTGATTTTCTATTTTATTAGTATGATTTTACTGCCTTGTTATTATGTGTTTTTAAGTATTACCTAGATTAGTACCAATATGCAACTACTCTGTTCTCTGTTGTTACTTTATACTGAGCACATATTTTTTGCCCCTTGGGCACTTATACTGTAAAGGACATGCTTATTGGGTTTTAATTATTATCACTAATATTTTAAAATTATGCATATACAGTCCACTCTGGTTAATTCGAAACTCGAGGGACTCTTAAAATATTACGAATTGTCGAGTGTTGGAAATATCAAATGGTTCAAAATTTGTGAGAGAAAATAAATAAAACTTCAAATTATTAAGTGTTGATCAATTATTATTTATTAACTGCTATTCTATAACAATGACATAATGTGAATTAATTATTCTTTTGAAAGAACTCTGTAAAACTGGTTTGCTTCAAAGCACATTGCTGCTGTTCAGAATGCTCAACAACTTTATTTAAGAGAAAAAGTGCCTGAAATGCTCAACAAACAAGTTGATACAAGTTCGACCTTGTCGCAAAATGTATGTACTTACAATCTTTCTGTCGGCAACTTCGAATTGTCGAGTCTTGGACGCCGATAAGTTTGAATTGACGCGTCGTTTTGTTATATAGCAATGATTTTTTCGTACGAATTACCAAGTGTTTAAAAATGTGTTGATTTAGTTCGAAATATAAAGAGATTTTGTAGGGAACTCGTGATAACTTTGAATAATAGAGAGGTTCGAATTATCGCAGGTTTGAATTAACAAGAGACGACTGTATAGCCTTGAATTATCATTATGGAACTCAGTCACACTTTGGGATTTTATTATATATCTCTGGGACCATGCATACTATACTCTTATACAGTAAAGTTGTTTTTGCTGGGTGCGTACAAAGTTTTTCTTCATTACATATATTCCTTATTGTAACATTGGATATATTTGGAAACAAATGTAGATTTTGGTGTATAAACATTGTGACTTCAAATATGTATAGTGATGGCACAGTGTGTAAACTATATTTGATGAATAGCTGTATACAGGTTTCAGTTATATGTATTTTGAACTTTGAACTTACCCCCATTCAAATTCATTTATTTGCTTAAAAGCAGGTTTCACAATGTTGCTGCAACAGGGGCCTAGCTACCGCCTCAAGGTTGCAGGGGCCCCAAAAGTGTCTAAGCAAAAATTCCTAAAATGTTATCCCCAATGTTTAAAGATTAATGACATATTTTAAATTAACTATTAGGCCAACAGTACAGCTATCAGATTTGTCTTTATTGTCTATAGAGGCAGAAATCTAGAAACACTGAAATTGTTTTCAGCTATAGATCATTTGATAAATAAGCTTGACGAAAAAAGGCTAGAAAAGTGTATCTTTGATTTGAATTGGTTGTCTAACTTTGTTCCTAGGCGTGTTAGTTATAAGTAATCTTATATATATATAAAAGACCCGGCGGCCTGTCGTAAGATTATCCGTGCAGGAACGGAGAAAGAATACAATTTCCTGCGGCCCGGCGGCCTGTCGTAAGAGGCGACAAAACAACCCACAGCCAGGTGATAGGGCATTTGCCCGACTGGATGGCTACCACCCCTGGTCTAGAGTATGTCGCCATAACAACCTTGAGTTGTGTTCCGGCATTAGTGACCAGGTTCCAAGTCTCCCTTAAGAGGCTATGTACGCCTAATTCAAATCGGCATTTCATGAAATCAACCCCGCACGGCTAACATTTACTTCGATGGAACAGCGCCAAATAAAACTTCGAGCGTGGCGAAATATTGCAATTGATCATACCGACGCGCACCGCTTGATTGACTTGATTCAATTTATTTCATTTTAAGGCTCACGAGAGCGAGACAAACTGTCCTAAAGTGAGATAGACTGTTTGTATGCGTAATGGGTATTGATATTTTGTCACACCTTCCTAAGCGTCTTTAGCCCAACGGCTCACCATGCTCAATAGTAACTAGGAAGTGCAGGGTTCGAATCCTCATCAAGCTGTACGTATTTTTATTTTTCCAGCAACTTTTTAGATAGGTAAATTTTATTAAATAATTTCATTATTAAAATTTTTTCATATTATTCCTTCCCTATTATCCCTATTAATATTTAAAATGCGAAAGTAACTGTCTCTCTGTTTGTTCCGTTTTCATGGAAAAACTACACCGATTTGGCTGAAATTCATTATATATATACATATATATATTTTACAGACATAAATAGAGCATTTGTAGCTCAAAAAAAATGCATCCGAGCTATTGTAGGTATCCGATTTTATGATTCTTGTAAGCCTCATTTTAAAAATCTACAAATTTTACCACTGCCATGTTTGTATATTTATGAAATATGTTTATTTGTCAGAAACAATTTAACAATTTTTACGACGGCTAAAGACCTCTATCCAAACAATACTAGAAATAGTGAACGACTGGTTTTAAATGTGGCACCAAAAACAACCCTCTTTACCAGAAACTGCTATAACATGTGCATTAAAGTCTATAATAAAATTCCAATGCACATAAAAGAGTTCAGGATTAATAAATTTAAAAATCAACTAAAGGAATGGCTTTTAAATAGAATGTTTTACTCGGTGGACGAATTCCTCAATTGTACATAAATAATTCCCTTGACTTATGAATGTTATTATTATTATTACTACTATTATTATTATTAGTATTATTGTTTGACATTTATCAGTATTTTATTTCATAATTATGATCCATTTAATATTATATAATTTAATTAAATTTATTAGAAACATTTGTATGCTCCTATGGGAGCAAAACATGTGTACATTGTGATATATATACCAACTGTTTGACCATGTTTTAAACAAATAAATTTGATTTGATTTGATTCGGTGCCGAAACTGAACATAGGATGCTTTTTATCCTGAAAAATGGAATAGTTTCCGGGATAAAAATATATTTGTCTTTTTATTGGTTATGCATTTATGGAAAAACTACCGGATGGGGATTATGCCCATATTCCCAGAGCCCTAGTACCACTAACAGTTCACCCCAATAGCCCGGTACTTTCTCTTCTCATTTCCCACAATAGTCCTACACTGGCCGGGGCTTGTCCATGGGTGCATTATTGTATGGTGTAGAGAGGGATAATCGCCGGTCAGTGTCACGCCACATTTAGATTAAATTTGTCAAGAGGCCTTTACGTGTCGGCCTCCCCGTGGCCCCACGCAAGCCCTCCAAAAGTCCGGGCCATTTTTATGGCCCGTGGTCTTGAAAGATATACAGATAATAATAATACTAAAAAATTTTTATATAAAAAAAACTTTATAATAATAATAATAAACTATATATTTTTGATGCCGAGGATGAATATATATTATGATGATTTTTATCTCGAAAAATGGGATAGTTTCCCGCATAAAAATGTATTTGTCTCTCTATTTGTTATGCTTTTACAGAAAAACTAATACACTGATTTGGCTAAAATTCGGTATATATGTAATTTTAATAATGACAGTGGACAAGGGATACTTTTCAACCCGGATAGTGGGATAGATTTATATAAAGGTTATCTCAGAAAGGAGAACAGGTTTTTATGATTTACCATTTCAGTCAATTCAGCCATTTCAGCCATTTCGGTCATTTCGGCGATTTGAGCTATTACAGCCATTTCATTCATTCCAGCCATTTCAGCCATTTGGGCCATTTCAGCCATTTCGGTCATTTGGGCCATTGCAGTCATTTCAGCCATTTGGGCCATTACAGCCATTTCGACCATTTGGGCCATATTAGCCATATCAGCCATTTCAGTAATTTCAGCCATTTTAGCCATTTCGGTCATTTCATCCATTTAAGCCTTTTCGTTCATTTAGGGCATTTGGGCCATTTCGGTCATTTCAGCCATTTGGGCCATTTCAGTAATTTAGGCCATTTCGGCCATTTCAGCCATTTCAGTCGTTTCAACCATTTGGGCCATTTCAGCCATTTCGGCCATTTGGGCAATTTCGGCCATTTCGGCCATATTCGTCATTTCGACCATTTGGGCCATTTCCGCCATTTCGGTCATTTCAGCCATTTCAGTCATTTTGGCCATTTCGGTCATTGGGGCCATTTGAACCATTTCGGCCATTTTAGCCATTTCAGTCAATTCAGCTATATTGGCGATTTGGGCAATTTCAGCTATTTCGGTCATTAGGGCCATTTCAGCCGTTTCAGCCATTTCGGTCATTTGAGCGATTTGGGCCATTTCTGTCATTTTGGCCATTTAGACCGTTACGGTTATTTCGGCCATTTCGGTCAATTCAGCAATTTGGGCCATTTCGGCCATTTTGGCTATTTCAGCCATTTCGGTCATTTCAGCCATTTGAGCCATTTCAGTCATTTAGGCCATTTCGGTCATTTCGGGCATTTCAGCCATTTCGGTCATTTCAGCCATTTGAGCCATTTCGGTCAGTTCAGCCATTTGGGTCATTTTGGGAATTTAGGCCATTTCGGTCATTTCGGCTATTTGGGCCTTTTAGGCCATTTTGGCCATTTCGGCCATTTCGGCTATTTTGGCCATTTTGGTCATTTCGGCCATTTTGGCTATTTCAGCCACTTCGGTCATTTCAGCCATTTGGGCCATTTCAGTAATTTTGGCCATCTAGGCCATTTCGGTCATTACGGCCATTTCAGTCATTTCAACCATTTCAGTCATTTCAACCATTTCAGCCATTTGGGCCATTTCGGCCATTTCAGCCATTTGGGCCATTTCGGTCATTTGGGTCATTTTGGTAATTTCGGTCATTTGGGCCATTCCAGCCATTTGGGTCATTTCAGTCAGTTTGGCTATTTCGGCCATTTGGGCCATTTCGGTCATTTGGGTCATTTCGATCATTTGGGCCATTTCAGTCATTTCAACCATTTGGGCCATTTCAGCCATTTCAGTCATTTCGCCAATTTGGGCCATTTCAGCCATTTCGGTCATTTGGGCCATTTTGGTCATTTGGGTCATTTTTGTCATTTCGCCAATTTGGGCCATTTCAGCCATTTGGGTCATTTCAGTCAGTTTGGCTTTTTCGGCCATTTCGGCAGTTTCAGTAATTTCAAACATTAGGGCCATTTCAGCCACTTCAGTCAATTCAGCCATTTCGGCCATTTGGGCCATTTCAGCTATTTCGGTCATTTAGGCCATTTTGGTCATTTCGGTCATTTGGGCCATTTCACACATTACGGCCATTTCGGTAATTTGGGCCATTTCAGCCATTGCGGTTATTTGGGCCATTCCAGACATTTCGGTCATTTGGGCCATTTCAGCCATTTCACACATTTCGGCCTTTTCAGGCAATTCAGCTGTTTCGGCCATTTGAGTCATTTTAGTCATTTCGGCCATTTCGGTCATTTGGGTCATTTCGGTCATTTGGGCCATTTCAGTCATTTCAACCATTTGGGCCATTTCAGCCATTTCAGTCATTTCGCCAATTTGGGCCATTTCAGCCATTTCGGTCATTTAGACCATTTTGGTCATTTCGGCAATTTGGGCCATTTCGGCCATTTAGGTAATTTCGGACATTTCGGACATTTCGGACATTTCGCCCATTTCTGCCATTTCGGTCATTTGGGCCATTTCAGCCATTTCACACATTTCGGCCTTTACAGTCAATTCAGCTATTTCGGCCATTTGGGCCATTTCAGTCATTTCGCCCATTTCAGCCATTTCGGTAATTTGGGCCATTTCAGCCATTGCGGTTATTTGGGCCATTTCAGACATTGCGGTCATTTGGGCCATTTCAGCCATTTCACACATTTCGGCCTTTTCAGTGAATTCAGCTGTTTCGGCCATTTGAGTCATTTTAGTCATTTCGGCCATTTGGGCCATTTCGGTCATTTGGGCCACTTCATCCATTTCGGCCATTTCAGCTATTTCGGCCATTTTAGCGATTGCGGTCATTTGGGCCATTCCAGCCATTTCAGTAATTTCGGTCAATTCGACCATTTGGGCCATTCAGCCGTTTGATCATTTAGACCCGTTCGGCTAAATATATTTTCATCTCGGAAATCTCATTTTTCGGGATAAAAAGTAGTTCTTGGCCACCCTCGGTATTAACATAACATATGTACTCAGTTTCAGCCAAATCGGCTCAATAGTCTTTCCATAAACGGATAACAAACAGTGAGACAAATATACTTGTGGATTTTTTTTCGTGGAACCCTAAAAACGTAGCCTAAGTTACTTCTTATAACATCAGCTATCTGCCAATGAAAATTACGTCAAAATCGATCCATGTGTCAGAGATTAGCCGGAACATCCAGACACACAGACAGACAGACAAAAATTCTATAAATAGCATTTTCGGAAACTCCTGGTCCGATTTTATTAGATTTTATTTTGAGATTTCAAACGGGCACTTCACTTTTATTTATCTGTATAGATAAGAACTATAAAATAAATAATAATAGATATATATAATAGTTTTAAAAAAAACACGCTTTCATAAGAAATCCAACTAAAAACAGAAAATAAAATTTACTAAATTTGGTTTCTGATGAATGGGGTCTTAAAAAAAGCGTGGGGTGTATTCAATGCGCTTTTTCTTCTTTAAAATCTTAAAGAGCGCCTTTTTTTAAACTATTATTTATTTTTCATTTTTAGTTGTTATTTTTTAAATGTTAATGTTTTTTTAAATTAAATTTTTAAATATAAGCTTTTGAGATTCTGCATATCATGTAGCAGCAGAGTGCTAACTAAGACAAGTAAAACAAGCCCAAACACGACGCGTTTATCTTGTTTAGTAAAGGAGTTCCTATAGCCACCTTCCGACTCCATCATCAGATCAGCTCCATGGTACCATATTATTGCATTGTCACGCGATATAAACATACGAGCCCAAACACGACGGGTCTATCTTGTTTAGTACAGGAGTTCCTATGGCCACCTTCCGACTCCATCATCAGATCAGCTCCATGGTACCATATTATTGCATTGTCATCGACCTTTGACAGGTGTTCAAACTTTGAATTAAATCTGATCATTAAAAGTAGGACAAAATCGAGCTCAAAAGGGAAGGTTACAAACATACATACATACATACAGGTGAAGCTAATAAAAGCGTGTTAAAAACATAATAGGGCTAAATAAAAAAAATTGTTAGAAAAGGAAAATGGAGCGAGCACTCAACTTGAACAACGAAACTTCATATTTCTGACTATCCATGTGTCTACGTCATTTCTATTGATAAACATAGATGGCGCTTTAGAATTTTAATGTTACCGATAAGGTAAAAATTTTATTGTCAATAGCATAAAAGTCCAAATGAAATGAAATACAAAAATTTTGAAAAGTATTTTTATGGCATTTTATAAAATTATTTAGGAAGAGAAAAAGAGCATTTTATCAACTTTCTTATAAAAAAAATCTTCTGGATCAAGTGAAACTAGTAGGGTTCGAACCCACACAGCTAGTGATTTAGACCAAACCTCTACCGTATAAGCCAAATAAGTATAGCGCGACCGCTTCAAAATTCTTGTTATTATTGCTCCTTCGTTTATTTAAAATTATTTTTTAATGGCGGTCGTGGAGAAGAGCAGCGCGTCCGTATTAGCCGACGCTCTAAAGCGATCTAACAAATTCCATACATTGGGACCGGCAGGCGGGATTTTTGCAGTCATTTTTAATAAAATAATTAATTACTTCCAAATTAAGTTAAGTAACCGAATAAAACTCTATAATTGTATTTGTTATAATATGATATGTTACTGTTATTTATTTTATCGATGTAAGATTAACAGTAATAACAAAAACAAAGATTGAATAACTCGTTTAGAGGTTACTTTGCAATTATTTTCTATCGAGAAAATTTATCGCAAATGCGTTCCGAGTACAAAGTTTACGTCAGAAATATGATCAAGATTGACATATATTTTTTTCACCGCAATAAAGTGTGTATAAATACTGTAAAAATGATTGAGAAATCGATCTAAAAACGCATTCTGTCTCTTATAACGCTGTTAAGAGAGCGGCAGCGCATTTGTAGCATCATTGGTGTTGCAAATGTCCATAGGCGATGGTAACCGCTGTCCATCAAGTGGGCCGTCTGCCTGTCTGCTGATCTCATGCAATAATAAAAAAAAAAAAAAAGAAAGTCATGTTAGTTACACTATTTATAACTCAAGAACGGCTGTACCGATTTGGCTGAAAATTGGTGGGGAGGTAGCTTAGAACCAGGAGACGACATAGTTTATTTTTTATCCTGTTGGAACTGGTAGGTGGCGCTGAGAATGGTTTCTAGATTCCTCCTAATTCACCTGGACCGATTTTGGTGATTTTGTTTTTGTGTGTTGAGTGGGTCCCTGGATGGTTTAAATTTACAATTGGAACCGGTAAGTGGTTCTAGGATCTGATCCTACGTTTTGTTTTTATTTTTTCAGAGCAGACAATGTCTGCCAGGGACCGCTAGTAACTTATAATCACTATATAATTATTGTAATTCAATTCGGGCATTTTTGTTTCTTTAATAAAAAACTTTACCCTTCCTTTGGGGCCCCCCAAAACATTTTGATGCAGGGCCCATCTAAGGCAAGCTATGCCATTGGTAACAATTTAAAAAGTGCACAACTTGTTCATGCCAAATTGGAGTTCAGATATTATTATCTACTAGCTGTCCCGGCAGACGTCGTCCTGCCCGGTAAAAATAGGGGTTTGTCGCAGAGGGTTAATAATTTAGGGTTGTATGTATTTTTATATGTTGTATCATAAAAAAATAGAAATTAAAAATTTTGTCTACAAAATAAATAAAAAAATTTAGGGTCGGATTACCCCTAACATTTAGGGGATTAGGGGATAGCGGATAAGCACAAAAAATTTCATCAAAATCGGTCAAGCCGTTTCGGAGGAGTATGGCAACGAAAACTGTGACAAGAGAATTTTATATATTAGATAGATTAGAGACTTAATTTTCTTATTATATCAATCTTATAACTTACTAGCTTCTGCCCACGACTTCGTCTGCGTGGTGTGGTTTTTTAGCTATCGCACGGGAACTCCTTTTTCGGGATCAAAAGTATCCTATATGTTGACCAGGGATATAAGCTACCACCCTTCAACATTTCATTTAAATCGGATAACTGGTTTCGCAGATTAGCCTGTACAAACAGACACAGAGAAACAAAAAATGACTCATTTTTTTTCATTGTACAGACAGTGTATTGTAGTTTTATTATATCGAGGGCTTCATAACGAAATAAACGAGTGTATATGCAAAAATGCCATTTTTATGTTGTTTACTAAAATCTGTGCATGTTACAATTTAGTAAGTCTTACCAGTATGCGAGTGTAGTACCTAAATAGATGGGTATTCCAAATTTCAGCCTCATACAATCGACTAGTTTTGGTTTTATTCGCAATTTTGTCCCTTGTTTTGTCTGTACGCCCATTTGTTATGAAGCCCTCGATGTGTATAGACATATATGTATTTACATTTTAGCTATCACTGAATGCGGTCTTATTGATAGCCAGTCACAATCAGGCCTTTGATTATAATTATTCCATCAAAGAACTCTACCTGTTGGATAATGAGCAATTTAAAGGAGGTTCTGAGGAATATATAAAAGAGAATGACGGAGGAAGTGAAGAGGACAATGAAGCAGAGAATGACTTTAAACTGAAAGAAGAGAAAGGAGGTAAGTTGTCAGAATTGTCTAATCAGTAATGTCTATGTACACTTGATACTTGTGATGAGGCAGTACATTTATCCTGTACAAAAAAAGCTCGTTTAAAAAAACCAACTTCAAAAACTAAAAAGTATAAAATAACTTATTTCTTAGTCGGTGCTTAGTAATTTTCAAAATATAGTAATTTTTGTGTTTTACTTTGCACCGACTTCAAGATGTTTTAGATAATATATATTAATAATAATAGCTTTAGAAATAAGTTATTTTATACATTTTAGTTTTTGAAGGCGATTTTTTTAAACGAATTTTTTTTTATTTTATTTGTTACTTTTTATTGCCTAGCTATGTATGGGTAGACCTAATTGTTATCGCATTGTTTAATTATTTTATGTTCCATGTACTCATTATGTATGTAAATAAATTTCATTTCATTTGAAGTCGGTTAAAAATAGATTTGTTCTGATATGGTTCAAAAATTAAATTTGTATTACTTCAAAAATTTCGTCCCGCTACTACTCACGCGTCAAATATAAGAGGAAGGTTGGAACGAGGAAAGCAATACTATAACGTCTCTACGGATATTCACATGACAAAGAGGGACAACATGACATGACTGCTAGTAAAATGAGGTGACCGAGGCCGTTCACATCCGATTTTTAACGAAAATTCCCGAATTAGAAGTTTTGTACGGGACGAATGAGGGAATGACGCTCACCACCTCACCGGCCTCATCACTTCAAATGTACTGCCGCGGTACAAACCGTACACTAGCGATGCGCAAACTAAATCACCAACGAGATCAGTGATTTATAAATCTTTTTCCATAAAAGATGCAAATCACTCCTTTAAATCTTTAACTCTTTTAAATCTTTGGTTTCGAATGATATAATTTATTCAGTTGACCGGTTTTAAGCTTTACAGTAACGACACAGAGTTTAATTAACTGTGTATCATCATTGTATTTCTTAGAGTGCGAATGTTATCTCTTTTCAATTCACAATATCCTGTATCTATTGTCTCATACTACATCTAAGTATCTGATTTGTTAGTTTTCATCATTCCATGTGACTAAAATCAATCTTAACGTAGTGAGTTAAAGATGTATTTTCCAAACCAAAGATTTAAAGAGTGATTTCGAATTTTGAAAGATTATACATCTTTTAAGTCAATCACTCCTGAGTTACACATCTTTACCGTACACTCCTCCTTGTCTCAATTGAAGTGGTACATTGTATTGGTTCAGTACAAAATGTCATGTTACTCTTACAAACTCATTTTAAAATCATGTCCTACCCAGGACCGAATTTAGAAATTGGCCGCCTGTAGGCCATTCAATTTTGTCGCCCCCACTGACCACTACATCATCAATACCCTATAGTTCATAATTTTTAATTAAACATTTTTTTCTCAATGAAATTCTAACGTTATGGTTTGTGCACTGTAGTCTTATTAAATTTATTTTTTCCGTAATTTGAATAATGTGTAAAAAAAATTGGTCCTAAATTTCCCGCTTCTCTAAAAGTAGCCGCTCTAGGCTCCAGCCTACTCAGCCTATTGGTAAAACCGCCACTGGTGCTACTCAACTCTACTTGATACTGTATTTGTTGGGAACTGTACACAGGATGGGTCCTAGCTCGAACGCGAAGAATGCCGCCACCACCGATGCCTAAGAAAACTAAGTCTTCTATCTAGCTTTCTTCTTCTACAATGCTGTCTAACTTTCTAGGACTTACTTACTTTAAGCGATAGGAGGCCTCTTTTTGTGTTGCATAGAAATTTTATTCCTGGAATGCAGCAGACAGGCTGACAGGCTAACTCTGATGGAAAGTGGTTACGCCTATGAATATTTTCAACACTAAAGGTGCTGCCAATGGACTGCTGAATTCGTAGATGCACTGGAACCTGGGCACTAATGCCGGAACAAAACTCAAGGATGATATGGCGGCATGCTCTAGACCAGGGGTGGTAGCCATCCAGTCGAGCAAATGCCCTACCACCTGGCTGTGGATTGTTCTGTCGCCCCTTACGACAGGCCACTCCAAAGCAGGAACCTCACATCTCAAAGCTCTCATTTCAACTGCATTTATTCTACTTTCAGGCCTCTTCTGCCACACCTAACTTTCACTGCCGTACATACAATATGTCTGAAATAGCCAGTTATTATGATATAACGTAATTGTACTAAATAAAAGACTTGACTTATTGTCTTTGTTTTCAGGCACACCAGCAAGAAAACACAAATTAAATGAGGTGCCTGAAAAATTAAACCAAGTTCAAATTAAGCTCGAGCAAATAACTGAGGACGAAAGTTCTTCACATAGCGCTATCTCAGAGAGCCTGCCAGGTAATTACTGTGAAGCGTCAGACTCGGATCATAATATACCGGAGAGCAAACAAAATATAGAATTAATAGTTCATTGTCCTCGAGTGAATGAGACTTCACAAGAAGTTAATATTGTTCCAAAAAATGAGAAAGTAGAAAACAAGGCAACACTTAATTTTGAAGTCTGTTATAATAATGCTGATATTGCAATATTTAAGCAATCTACTCGCACCATTGATGGTGCGGTTGCTCCGGGTAAACATGATGAAAGACATGAAACAAATATTAGTGATAGAACGAAAATCAAAAATGAGTTTTCGTGTCGTATATGTCAGTACAGATGTGTCACAAAGAGCAGTTTAAATGACCACATTCGTATACACACTGGGGAGAAACCGTTCACGTGTGATTTGTGTGATTTTAGATGTGCGTTTAGCTCTGGGTTAAACAGGCATATAAAGTATAAACACACAAATGAAAAGAACTTCTCGTGTAATATGTGCGAGTACAAATGTGTTGAAAAGAGAAGGTTAAATATCCATATGCAAAAACACACTAGGGAGAAACCATACCTGTGTGATTTATGTACTTGTGCATTTTCTGCTAAAGCAATCTTAAATAAACACATGAAGGACAAACATACAAATGAAAAGAACTTCTCATGTAATATATGTGAGTCCAAGTTTTTCTCAAAAGCCGATTTGGACATGCACCTTCGTGTACACACTGGGGAGAAGTCGTACACGTGTGATTTATGCGATTATACATGTTCACAAGAAAAAGCCTTGAAAGGTCACATCAAGCGGATACATACAAAAGAAAAGAGGTTCTCGTGTCATTTATGTGAGTACAAATGTTTTAGAAAACTGGACTTCAATACCCACCTTCGTATACATATTGGGGAGAAACGGTTCAAGTGTGCTTCGTGTGATTATAGATGTGCGAAAGCATCTGAACTAGGCTACCATATAAAAACTAAACACACAAATGAAAAGAACTTTTCCTGTCACATATGTCAGTCGAAGTTTTTATTAAAATCATATTTGAAAGTGCACCTTCGTAAACACACTGGGGAGAAGCCGTACACATGTAGTTTGTGTGATCGTAAATTTTCACAGAGAAGTACTTTGACCAGCCACATAAAGTATAAACATACAAACGAAAGGAACTTCCCTTGTCATATATGTCAGGTCAAATGTGTCACAAAGAGCAAATTGATATACCACATGCGCACACACACTGGGGAGAAGCCGTACATCTGTGATTTGTGCGGTTATACATGTGCAACTAAATGTCGATTAAACACACACATAATGTATAAACACACAAATGAAAAGAATTACACTTGTCATTTGTGTCAGTACAAATGTGTTGAAAGGACACACTTAAATAGACACCTGCGTAAACACACTGAGGAGCAGCAGTAGATAATTATGTAATTTCAGATATTGAGAAAGTGGTGCTTTAATAAAGCATACAACGTCTAATTACATAGGGAGTTGTTTTCATATCCTATTATATTAGAAATTTATTACAAACTAGCGTATGTCCTTACCGACTTCGGTAACGGCAACTCCTCAAATGTAATTGCGCTGCTTGTGGCTTTCATGTGTCTGGGCAGACCGAATTTGTTTTTTTGAAGTTATACTTCTTTAGGCGCGTTAGCCAAAAATGATGAGAGTAAATTTTTACGATGCACGCGCATACCGTCACAACCTACACCATGAAGTTAGCTATAGTCAACCGGCATCCTGAAGTTAGCTACAGTCAACATTTTAGTTTTGAAGTTATACTTTTACGATGTGCGCGCACACTGTCACGAAAAACCGATACCCTGAAGTTAGCTATAGGCAACCGACACGTTGAAGTTAGCTATGGTCAACATTTTAATTTTCTATTGTGTCGTTTTTCTACAAACGTAGAATAAGGCAAAAGATAAAATTTTTGAAAAGATTTTTATCTTGATACGCCAAAGAAGTATAACTTCTAACGCATGTACATAAGTACACACACACACATTGTTTTTTAAACTCTCGGTGACATATTGGACAGCAATAGAGCTGGCCAGCGTTATATACTTTAGCGGTGTGTAACTCCTGAGTGATTAACTCAAAAGATAATATCCAACGCGATGAGTGATCAGATCTGTATATCACTTGCGTTCAAAATGTGTCTTTATATCTTTAACTCTTTAGTTCATTCCTGTTCCACGCGATGACTATAGATCCGAATGAGAAGAAACTAGAAAGAAAAGAGAAAGAATGATTAGCCCACTGCGCATGCGTTCAGGTATTTTGCAATGCCACAGATACGCGTGTCGGCTCTGCTACTATATCACTCACAGGTAATACTCGTCTGCAATTGACACTGACACTATTCACTGTAAAGATAGAGTTAAAGATATAAAAGAGTGATATATCTCTTGGTATCAAAAAGATATATATCACTCTTTTCTTGGTGAGTGACTTTTCCCATGACTAATATACTTTTGATGTTTTGGCGGACTAATAGTGATGTTTGCCATCGATGTTGACAATTAAAAATATCGCATAACATAGAAGTTTCTTGGCGATGTTTGTATCCTTGTATAAGAGAGCTTGGGTTGCCAGGCGTTTATTTTCGAAGCCTTCATGTTGTAGTAGTTTGATAATGTAGATTTAAAGCTGTCCCTATCATTCTTATTTTCGGTTTGGTCGGGCTGGACCAATCTTAATTTATAATATTATAATGTGCTATAGTGTAGTGTAGGATATATTATCATATGTCTGCCACTTCGTCCACGCTTGATTTGAAATTACCGCGGGATTCCCGGGATATTAAGTACTCCAGCATTTAAAACAGAATGTGTGCTATAATTTTAGTGAAATTTGTCGGAATAAGCTAACTTTTATGCACCCGAACAATTACAAACCGCTGCCGAAATAATTTCTGCGGGATTCCCAGAATATAGCTCAGATATAAATCTAAGAATTTACTGTGTATCGGCAAAAACCGCATCGAAAGCGACCCAGTAGTTTTTATGTCAATCCCAAACAAATGACAAAATATTGCATCGTGTAGCTAGTGTATTCCATTTGTTTTTTTAATAGCTTCAATGGACAGACACGCGGCAGTTTTAGAATTATATAATATAGATATACGAATAGACGTATTTGTTAAGTTTTTTAATTTGTATCTATTAGTTTTATCCGTAAAAAGAATTAGTAAGAATTAGTTTATAAAACTTACATAAAATTATGCGTTTATGTAATCTAACAACATTGAGTGTAATGACGTTCACATATGAATATATTTCATAATAAATACATCTTATGTTTTACCTTTGTTTTATTTATGAGTCGAAACGCGCGCAAATCTCAAATTAATCTCCACACTCTGGCAGATTGTCCAATTTGAATTAATTTTCAATTGATTTCATTAAAATTCTTGCCAGCGCAGACATTCCAACCATCGAAAGAAACTTCTGTTCGCAGCCATGACGAGTGTCCCGACGGCGTTACTGATAGTGGGCTGTTAACTGTGTTGACACATGGCGCCTTTTCAACTCTGGGGTCTGAAGTTTAGGCCGTTCATACATTTGCTCACTACCTTTTAGTTAAAAAGCGATTTTTTTGAGTATTGGCAACACTGGACACTGACTTGTTAAAATAAAGCGGGGTACAATTAGAATCCCGTTTAATTAATTTCCTATTCCTATCAAGTGATTTCATAAAACTTTGAATTTAAAGCTCATTCGTGGTTTCTTCCACTGTTATCGAATCCGTAAACTACCATGCAAATTGGGATCATACCCCAAAAGAATACATTAGTTTTAACAGATGTCATCCTAAAAAAATAAACATTTGTTTTTGTGTCTTTAACTTCACTCTCTTGAACATCTGTTCGGACAATGGCACTTGCTCTAACTGATATAATCTTACGCCCTTAGGTTTTTACTTTTGGAGCTATATGAGTCATTATAAGTAAGACCCTTTAGTGCCCATAAGTCATCAGTAACTAAACAAGGCAGCCAGAAACCAAATCACGATAAGAAACGAGTCAAGTTGAACTCGAGTAATTTTTTTATCGATGCAGTTTGCAACAGATAAAAGTCATCGCATCACTTCAGACTATTGACAGATGGGGGAAATTTTCGACTTTGCGAGGAGACTCGGGCGTAAAGATTATTTTTGGGGACGGACATTCAAGGGTGAAATGAAGTCTGGAAATTGAGTTTCCAGTTAAGCGGAACGGTTATTCGTGACCCACCTATTGTCATAGGTCGTTTTGAGCGCTGTGTGAGCGAAAATGATAACTTCGTTAGTGGCTTTTCGCCACGATGGCTTTTTTATTCTCCTTTAAAATAAGTAAAACTTGGCAATTTTCGACAAAAGTTACGGGAAATTGTTATGGTCACCTGGCAACACTTCATCACTCGCAACTCGCAAAACTTCGAACTTGAAATAGAAAAAAAACAGTCTGTATTTATTGCTTGGTAGGGAAGGTTGTTTTTCCTTGCTAAAACAAACCGTCTTAGTTATTTTTGTTTATTAATATATTTAATTAATTGTAAACCTGTTCAATGCATATTGTTTAAATAATCGGTGAGTTTTGTTATGTTATTAAATAACAATACCTAATGTAGTTATCATGCTACATAGTTATTATAAACATTCCAGGAAAATGTAGATATTCAGAATTGTTTACATAAAAAGTTTATTACCTAATTTGATATACATTCATTGTTTATTAGACACAGCTGTGTAACGTTGATAATTCATTTAACTCAGTAACTTTGTCATATTATGGTTTGATAATTAAGTAAACTTAGTTTGCTAAGCATTGAAATATTTGTCTTAAATATATATTATTTAAGACAAATATTTCAATGCTTAGCAAACTTCAATAGTGTTTGGTAAAGTGCTTGTTTTGTCCAGTTTTTTCCATATATGATTAGGAGGTATATCAGATAAGCTAATAAGTATATTGATTGCATAGTTAGTTGTTACCATAGCTTTTTCTTATTGTAGAATCACATTTAACCATATTTAAATTCACATTAAAAACTAAAATAAACTAAGTCATAAAATACTTGTTTTTTGTTTTTGTTTTTACAAACCACATTGTTTTTATATGGTCATTTTGGTATTAACAGTACCCATATAAAATCATCATGTCTGTTTGTCTTTTGTACTACACATAAAGTTATTTTTTTTTCTGTTTGTGTCATAAGTATTGCATGGAATTTGACAATAGCATTTATAGGATTGAGTTTCTTTTTTTGGATTTTTGGCTTCAACACTACTGGCGCTAATTCAGCCAATGTGACAGTAATAGTAATGTGACAGTAATGAGTTACTATTCCCAATAACCCACACCTGACATTCTTCAGGTGTGGGTTATTGGGAATAGTAACTCAATATAATTTGATCAGTTTCTTTTCAGTTATTTTTATTCTATGTTGTTGACAGGGCGAGGGAAATCTGGTAAAATATCATATAGGGGAGTAATCATTTTTGAGCAGATTGTTGTTTGCTCAACAATAGCTCAGCAACAACAAATTGCAAAATATAGCACATATATAATACATACATACATAACTTCACGCCAGGTCCCTTGTGGGGTAGGCACACAACAGAGTGCCATACACGCAGATTCTTACACACCTCACTTGCTTCTTTGACATTCATAGCTCTTGTCATGCACGCTCGTCTGTTCTTGAGGCTCCTGACATCACTTTCTGCTAGTACACAATCAATTTGATCATGGAAGGTGTGTTGTGGCCTTCCGCTACTTCTGCATCCATCCACTTTGCATTGTATATCTGTTTAGTCATTCTTTCATCATACATACTTTCCACATGCCCGAACCACCGGAGCATTCCTTTCCTTACCTTTACCCCGACACTCTCTTTCAGACCAACTCTCTGTATATAATAGTTATCATATTTTACTTCACACTGACTTCAGGATGTTCTACAAGTAGAAAACCCTTTCTTTTCTTTGTAGCTTGAAGTTTTGTTTTCATAAAAAATATAGTTAGTTGCGCAAATACTTGAATAGTTTTAGAAAAAATATATTTAAGTTTCTGTGACAATTGTATTACTGGCACAGGTATACAAATTTGTGTTCTGAAGAGTGTAGGCACTTAGGTCTTCAACAAAGGCTGCTCTCAATTCCCTTGGGATCCACTCATCAGATCCTACCTTCGTGACAGTGGGACCATTTTGGGGCTATACCCGTTCATATAAAAAAATATTTGAAAAACGATAGAGAAATCACATAACATACAAAATTTTAAATATGTACTATTGACAACACTTAGTATTAAAAAGTGCTTTATTGCTTCAATTAATTAGACCTAATAATAATTAATTTGTCATTTCTAGACTATTTTCAAATAAGCCTTAGTACATTTACAAAAAATGATTAAGTACATTGTGTCCTACATACAAAATACATGTTTGTTTTAAAAATGTTATCTTCTCTTACATAAATGCACCAAATATTGATTGTTAATTAATGGTACTTAGTTATTCTTAATTGAAACGTTACTGTTTGTCTTTGATTAAGTAAATTACTTGTAATAAAAAATATGTTTTAGTTAATTAATTACTTTAATTATAGGCAGACACTGTCTTGCCCTTAAAAAGTAAAAATCTGGAAACCGATTGCAGCGCCACCTACCGGGTCCAATCGTGAATGTAAACCATCCCGGGACCCAGTTAAACATACAAAAATAGTTCACCTAAATCAGAGAAACGAAAATGAGTTTAAATGCAGTCGCCATTGCCATAATCGGCTGGGAGAGATCATAACAAATTAATGGCTAGACTTATGTTGTGACTGATGTTTTTTTATTGATGAATATCATATTATAATACTTATTATCCTATTCCGTATGAAGACAATTCCAAAAACAACAATCATCAAAATTGATCCAGCCGTTCTTGAGTTATAAACTAACATGACTTTGTTTTATATATAGGTAGATATAATGTAACGTACAACATGGACTCAACTTTTATATTAAAACAAAACAAATAACAACATAACTGTCCCACTGCTGGGCTCGGGCCTCCCACTGTAGGGGAATGGACGGTATACCCGCTACGCTTGTCCAAGGCGGCTTGGCAGCTTTGACACATCGGTTATCTCGATGTGCAGGTTGCATCACGATGTTTTCCTTCACCGTTGTTAGCACGTGGTTATTGTGACAATTGCGCATTAGGTCAGAAAACTGCCTAAGTAGTGCATGCGTTCCGGCCAGGATCGAACCCACGACCTTTGAGATCGGGACGCGTGCGCTAGCCATTACGCTACCACAACTTTTATTAATCTCAAACTAAAGTCCTAAATATTTTATTCATTTCCATTAATTTGCAATTAAAATTAGTTTTAAACCTGTTTTTAACATTAGGTTTCAAACTATTTTAAACACTGTTTTCAACAAAAACACACTTGTTTTAAGAAGCCTTCCCTGACGCTAAACAACAACGACGCTTTTGTTCGAACTGAAATTGGTATGTGGTATTATATCCGGGTCGCATTCGACATCCAAGTACTAGGGCATCAGGAACTACGAGGAGGTTAATCGAAAGCAAAAAAACGGGAGCATTCTATCAATCGCATACAAGTCAAACGCGACCTGCTTCTCGTTTCTCGTATCCTGGTACACGTGTTCTCATAACATTGTTTTCATTTTACACGCACGAGTTTACAACAATGAAAGAATAATTTACATTTATTAATATATTATTAATTAATGAAGAAAAAACTTTGTACCCCTTTTTACGAAAATTGCGCGAACGGAGGAGTATGATTATTTTATTTATTTATTTAGGTTTATGGCTTGGCAGCTAGGCCTTTAAGCCAGATCTTAGTTTACAATATAGTTTCTGCATTTTCTTAAGCCTATGTGTAGCACAGCTGAACTGTAAGTAATCAGCTAGTGTCATTCAACGGAGTTCTTGTGACAACTCAAAAGGCCACATTTGACTATACAGTTGACATTTCTCACAAAACACATAACTAGTTACTCAAAAACTATCAATATCCTACTACTATTATACATTTTTAGAAAATAAAACTGCACAGCACAACATCTCTCAGTTCCCACCAAAAACTGGAGGAGTATGAAATTTCGCAAACTTATAGTTTATATAGAGAAAAAGCGACGAATGCTATTTTTTTTTAATTATGCAAAAAATAAATTAAATAAAAATAACGTGTGCGTGAACTAAGCGTAAGAAGTGAAACTTCTTTACGGCCTTATTTTTCGAAAAATGATCTACTATAAGCAACTTTACAGAAATTGGTTAAATGAAGTTAAATTATGATTTTAGTGATCACATATATATAACGAATTGTTGATAGATGGATTGTGGAAAAATGTGACGCGTAACCGAAAAATGTGACGGTTTTTTTTTCCAACGCCGATAAAGAGGTTTTACTTCAAAAAACACATTACACACACTATCATGTATTTGACACCAGTTTATTCATAATCTAAAGTCTAAACAGTTCCGAGATAAAAGTGACAAGTAAAGATAAAGCCAGTTTGGTTTTTCTCGAATACTAAAGTATGCATGTATATATAAGTATAATATATATCGCTTCTTTGCTTCAATAACGTGGTATCTTGAAAAACCCAAATTTACAGTACGCCACTTTTATAATTTCAAAAAGAGATTTTACCCAAACATATTTTACACTTTTTTTGTATATTTGTTATTGTAAATTTAGTGTCTATTTAATAAGGTTTTTGAAATATATGAGAAAGTTGTGATAATATGATACATTTAGCAAAATATAGTGAGTGAAATAAGTGAGTATTGGGATATGTCACGTTATTGAAGCAAAGAAGCGATATATATTATACTAATATATACATGCATATACATGTATTATTATTCCATGAGTTCAGCATATAGGCTGACGATCTGATGGAAAGCGGTTACCGTCGACCAAGGACGTTTGTAGCACCAAAGGTGATTAATAAAACTACGTTTTAGCGCTTTCACGCGCGGTAGCTTATTTCATTTTTATTAATCCGACGTTTCGGCCACTTTACAGTAGCCGTTATCACGGGAGCCGAAGTGGTCAAGTGTCAATGAGTATTGTTAAAGTTTTATTTAGCCTAACGCCAACTTGTTCATTTTAATTATTTAGTTTTAATTTTGTTTTTGGTTATTATTTACGCTATGGGAGCCTAATTTATTGCAAATGTTGTGGCTTGGAAGAGAAGAAGCGGCGCAAGAAACTCTTCAGCAAACATGCCTATCTCTAATATTGTATATAATATTAAAATGGGTGAGATGTAAAAAAAAAAATCTATCAAGTTGGTTTGTGTTTCGTTGCACGCAGAAAGAGCACAGTGTCTTGAGGTCTAACAGTTGGTTTTTGCTGAGTTTGGGTCTTCATCATTTTGATGATCGGATCCCAAACAGGTGGTATTTGCAAACCATCTTCTCTATTGGAATTTGGCTGTTTTTTATTTCAATAGCCTCACGCATCATTCTTGGTATGAAAGGTATTAATAATATACTGCAGCTTTCTAAAAGAAGGCTGGAACCTGGTCTGATCAGTGGTGGTAGCCAAATGCCAAATGCCCTATTACCTGACTGCAAGTTTTTTCTTACTGTTACGACAGGCTTGCTGGACGCAAGAAACTATTCATTCTCCGTTCCTGCACGGATAAATATATATTCTTTTACGAGTTACGAGACTCGAATTAAAATGCCGTTAGAATTACTTACTATAGAGTTTATTACAATTATACAAACACCTATAACACAGGTACAAATATAACCCAACACAACAAGTCCAAACGTAATGAAGGTCGTAATTCAATAAAACGCGCAAAGCCCGTCACTGTTTAGATTCCCGATTATAGTACACACGTCTTGCTTGTGGTTCTCGCTTGACTCCCTCCCCCTCAATCGGGCTTTGCTTTATACAGCACAAATGCAATATGGCCGCCCGGCAGTGTGCACCGAATTTCCTAGAATGCGTTTGTACTTTTAAATCCGTAACACCTGGCTAATGATTACATACATACATGCATAACTTCACGCCAGGTCCCTTGCGGGGTAGGCACGAACAACAGAGCGCCACACAGGCCCATTCTTACACACCTCACTTGCTTCTTTGACATTCATAACTCTTGTCATACTAATGATTACAATACAACAATAGGCCGCATGCCAATAAGTAAGCAAAACAAGACGATCGTAAAAGTATTGCAATAGTTTCAATGTTAATAGTTATTAGTTCGAATGCTGACGGGTAATAAATGTGCTTTATTTCAAATATGCAGGTGTATTTCGTTTTTGTCGGGACCTGAGTTGTAACATTATATATGTATAAGAGTATACATGTATGCTCTATTTCGAAATAATTTTAAATTATATACTTATCCTAAATTTCGAAAGCATAGATAAGTTTCAAGTGCTTCATTGATACCTGCATTTGAATTTATGCAATTTCCATATGATAATTTATTATTTGACAAGATAGGAAGATTGAAGTGGTTGTTAACCTAATATATTATCTGTAAGGTTGGGTTGCTATGGGCTTATAATTTAATAAATTAATAAAATAAATAAGTTATCGTAATTAACCTCCCACTAATTTTAATCTGAAAACGTAAACGTTAAAGTGAAACGAGCCCAAACACGACGAGTCTATCTTGTTTAGTACAGTATTTCCTGTGGCCACTCCATCATCAAATCAGCTCCATGGTACCATATTATTGCATTGTCACGTAATATACTTCTGTGTGCAAAATTTCTGCTCAATCGGAAACCGGGAAGTTGGTCAAATTTAACTAGCAAGATTTCACCGAACTTACATGCATATATATCTATTCCAAGTTAAATAAACAGCTTGTAATATTTCTATGTTCTACACAAAGAGGTCCAATTTATTGTTTCGGGTTCAGATTTCGAGTAACGTAGGTTTTGGGGGTTGAAAGGAAGGGATTTTTTTTCGATTTTGACAAGTTTTCGGCTTAAAGAGATTCTACTTTATTATAATTCTATTATTTTCAGGTGAAACATGAAAGAGCTACTCCTTTTGTGCGCTGTTGCCCTGGTGACGTCAGTGCCGCTGAAGGAAACTCCTGAAGAAAAGCATCAGTGTGGTTATAAGGTAGTATAAGAAACCTCGTTACGGTGAATTCTAAAATTATATTTATAAACCACTAGCGGCCCCGACAGACATTGTCCTAAAAAAAAATCTAGGTCCCGATCCCAGCGCCACCTACGGGTTCCAATTGTGGATTTAAACCACCCGGGGACCCACTCAAACACACAAAAACAAAGTCACCAAAATCGGTCCAGGTGATTAGGAGGATTCCAGAACCCGATCTCAGCGCCACCTACCGGTTCCAATGGGATAAAGATGATTAGGAGGATTGTAGAACCCGATCTCAGCGCTACCTACCGGTTCCAATGGGATAAAGGTGATTAGGAGGATTCCAGAACCCGATCTCAGCGCCACCTACCGGTTCCAACGGGATAAAGGTGATTAGGAGGATTGTAGAACCCGATCTCAGCGCCATCTGCCGGTTCCAACGGGATAAAAAGTTTCCTATGTCCGTTTCCTGGTTCTAAGCTAGCTCCCCACCAATTTCCAGCCAAATCGGTACAGCTGTTCTTGAGTTATAAATAGTGTAACTAACACAACTTTCTTTTATATATATAGACTAGCTGCGCCCCGCGGTCTCTCCCGCGTAGTGATTGAAAATCGTCATAATCCAAAATAAAAGAATTTTTCTAAAGTAAAAGTAGCCTGCGTTATTAGTTACACCTTATTACATCAGCTACCTGCCAATAAAAGTCCCGTAAAAATCGGTCCAGCCATTTCAGAGATTAGCCGGAACATACAGACAGACAGACAAGAATGGTAAAAAAATGTTATTTTTGTGTATAATATTCATATGCATGTAGTAAAAAGGTTGTTTCAATATTACAAACAGATACTCCAATTTTCTTTATATGTATGTATGTATAGATGCTGTCATGGGCTTTCTTATACTTTATTAATACATATTTAAATACTAAATACTAATAGATGTCAAAGAAGCAAGTGAGGTGTGTAAGAATAAGCCTAAATGGCGCTCTGTTGCTCGTGCCTACCCCGCAAGGGACCTGGCGTGAAGTTATGTATGTATGTATTTAAATACTTATATATTGTCACATCTTAGACCCCGACAAAGACAAATTGCAGGTACAGATCTGAATTAAAGAAATTAAACCTTAACCTTAGGGGCAAAAAACGATAATCTTTCACTCTAGTGTCTTTCTAGTCAACAATATTAAAGTTGATAATATATTCTTGACCCTTGTTCCAGTAAATAATCGTGTTTATATTGATAAGGAACGTAAACACTGTTAAACTAAATACTTCATTTACGTAACGACGTTAATAAACACATTTGAAGAAAGAAAGAATAAATATTTATTTAGGACAAGATACAAAGGCTTACATCATAATGGGCCTTACTTACAATAATCTCGCTAAGAAACGATTAGCCGTCTCTTAAATACGAGACTTTTAAGCCCCAAATCAATGGCTGTTTCAAATAAAACTTGCCATCTTGCCTCTTAGCAGTCACGTGAACTATCTCTCGATATTGGTTATTTTTGACAGTTAGTTATGAGTTACTTTACCACCACCTTCTATCCTTAAAAGAAGTTTATGGGTAAAATTTTCGTTAATCAGTTGCTGAGCAGTTTCTTAAAATTTAACAAACGATTATAAGTAAGGCCAAATATATCTAACAATTAAATATGGTGGCCTATAAGACTCTTGCTCATTTAGGGCCTTACTTATAATAATCTCGTTGAGAAAGGATTAGCCATCTCTTAAGTAAGTAATTTAATAATACCTTAGTGATTTTATATTATTTGATTTTATAAAACTTTTAGCATTTCCTTTAAACAGTAGCACTTTAGCTACGGTAGCGCCACCAATTTAATGCCTTTTGCCGTTACTTTACTACCTAGAATCCTTAAGAGGAGTTTATGGGTAAGATTTTCACTAATCAGTTGCTGAGCAGTTTCTTAAAATTTAATAAACGATTATAAGTAGGGCCATTAGTTTCACTACAAGCGCTGACACAAACAACAACAACAACAATAACAAACAACAACAACAACAAACAACAACAAACGCCACAAGTACCTCAAAGTTATGCTACGGTTAGCTCCACAAAGCAAATTAAAAACATTGAACATTAGTTATTAAATTATGCAATTAGTAGTGTCTATGAATTTTGTTATAGTCTAAACCAGTGGTTCCCAAACTTATTTTGTATAGCGCCCACTTTGAGAATAAATTATTTTTTAACGCCCCCATTTTTTAACCTGTTTAAAAAACACTATAACGTCAAATTAAATTAATTGATTATTAAGAGCTACATTAGCGGAGAATAAACATTCATTCTAAACGAGACGTTTACTATAGCCCGCAAGAGTTAACTTGAGACCTAAGCGCAGTAGGTAGTACACAAGGGCGCTGAAGTCTCAAGTTAACTCTTATGGGCTACATACACCTGCCAATGCCCTTTTTTTTTTCTGGGTCTCTTACCGCCCCCTTTTAGGCCTGCAGCGCCCACAAGGGGGCGTTATCGCCCACTTTGGGAACCACTGGTCTAAATTTATAATATTGTTACGAGCTATACAGGACTCGAATTAAAATGCCGTTGGATTTTCTATAGAATTTATTAGAACTACACAAATACGTATAACATAGGCACAAATATAACCGGACGCAGTAAGTCCAAATGTAATGCACAATTTAATAACACGCGCAAAGTCCGTCACTAAAAAGTACACAGGTGTTGCCTCGCTTGTGCTATCGCTTTGATTCACGTCTTGCCCGTGTAATCGTCGCTTGACTGCCTCACCCCTCCGTTCGGGCATTGTTTTATACTAAACTATACAATACAAAAAACGACCGCGTGGACTGAATTTTCAAACAGAACGTAATCCGCACACCTGCGTCATAAACATGTACAATAACAATAGGATGTTTTTCTAATTACAAATTTGAAACATAAAGTAAACAAAAAAGTCGAAATGTGAGAAAGGCAATAAACTGCAGGTGTGCATTCACTTTGTCGGCGTGTATCAATTTTTTTTTTGTATGACAAATCTCGTATTTTCTTACAGGGTTGTCCAAAGACGGAGAATGATGTTCTGAATGTGCATATAGTGCCTCACACACACGACGATGTTGGATGGTTGAAAACCGTCGACCAGTATTATTATGGGAGTGAGTAACGTTGTATTTTATTATAGCTATCCCTGTGACTGTTCGCGCAAGACTTCAAAATTATCGTTGTCTGATATTTTTGCATGATGACATGCAACTTTATAGAATTGATTCAATAATATTGAATCATTTATTTTATTTCTTATCGCTCTTGGGGGTTTTATATTTATTATTATAAATTTCTGTTGGTTTTTATAAATATTCCGTTCCGCTGCCAGCGGGAAAAGAGATATTACTATAATATTATATAGACTGGAGGAGGACTTTACCCAAAGTAGGGCTTTAAAAGATAAGGAGGAATAATATTAGTTTAAGGTTTATTTGTATAATATGTTATCTTTTAAGGAAATAAAGGGCTTTATTATTATTATATTGTATGTCTTTAAAGATCACAAGGCTATAAAAATGGCCCGGACATTTGGAGGGCTTGCGTAGGGCCATGGGAAGGCCAACACGTAGTGGCCCCTTGACAAATTTAATCGAAATGTGGCGTGACACTGACCGGCAATTATCCCTTTTTACACTATATACTAATGTATCCAAGGACAAGCCTCGGCCTGTGTAGGACTTGATGGAAATGTGTACAAAAATACCGGGCTATTGGGGTGAACTGCTAGTGGTACTAGGCATCTTATTATAATTATTATAATTATATCGATTATACTAACACTTATAAGGCAATAGATGGCGCTGTGCAATAATTGAGGTCGCAAACGATTCTCGAAATGTACGCAGAATATACAATTTTCCAACTGTAGTGAAAGGGTCTAGTACTAGGCCTGCGAGGCACAAAAATACACGCTGGAAAATCTTCCTTTGATACGGAGGAGCACCTCCACCTGGTCGGGACATCCCTAAGGTATAATTAAAAAGTTATATCAAGTTAAGAGTACATTTTTGAACCCGGAGTACCGGTGGGAATTGTTCGGGAATTATCGGCGTGTTTTCGGGTACTCGGGAACTTCGGGTTTCACATTTTTAATTTGATATAGAACTCTTTAAATATGACTAAAACTTATGAATTGCTTATCCATCTGTTTAAAAAAATTGGTTCAGCAATGCAATTGCTATAAAAAATTTGCAGGCTTTAGATTATGTGTATGATTTTATTCGATGAGTTCAGCAGACAGGCAGTCGGGTCATCTGACGGAAAGTGGTTACCATCGCCTATGGTATATCTCATGTAAAAACTACTAGGCCGATTTCCGTGAGGCTGATCGACAGCAAATTCTTAGATTTAAAATGTGCGCTACTTTTTATCCCGAGAATCCCGCGGGATTTTCAAGTTGAGCGTGGACGGAGTCGCGGGCATATCCCAATATTGAATATATGGTTACTGGAATTTTCAGGTAGAAATAACATTCAGAAAGCCGGTGTCCAATATATTTTGGATTCAGTCATCAAGGAGCTCTGGGAAGATCCCAAAAGACGGTTAGTATCGCTATTATTACCCTATACTTTAATATATAATAATTCCTTTGTATGTTTGTATATCACTTAAGTCCTCCAATATTCTTTCAACTTTCCCAATTATTTGTGGTCAGCACAATATGTCGTTTCCTTCCACATTCCTCTATTCTGATATACATCTTCTGTCACACCAGAAAACATAATGTCATCCTTCACACAATCCTCACCTTTGTACCCATGAATCTTGCAGTTTAAAATTCTTTATGACATGTGACTTTTATCCCTCACTACCTTAACCTTCTTCCTCTCAATTTTTCAGCCCCGGGTGCAACTTTCAAAAATCTCCTCCTTATGCTCTCATTTCTCACCTTATCTATTCTTGTAACACCATACATCCATCTGATCTTTCATTATCTCGACTCAGTGGAGACCTTCGGACCCATATAACATGAACTCCGTTCTGGTGTACATGCTTATAGAAACACTGTGTCAATTTTTTTAATTCTTCAGCTTTATTTACGTGGAGACTGCCTTCTTCTGGAAATGGTGGACCCGTCAGTCGGATGATGTCAAGCAGAAGGTCCACACGTTGGTGGATGAGGGTAGGTTGCAATTTGTCGGCGGAGCATGGAGCATGAACGACGAGGCTGCCTCCCATTACCACAGCACTATTGACCAGTTCACTTGGGGATTGAGGTAATATATCTATAAGCACTGAATGTAGAGTGAGTGAGTGAGTGAGTGAGTGAGTGAGTGAGTGAGTGAGTGAGTGAGTGAGTGAGTGAGTGAGTGAGTGAGTGAGTGAGTGAGTGAGTGAGTGAGTGAGTGAGTGAGCGAGTGAGCGAGTGAGTGAGTGATCGTACGCAATTTTGTGTACAAATTCATAATTATGTTAGAGACTTTTTCTGAGTCAGTAGGTGATAATTATTCCAAAATTGTAAAAAATCTCACTCATATTAATAACATCAGAATAAAGAATTCTTATATATGTGGTAAACAGGTTTTCAGGTGGGATGGCTACCACCTCTGGTCTAGAATATGTCGCCATAACAACCCTATTGTGTTCCAGCATTAATGCCCAAGTTCCAGTGTCCCTTAAGAGAATGGTAGCACCTTTGGTGCTGCTCATGGGAGATGGTAACCGCTTTCCATCAAATGGGCCGTCTGCCTGTCTGCTGAACTCGTGCAAAAAAAATCCAATTGATCAAAAGGCTTTTTTTGCTGTTAGAGTGCAGCAGGCAGACTGAGGGCCCACGTTATGAAAAGTGGGTACCGGCCTCGATGACTGCATTGGAACTTAGCCATTGATGCAGGAACACAACTCAAGTTTGCTGTGACGGTATATCCTAGACTAAAGGCGGTAGCCTTTTTGATTTTTGCCAAAATACCTGCGGAACTCTAAAAAGGAATCAAAACTCACCTGACCTTGATCCAGTTCCTCATTCACCCGAGACTCACTTGTAAAATATTTATCTTTTAAATTATAAGCAAACAAAATTTTGTCTAGTCTTCTTGAGTGAGGCTCTAAACTAAAAAACTCATTAACTCGCTCAAGAGAATATCATTAACTCACTCAAGAAAACCGGTTAACTCATTCAAGGAAATTCGTTAACTCACTCAAGAAATCTCATTAACTCACTGACTTATTCAAGAATATTCATGTTTTAAGCAAACTGAACGCGACATTCGGCCCGTGCGCTCGTCCACGCGTCGGTTGGCAGATCGACCCCTTCGGCCATTCTAGAGAGTTTGCATCCCTCCTCTCGGCCATGGACTATGATGGCTTGTTCCTGGGCAGGATAGACTACCAGGACAAGATGGCCCGGAAGGCCAACAAGAGAATGGAGATGCTTTGGAGGGGAGACGATGATTTGGGTAAGGGATTTGAACATTTAGTTTGGTTTAAACGGCCACTGTAGTAAGAAATAAAGCAAATATGTGTGTAACGTAAAACCACGGGCTTATTGAGTGATGTCAATATGGGCTATATTGCAACCTATGGTATGGGGAATCCCCTTTTAACCTAAAATAAACATAAACTAGAGATTCATTATGATTTTAATTTAGGTTTATGGCTTGGCAGCTAGGCCTTTAAGCCAGATCTTAGTTTACAATATAGTTTCTTAATTTTCTTAAGCCTATGTGTAGCACAGCTGAACTGTAAGTAATCAGCTAGTGCCATTCAACGGAGTTCTTGTGACAACTCAAAATTCAAATTTAATTTCTCACAAAACACATAACCACTATTCAAAAACTATCAATACCTGATTTTAGAGTAGTTTTACACATTAGAAAATAAAACTGCACGACACAACATCTCCTTTAAGTTCCCGTCAAAAACTCATTAGTTATGATTGTTTATAGATTGGTTAAGTGAAGTGTACAGTATCCGTGCAGGAACGGAGAAAGAATACAATTTCCTGCGGCCCGGCGGCCTGTCGTAAGAGGCGACAAAACAACCCACAGCCAGGTGGTAGGGCATTTGCCCGACTGGATGGCTACCACCCCTGGTCTAGAGTATGTCGCCATAACAACCTTGTGTTGTGTTCCGGCATTAGTGACCAGGTTCCAGGCTCCCCAAAGAGAGCAGCAGCGCATTCGTAGCATCTTTGGTGTTGCAAATGTCCATAGGCGATGGTAACCGCTGTCCATCAAGTGGGCCGTCTGCCTGTCTGCTGATCTCCTGCAATAAAAAAATAAAAAAAAAACAGTACGGTAAAGAATGTTTTAGTCAAAAATCGATACAATTGTTTTTTACCTCTGCCCTACCTATAACCAATGTTGCCCGTATTTCAAATTCGACTCTAGCTACAACCCTGGACTTAGTCCAATAAAAAAAATTTTTTTTGAAGAAAACCGTTAATATTTCAGGCAAATCTTCAGATATATTCACGGGTATTCTGTATAACACATATTCCCCACCACCTGGCTTCTGTTTCGATGTGCTGTGCAATGATGAGCCCATCATAGACGATCCCGATTCACCCATGTTTAATGTGGAGAATAAGGTAAGTGTGTTCAGTGTTGCCAGTGTAATTTTACTCAATTTTTGTGAATATTTTTTGTTCCTGGCTATAGGACTTTATAAAGCAGTACTGTGAACCAATTTTATCAATAATTACTATTAGGTATAGCGTTAAGGGGTTGCCAGCTTAATTGGTGTTTCCTAGTTTTTGCCGTATTTCGAAAGAAATTGGGACTCTTATTACTTCGTTGGTATGTTTGTTTATTCATCATGATTAAATGGTAGAATTTTTTTACTTATACATAATGTCAGGTCTTTATAGTATTATGTGTTGGTTATTAAGATTTTGAATGTATTTTTTTTTATTACATCTGTACTTATATAAGAAAGAGGAAAAAATTGTATTTCTTATGTTTGTAACGCACAAACTCAAAGACTACTGAACAGATCTTAAAAATTCTTTCACCATTAGAATGCTACATTATTCCAGATTAATATAGGCTATATTTAGGAGGATTCAGTTGGGCTGGGCGGCATTCGGCAAGCTTCGTCAAGTGTTCTCGTCGACCATTCCGCAATGCTTGAAGACAAAAGTCTTCGAGCAGTGCGTCCTCCCCGTCCTGACCTACGGGGCCGAGACGTGGACACTGACGGCAGGATTGGTCCACAAGTTCCAAGTCACTCAACGGGCTATGGAGCGAGCTATGTTGGGTGTTTCTCTTATGGATAAAATTAGAAATGAGGATATCCGTAAGAGAACCCAAGTAACCGACATAGCTCGCAAAATTAGCAAGTTGAAGTGGCAGTGGGCCGGTCACGTCTGCCGCAGGACCGATGGCCGTTGGAGCAGACGAGTCCTGGAGTGGAGACCGCGTCTCGGTAAACGTAGTGTCGGACGCCCTCCAGCCCGATGGACCGACGACCTACGCAAGGTCGCCGGTGCGCGCTGGATGAGAAAGGGAGCTTGGGGAGGCCTACGTCCAGCAGTGGACTGTGAATGGCTGACGACGACGACGATATTTATTACTAGAAGTTAGCGATAGTTAGCGATGCCTTCTAAAAATTCAATGGTGTAACCCAAGGTGTAAAAGAAATAGTGTTTGAGTGGGTCCAGAATGGTGTAGGTTCACAATTAGACCCGGCAGGTGGCGGTGGAACTGGGTTGTAGATTTTTATTTTTTCAGTACAGAGTAACGTCCGGCGCAACCGCTAGTTTTAAATAAAATTGCATAGCAAGCTACTTTAAGCTCCTGCCCAATCTCATATTTTGAATTTTAAATTTGAAATGCTGACCATAATGCCATCTAGTTGAAGTCTCTCAAAAGGAAATCAATTACCATTTATTTACCTCGGTTATACGATAGATGGCGTTATTTCTCATAAATCTATATAATTCATGTTGTTGTCTATGATTTCAAGAGATGAAGTGACGACTGCTAGCTATATGATGGCTAATATTTTTTTTTTAATTTCTCAATCTGAAGATTTGTCCTTGGGTTCCAAAATTTGAGTTAAAATTTTAGGGATTAAATCAGGAATTTTATTTTCAAATTTGTTTGTTGTTAGTTTAAATTTATTCAGTCTGTGTCTGACATACATTATAATATTTTTTCATCATACAAAGGTAAATGAATTTATTAAGATATGCAAAAATATGGCGGGATCGTATTTGACTAATAATATTTTAATAACTATGGGAGAGGACTTCCAATATCAACAGGCTGAGATGTGGTACAAAAATTTGGATAAACTCATCGAGTAAGTGTGCACGTATGCATGCTCGTAGTATGTTTTTGGCTTTGTAAAGGGGCGTAGAAAATGGCGCCTAGGGCACGCATCATAGTGGCGCCCCTTCGTAGATTATCATCATAATATCCCTCTCGCTCATTCGCGAACTAAATTATAACAGTATTAAATAGTTTATTGTAGTATGATTTGATTTCGATTTGGTAATAATTGATGATTTTGCGTCACACTCTTCGATTTGGGGCTAGTGCCCTATTTGCTATTCTAGCTACGCCTCTGGCTTCGTATGCATGCTTAGTAGTGCACTACTAAATGCTAATATAACCCTTGGAAAGCATGCGAGAAAACGGTGTACATTTTTGCACATTTTGATTTAAGTAAAATGTAGTAATAATACATTTAATGAACTGAAAAATGTTTTAGTGATTTATAATACTTGGTAAAACATTATAGCGTTAACAAAAACAAAATAACTATAATGAATACAACATTTAGTATTAAAATGTAATAATAGAGCCCTTTCATTTGACATAGCATCCGATGACATTGCTTATGTTTTAAATGCCAAATATCACATATTCGTGCAGGAGCGGAGAAATAATACAATTTCCTGCATCTGAGCGACCTCTCTTAAGAGACGACAAAACAACCAGCCAAGTGGTCGAGTGTTTGCCCTTATAGATGGCCATTACCCCTAGTCTAGAGTATGTCGCTATAACAGCCTTGAGTTGTGTTCCGGCATTAGTAGCACCTTTGGTGTTGTAAGTGTCCATAGGCGATGGTAACCGTTTGGCATAGGGTGAGCCATCTGCCTGTCTGCTCAAGTCGTGCAATAAGACACATGTTAAAAAACAAACACTTTTATTTTAAAAATATTAAAAAAAATCAAATAAACGTTACGTTTAGGTATAGGGATCTTATAAAAGGCAGTTGATATTAAGTGTTTATAAATACTTCTATATTGTTATAAAATATTTTAGCAACGATGGATTATCATGATTTTAATTTATTGCGCGTTTAGTCACGACTTTCGGCTGAATACCTTTATGCGTTGACTTTTGTTGCTTCGTTTGTTATGTTTTAAATTTAATTTATCATATAAAATGATTTATTCTAACGCCATCTATCGTCTATAATAACAAAATCAATTAACTATTTTATCGCCATCTACCGATCAAAACTCGTTACCTCTTTTACTATTTTTTTCTTATTGCGTCATTAATAACGTCCTACGAGAGGCGATTCTGAGATATATCAACAGTCGAAGAAATCGTACTCGACTCAAATTTACAATCGAATCAAAAACAATTGTTTTCAGTCAACATGTTTGAAAATAAAATTTTTAAAAGGTTTTTAAATATAAGTTTTTGAGATCCTAGATATCATGTAGCAGCAGAGTGCTAGCCAAGACAAGTGAAACGAGCCCGAACACGACGGGTCTACCTTGTTTGGTACAGGAGTTCTTGTGGCCACCTTTCGATTCCATCATCAGATCAGCTCCATGGTATATTATATTATTGCATTGTCACGCAATATGCGTGATATATGCGTGCAAAATTTCAGCTCAATCGGAAACCGCGAAGTTCGTCAAATTTAACTTACAAGGTTCCACCCGAACTTACATACACACATTCATCCAATGCAAGTTAATAAAAAGCTTGTAACAATCGAGATACTTAAATAATCGAAACATCGACTTTAAAATCTCGACATCGCACATTGGTAATTTTAACACCATCTTCCGTTAGGCTCTCCTGACTTCCTATACTTTTTTTTCTTACTACATCACAATAGGGAAGCGGACTTTAATATCAATCGGGATATTTATTAAAAAACTTGCAGAACGTTGCCGCCTCTAACAATTAATTCGAGCATACCTATTTATTACGGCATAAGTAGGTATGAGCAGGCTTTTTTGTCTCTCCTTTTTTGAGGGCACGCCAATTCTTGAAAGTTGTAAGTCTATAATTTTTCGTTTGTAACTCCACTCGGGGTGAAGGTAAGGAAAGGAATGCTCCGGTGGTTCGGGCATTTGGAAAGAATGTATGATGAAAGAATGACTAAACAGATATACAATGCAAAAGTGGATGGATGCAGAAGTCGCGGAAGGCCACGACACACCTTCCATTATCAAATTGATCGTGTACTAGCAGAAGGTGATGTCAGGAGCCTTAAGAACAGACGAGCGTGCATGACAAGAGCTATGAATGTCAAAGAAGCAAGTGAGGTGTGTATGAATAAGCCTGAATGGCGCTCTATTGTTCGTGTCTACCCCCCAAGGGACCTGGCGTGAAGTTATATATGTATGTATGTATCTAACTCCACTCCAAAAAAACCTACTAAGAATCCAAATTTTTTTAAGGTTACCAACGTTGATTTTTTTCTCATTTTTCAGTTTTTATGGTAATATTTCAATATTTTCGAAATCTCCTTAAAGGATACTGCGTGCCTACGCGTGTCCCCACCAAAGACCCTGAGTATAAATAATCGGAATCAAATAGCATATTAATTATTATTATTATTCAAAAAGTAATTAAAATTATCTTTATTATAATATTTTAAAATTTGGATCTAAAAATATTATTTCAACGCCTGTTCGTTAATATATTAAAAATATTAGAATTTATTGTAACATATGTCCGCTATCCTATTAATGGATTTCATCCCATCTTCCGCACAGATTGACAGGTTCTTTGAGGTGTGCAAGATTATGTCGGAAGTGTACACGACCAATAATATTCTCGTCACGATGGGGGACGATTTTCAATACCAGGAAGCCGGGATGTGGTTCAAAAATTTAGATAAGTTGATCGAGTAAGTGGTTGTATGTGCTTATTATTCGTCATCATTCGTTATAATTGTTATTTTTAGTTATTATAACTCCTTGGCGTCATCAAATGTGACCTGTGGGCTTAAAAATATTATCATTTTTCTTACCAGTGTTTTCGTAAAAGATGCTGCCATACCGGTACGTTTTTGTACCGTTACTTAAGTAAAATTTATAATTTTGATGTTAAATGTAACTTTAACAATTGTACGTTTGACGTGAACCTTACCGGTATTTTTTTACTTTACCGGAACAATCAAAACGCTACTTTAATTTAATTGCACAATGTATTTGAAAAATAATTGCGGCGATAAGCATGTACGCGCGCTCTTAGCATCAGTGTTGTTTCACGAGCTTTGCGAGTGAACAAGAGGAACGACTGTAACAAGACATAGTAAGAACGGTAAAACTGTCGACAAAATTAGTATTAACGTTTATTTAACGGTAAAATGCTCTCGAAATAACGACATTTATTTTTACCGGTATCTGCAATTAGGGTATATAACGATATATTTAGCGGTATTGCAAGCCATGCGTGTAAAATATGTAAGTTTGAAAACTCCTCAATCAGACAAAATAACTCCGCAGATGACAAGACTTGATTCGCCAATTCCGCATGAACTGGCTTCTTATTATCCCCGCAAATTGGTAATGCGCTGGTACCTTGCCAAATTAACATTCACGTGACGTCATCCGCAACCCGATATGTACGCGCACTCGCCGGCCAGTGATGCTAACAATACTGAGTGCTCGGCTACGGTTACGTCACCAAAATGGCGGCCAGACGCAATAGCAATTTGCCGGGATAATAACTGTTACTTTTAATTTGTAAAATTGGCTTGTTAACTACTTATCATCGTTTGGACGTAAAATTTGCAAGTAACTAATTGGTTGTCGGTAAAGCAAGTTTAGCGGTAAGTTTGATTCGAAATGTGTAATATATATGTTTAACAATTAAATGCCAAATTTATCCAAATTTTTGTAGACCACATTAGGGTTATTTAAAAAAAATATACAATAAATAAGTCTATATTTATATAAAAATAAATAATTGAAATGTATGTACGAGCATAACTTGAGAACGACTTTACCGATTTTGATGATTATGTTTTTGTGTGTTTGAGTGGGTTCCCGGTTGGTTTAGATTCGCAATTAGAACCAGTAGGTGGCGCTGAGATCGGGTTATAGAATCCTCCTAATCACCTGGACCGATTTTGGTGATTTTGTTTTTGCGTCATGGAACAAAGTCTTTTAGGAATACAGAAAATATGGCGATACGAAGTTCGTCGGGTCAGCTAGTATGTAAATAAAGCCTGGCCTTGACAAAATGCGTATCTCATAAATAAACCACCTCGATACTTGCACGATGTTTGACTTAATACTGAAAATTATTAATATAAAAATCACTCTTGTATAATTCTGGGGTTGCTAGAGTTAAAACTAATTAGCAGGAGTGGCGCTCATATTATTTTCTACTATATTTAGCAAACGTATAGTAAAAAAATTCTACCATTTTATCACGTGTACACTACATATTTATCCAGAATCCGGCTCGAAGGACCATATGTAGGATCCCTACATAGGGTCCTTCGAGCCGGATTATCTTTATTACAGTGTAATTAATTACACGTATGTGACGAATTTATGCGTCGCCGGACGATGTGTGGTGGACTGCGTCGCTCGCGGCGCTCCCCTCTCTCCCCAACGGAACCGGTTAGCGTTAACAAGGTCGCTAAGATGTAGGCCGGCAGAATTTACCTGTATACATTTGTATAATATGATTTTTGCAAACTGCCAGGTATCCATATTTTTGGACTATGTACAACACCAGTCTGCGTACTACATAACGAATAACGTAATAATAACAATGGGCGGCGATTTTACATATCAAGACTCTAATATGTGGTACAGAAATTTGGATAAACTGATCGAGTAAGTTTTCAATGTATTTGGTTATATTCGGTTTACTAATTAACAGTTGAAGAACAACAATAAAAACAAGACACCAAGGCTACCTTCCAGAAGGGACTCACGACCGTGATTTTCCCGTTTCACGTGTTCGCGGACGTGACAATCGTAAACTCTATAGTAGAATTATTTTGTGCGTGCAGTTTGGGTCATAAATAATCGGAGCGGTGAAGCGAGTATTTCGCTCTCTCTTCCACTCACAGGCCTTATGGGCAGGCATAGTGATGCGCATTATTGTTGTCGATAAGCGTTGTCGATAGTGTATTTAGTTTTGTCATTTTGTGGGTTAGTGATATAAATTAAAGAAAAAAAAATAGATAAAACAACGATTTATCAAAATAAAAATAATAATGATTTAAAATAAATTATTAATTAGGTATCTATGTATTAAAAAATTATAAATACAAAAGTTTAGAATGTAACAAGTTATATTAAAAATAAATACTTATATCTAAGTTTAAAATTAACAGCAAAAAAGATAATAATTATTTTTATAGGAATGATAATCTTTCTTTGATAAGAATGAGTTTTTATCGATAATGGCGTTGCGCCCGCGCAATATGCTCACCGCCTTAGCCGCGCTGAGGCTGAGCTTTGATTTATGACCCAGATTGCACGGAGAAAATAATTCTACTATAGTTGAACGGATTATGGGGCGCTGATGTCATAAGCGACGAAATGCACAAATTTTTAATGATTTCGACACTTAACAAATATTTTGAAACTTTTCGTAAATAGTTAAAATTTCGTATTCTAAAGCTTAAATATATTCGATTTTGAAATGTGACGTCACGTAATTTAGGACCCCTCCCATTCTTTGTCACACACTGTCACACTTCGTCAAAGCCCCCTTAACGTGCGACATTATTTACGAATGGCCTCCAAGTGTCATAGACGCAGCGCTGCAATGGCTGTACTGAATCCTGCCCGAGTAATTATTTACTAATCCGTAAATGTAAGCAATACGGTACATAACAGTATGAAAAATATAGGCTGATTTAATATATATCGTAGATTACGATCTAAATATGACAAAAATAATTTGTTTTAACTAAAATATTAAATATTAATTGATATTTTTGCGAAATAACATTGTTATATTGGCACTGCCATTGGCCACGTGACAATGAACGCCGATCAGAGCGCGTGACGTCATAGTGTGCAAAACACAAGAAGTTATCAATTACATCTCAGATAACGCTTCAATGAAACAGATGTTTGTTTTGCACACTGTGACGTCATGCGAGACGCCATGACAGCTTGACGCGTTTTTGTGACGAAATGTCAAAATATTTATAAAATTGCTAAATTAAATATGTTAATCTTGTTCTTTTGCTGAAGACCATAAGGCTCAAAATAAACCTGTTTCTCAAAAATTGACAACTACCGAATTATTGAATAATAAATACAAAACAGTTCATAGTTAAAGCTGTAAATTTTAAAATACAATTGTATGAAATAACGCAGCTGCCACTTTTATTTACTTTATTTTGCGTGGGACTTCTTGCGTGGCGCGGGGCCTATGTTTAGTTCAAAGGTTATTGTTAGTTCTATCAACAAGTACGGCTGCATGTGTTGTGTTTGTTGCCTGTACTTTCGGAGCTGTATCCGAATTTATTTGTATACTTATTTTATTGAAGTGTTAACTTTTTGTGGGAAGGTAAACAGCTTCGTTACGTAACGCGTTACGGCGCCAGTCTGTCTGGCTTCCCTTTCTCTCACGTTAGATTAGTTAATTTATCACTTCTGTCGAGCGTCCCGAGACGCACACCTTTTTTATTGAAGTGTTAACTTCTTGTGGGAAAGTAAACAGCTTCGTTACGTAACGCGTTACGGCGCCAGTCTGGTTTCCCTATCTCTCACGTTAGATTAGTTTCAGATATCACTTTTGTCGGGCGTCCCAAGACGCACACACTCTTTTATAAAGGCTTATACTCTACTATATACAAGTTATAGAGACACGAATAATTCAAAAAAATGCTACTTACAATTAGTATTGGTTGTACGTTCATGAAATAGTACAGAGGATGCAAATCCGGGGATTCATATTCTTCCAGACCTACACATCTCTGTTTCAAAGCATACGCTTATTATATGGAGGGTAGAGGTAAGGAGAATCATCTCATATAGGCAAATAGTAGAAGTGTCCAGTTGTAAGTTGTAAATAACAGTTCAAAAACCGTCCACAATGGCGCTGATGTAGACAAGGGGTACGGTATGAATATAGCTGTTGTAGACGAAGCGAAGTATACAGAGTTAAAAAAAAAAAATTTTGGTAACTAGGGTAGTTGTTGACAGTACACTGTTATAAAACGTCAACCATTTACGTAGTACAAAGTAATTTACTAAATATAACCTCAAAGAATTGTTATGTCAAAACGTGAATTGTGATTTTATTTTTTGAATTTTGAATGATTAGTAATTTTGTAATATTTAATTTTATAAAACTAAAACACTATAATACTAGTGTAATATTTTTTGGCGCTTTTAAAATTCACCCTGATGCCAAAGTGGTGCCACTCTAATTTAATGCATTTCCATGGACACCTTTTCATATACAGAGATGGTTCTCCTTACCTCTGCCCTCCATAGCTTTATCATTAACTTATTATGAACTTTCTAAAAAATACCGCCATGCTATTAACAAGCTCAGTCCGCTTGAAAGCAAAGATTTTGTATAATTAAATATATATTTTTAGGTATTCAAATTTAAAAGCAGCTAAAGATGGTTTGGGAATTAAATTGTTTTATTCAACACCGAATTGCTATTTGAAAGCAGTCAAGGAAGCAAGGTAAGTATTTTTTATAGATAGCGATTCATTCGAATGGTGTTAAATTGTGATAACATTATGATAGATGGCTAATTAATTTATTAAAATTAGCCAGCCTTCTGGGCACCTTACCTATAGAAGACGGTGATCTGGGCTCAGTTTTCTATTTATAGTCTCGAAGGACTATGGTTAGAATGCAATGTTAAGTTTTCTTATTTATGTTATTATATATAATATAAAAAATACAAAACGAGTTTTGAAAAAACCTGTGGAGTATTGTATTTCAACACAGACCCAGCTCAAAGGTTTTGTAACCGCGCCGTAAAATCCCCAATAAAAAAAATACAGCACTATTGAAGTCTTTGGCGCGAAATTTAAACATTTACTATACCTACAGCTTAATTTTAAAAAATGTGTATGTTTTTTTATATTTTTATTGAACGATAATTATAGAAAATTGGATTATTTTAACGAAGATTTCTGTTTGTGTTGAAATTATCAATTAATTAGTGAATTAACCTTGTAGTTAATTTTAAAAAATAATAAAGGATTTTTTAAATATCAATTCAATAAAACATATTTACAAGCACTATAGGGTAGGTATGTTGTTATTTGTTTGAATAAAGTATTTATTTCTTTTGAATTTATTGCTCGTCTTTCAGTCCGACATTACCCACAAAACAAGATGATTTCTTCCCTTACGCGAGCGATTCGACCGCTTATTGGACAGGTTATTTCACTTCGAGACCTACCACCAAGTACTTTGAGAGGCAGGGGGGCAGTTATTTGCAGGTAATTATCATTATGTTAATATGTGAAGCAAAATTTTTGCACCCATTTTTTACGAGAATTCCGCGGATGGAGGAGTATGAAAATTTGCACATTCATAGCTTATATGAAGACGGAGTGCAGAATGTTTTAAAATTATATATAAAAATGACATTAGATCAATAAAAAAAAACATTACATATACTATTTTCTTAAGTTTTCGCGACTTGTACACATAATAAAACTACGTTTTAACGGTTTTAAGCGCGGTAATTTATTTTATTTAGGTTTATCCGACGTTTCGGCCGCTTTTCAGTTGCCGTGGTCACGGAAGACAAAGATGACATTTGTCGAACGTGTATTGTCAAAGTTTTTATTCAGCCTACCGCCAACTTGTTCATTTTAATTATTTAGTTTTAATTTTGTTTATGGCTATTATTTACTCTATGGGAGCCTAATCTAATTTACCACCGCTTCACTCACACTTCAACTTGACTGATAATTTCTTTTATAATTTCTTTTATTTTTTCCTTCCACTCATTTTAATATTATATAAAAAATTTAGAACTAGGCATGTTTGCTGAAGAGTTTCTTGCGCCGCTTCTTCTCTTCAAGCCACAACATGTTGTGAAGCGGTGGTAAATTAGATTAGGCTCCCATAGAGTAAATAATATCCACAAACAAAATTAAAACTAAATAATTAAAATGAACAAGTTGGCGGTAGGCTGAATAAAAACTTTGACAATACACGTTCGACAAATGTCATCTTTGTCTTCCGTGACCACGGCAACTGAAAAGCGGCCGAAACGTCGGATAAACCTAAATAAAATAAATTACCGCGCTTAAAACCGTTAAAACGTAGTTTTATTATATTACATATACTGCCATATATTTGACACACACACGCATATACATACTACTGTACAATCCCCAATGCTGAGATTGTAACTAATGTTATAAGCGGACTGTATTATTGCGAATTATACGAAGAACGGTAAGTTGGCCAGTGAGAATAAAACTACAACGAGTAGGTCAACTCACCTTGCAAAGATTGAGTTCGAGTCCAATGGTCGGCGCCGACTGCTTTCTTCGTGAACACAATATTGTTTATAAACGAGTAATATCAATTTTCACTCGCGACAACGATGCAGCACTGATGCACTGGTTGGCGACAATTGCGAATATTTTCTCACAAAATGCGAAACGAGTCTCTTGTGAGGTGAATTTAACAACGAGCGACTTCGAGACATGTCCGTACACGACGAGCGCAGCGCAGCGAGTGACTCCCGCCGCAATATCTACCCTCACTGGCTCACGCGTCAAAATAAATATACTACTCTATACTTCAAACAAAATTCTCGCTAATTTATCAAATACAAAAAATGAACCTAAACTATTTAATTTTAATTAATATTAAAAACTAATAATAAAAGGGAAGCGGTTTGTACAACTACTTTCTTTATTGTTAAAGTCAAATTAACAATGTAGCCTTGGCGAAATCTGTGATCATAGAAGTGTTTGACAACAGAACCTTAATAATTTTAAAGTTATAATTGAAATTATCTAACTTATTTAACAATAACATAAAAAATCTCAATGCAGATGGCGAAGCAATTGCAAGTGCTGTCGGGATTGAACCCTCACAATATGTTCGTTTTGAACGAATTGAAAAGTGCGATGGGTAAGTGTTAATAGGTAACTGTAAGCTGCTGCAAATTTAAAACTAAAGTAAAATAAACTCACCGTAAAAAGGGGCATCAATCTATATTATATTATTGAATACCCTTGTTTGAAGAAGAATCTAATTGACAATTGTCCAATAAAAACCTTTGACTGAACAGGTCTCGAGTCATAGAGGTGTCGTCTCAAACACACTTGGCATTAATTTAGTCAAAAAGTTTTTTATTTTTGATTTCTTAAAATGAATTCGTAACCGAGTTAGTGAGTTCGTGAGTGGACTAATGAATGAGTTCTTAACTGACCCATTGAGTGAGTTCATGAACTCGCTGTACTGTTTACATGACTGACCCGGTGAGTGAGTTACTGAATAAGTCAGTGAGTGAGTGTACGACTGACCCAGTGAATGAGTTCATAACTGACGCGGTGAGTGAGATATTGAATAAGTCAGTGTGTGAGTTCATGAACTCGCTGTACTGATTACATGACTCACCCAGTAAATGACTTCATAACTGACCGGATGAGTGAGTTACTGAATAAATCAACGAGTAAGTGTATGACTGACCCAGTGAATGAGTTCATGAGTGACCCAGTAAGTGAGTTCATGACTAACCCGGTGAGTGAGATATTGAATAAGTCTGTGAGTAAGTGTATGACTGATCCAGTGAATGAGTTCATAACTGACCCGGTGAGTGAGATATTGAATAAGACAGTGTGTGAGTTCATTACTGATCCAGTGAATGAGTTCATGACTAGCCCGGTGAGTCAGTTATTGAATAAGTCAGTGAGTGAGTGTATGACTGACCCGGTGAGTGAGATATTGAATAAATCAGTGAGGAGTTCTTGGCTGATCCAGTGAGTTCATGACTGCCCCGTGAGTGAGTTATTGAGTAAGTCAGTGAGTGAGTGTATGACTGCCCCGGTGAGTGAGTTATTGAATAAAACAGTGAGTGATTTTTTGACTGATCCAGTGAGTGAGTTCATGACTGCCCCGTGACTGAGTTATTGAGTAAGTCAGTGAGTGAGTGTATGACTGACCCAGTGAGTTCGTGAGTGTGCGATTCATTAAGCTACTATGACATAAAGTAGGCGTGTTGAATAATTTCAGGTATAATGCAACATCACGACGCAATAACTGGTACGGAGAAGGAGCACGTCGCTCACGATTACGAGAGGATACTGAATCAAGCCATCGACGACTCTTTGATTATCGCCAGACAGGCCTTCAAGTACGGTTAATTTATATCTCACTCACATCCTCCAAAAAGTCCACTAACAATAAAACTTATAGGCAGAGACGCAGTTATAATTTTGCACTCTCAAAAATTTCGATATACAAAGTTAAGAGACTTTTGACAATTGATTTATCTTATTTTTGTATATTTTTTAGCAAAGCGACACAAGGCGATATATTGAAACCGCCTCTCTACACTTATGACAGATGCAGATTAAATGAATCTAGTTGCTACACTTCGGAGAACAGCGAGAAGTTTGTTGTAAGTAATTTACTTATAAAAGTTTATGCGAGCTGTGTACGTCTAGTCATCGCAGCGGACAACGAACTACTGACTAGCGCAGCGCTGGAGCGCACATATTAATAGTTGCTCTATCTCGCTCGCACATAATTCGTCCCGCTCTCACATTGTACTAGCAGTACGACTTGTTCATATTTGTACTTAAGGTTACCGTTTCCAAAATAAATTAATTGACTTCAGTTCACATCAGCACTCCACAGTGAATACTACATTCTGCATTTGAAGCATTATTTAACGTCTACCTCTCGCTGCTTCAACGTTTTTATTTGAAGAATATAATATCAATACCTATTTTTCTTCGTAGGTAGATGAAGGTAAGGAAAGGAATGCTCCGGTGGGTCGGGCATGTGGAAAGAGTGTATGATGAAAGAATGAATAAACAGATATACAATGCGAAAGTGGATGGATGCAGAAATCGCGGGAGGCCACGACACACCTTCCATGAGCAAATTGATCGTGTACTAGCAGAAGGTGATGTCAGGAGCCTTAAGAACAGACGAGCGTGCATGACAAGAGCTATGAATGTCAAAGAAGCAAGTGAGGTGTGTAAGAATAAGCCTAAATGGCGCTCTGTTGTTCGTGCCTACCCCGCAAGGGACCTGGCGTGAAGTTGTGTATGTAATGTATGTATTTTTTTTTTCTTATGTATGTATTATTATAATTGCCAAAATTGCTAGTATTGAAGGTAAGTATAGTGAGCGCGGCCATCGAGACCATCGATGTATGAGCCTCACAAATCTGTGCTGGTCACTATAATTGTGCAGTGCTGGATCACGGATCCATCACACAGTCTGGTCGGTTCTAGTAATATGTGGACTGTATAGGTTATTTATGAGAGAGTGAGAGGTATGCCAAATCTTGCACAAAACCAATGGGGTAATAAGCACCACTAACCTCGGAATCCACCTCCAATGGGGCAGCTAGACAGCTCCTGAAAGTGCACGGCACGAACAGGTCCTCGAATGGCACTTTGGATTGTTTTCGTATGGCACACTCACACAAAAAGGCAAGCACGGCTTGTATGTAAAGTTCAATAAAAAGCTCCAAGAATGGGATGTGAAACGTTCACATGCACGGAGAAAACGGAACGTCCGGACAGAACTCACGTGCGTTGGAGACTGGTTTCGCCACCACGCAATGGCGAAACCGAGAGCTAGCGGCACTTATAAAACTACCCACATTAGAAAAATGTGAGGATTCAACAATAATGTCGATATCGTTGAAATAGGGGAGTCCAACGCATAGCAGTGAGCAAGTGATGTGAATGAGTGAGGTGGGCGAATGAAACTCACTCATTTTCCTAATGCTAACTAAGTTTACTTTAGGATAGCATTTTATTAATTCTTAAAATTTGCAGACTTACTTTATGAAAGGATCAACTTCGATTTATAAAAATACATATTTTTGTATAACACTTTTTGAACATAGACTACTTATAGAACGGAACAAGATGGAGAATACGACAGTTTTAAAAATATAAAGAAAATAGATAGTGATAAAAGAGCAATACGCTTTAGTCATCAGAGTGAGTCAGATGAGTGAGTGAGTTAATCGAGTAAGTTCCAAAAAACATCAGAGGGAGTGAGTGAGTTAATTGAGTGAGTTTCTAAAAATGTTTTATGAAATTATATTTATGACCTTGGTGAATAGTAAACCAGTAAACCAACTAATATAAATTTGTCATACGGCCAGTCATGCATTACGGGTCCGAATGCTGGGCCACTAAATGGATAACCACAATCGTCTCCACTCAGCTGAGATGAGAATGTTGAGATGGATGTGTGGTGTTACATAAGGGGATCTTCGAAAATTGCACCTGTGACTGAAAAGTTGAGAGGAAGAAGACTAAGTTGGGCACATAATGGGGAGGGATGAAAGTCACGTGACAAAAAGAATGTTAAACTACAACAGTGGTTCCCAAAGTGGGCGATAACGCCCCCTTGTGGGCGCTGCAAGCCTAAAAGGGGGCGGCAAGTGACCCAAAAAAAAGGGCATTGGCAGGTGTAGCCCATAAGAGTTAACTCGAGACCCCAGCGCCTTTGTGTAATACCTACTGCGCTTAGGTCTCAAGTTAACTCTTGCGGGCTATAGTAAAAGTCTCGTTTAGAATTAATATTTAATCTCCGCTAATGTAGCTCTCAATAATCAATTAATTTAATTTGACGTTGTAGTGTTTTTTTAAGCAAAATAGGGGCGCTAGAAAAATATTTATTCTCAAAGTGGGCGGTATACAAAATAAGTTTGGGAACCACTGAAGTACAAGATGGACGGGTACCGATGTAAAGATAAACCAATGGATGGACTGCATGAAGGATGATATGACGATTTGTGGTGTGACAGAAGCTGTATGTCAGAGTAGAAAAGTGTGGAAGGAGAAGACATATTGTACCGACCCCAATTGATTGGGATATGGTGAAAGAAAAGAGAGAGTGAATAGTAAATCACTGACTCACTTTCTTTCTTCCTTTTCCATTCCCGCTATCTAACACCCTTCTGTCCTGTTCTAGAGGCGGTCAACGCATCGGCATTATTGCCTTGGTGTTGCAATCCCGTTGAAATAAATTTCCTTAAATTTCAGGTTACTTTGTACAATCCGTTGGCTTGGAAAGTCAACGAAACTGTCAGAATACCGGTATTAGAAGGAACGTATGAGGTTTATGCGCCTAATGGTAAGTATATATACATTACTAGCTTTCGCCCGCGTCAAAAATATCCTATATGTTGACCAGGGATATAAGCTACCACCGTACAAAGTTTCATTGAAATCGGTTCAGTTGTTACGGAGATTAGCCCGTACAAACAGAGAAACAAAAAAAATTAAAAAAGTCTAATTAGTTCTTACATCCCTCGTTTTTTAGCACTTTTTTCATTGTATAGAAATTTGACCTCTAAAGTTTTATTATCGTAAGCGACAGACGCAAAATGTATTTTTAACTATTATTTTGTGTTAAGGCTTTTAGTTTTTAATTTAGTAGGGTTTAATCTAACTAAAGTGAAAGTCTTAAAACAAAATAATAGTTTAAAATACATTTGCAAAAAATATATTTAGGATCAAATGTCGCTTACGATAAAATGGCAGCAAAGGCTCGATATCTGCACTCATCTAAAATTGTTGTTTTGATCTCTAAAATTATCATTGAAATCTGTTGAACCGTCTATGAGCTTCATTCAAGAGAAACCGTCTTATCCGTGCAGGAACGGAGAAAGAATACAATTTCCTGCGGCCTGGCGGCCTGTCGTAAGAGGCGACAAAACAAGCCACAGCCAGGTGGTAGGGCATTTGCCCGACTGGATGGCTACCACCCCTGGTCTAGAGTATGTCGCCATAACAACCTTGTGTTGTGTTCCGGCATTAGTGACCAGGTTCCAGGCTCCCTAAAGAGAGCAGCAGCGCATTCGTAGCACCTTTGGTGTTGCAAATGTTCATAGGCGATGGTAACCGCTGTCCATCAAGTGGGCCGTCTGCCTGTCTGCTGATCTCCTGCAATAAAAAAAAAAAAAAAAGAAACTTTTCGAGTGAAGAAAATTCTAAATTTACCATGCCTGAAATCAAACCTGCAATCTCAGCGTTCCAATAAATCAGTTCCAGCTAGGTCGGCAAAGATTAAGCCCACCCAACTAAAAGGTCGTCTAGAATAAAATTGCCTTATTTCTTTTTTATTACAGGTGACAAAATTTTATCCCAATTAGTCGATATACCAGACTTAGTCAAAAACATTCCAACGAGAAAATCTAAAGCTACACACGAAGTAGTATTCATTGCTTACTTACATCCATTTGGTATCAAAAACTTTTACGTTAAACAAGTTAAGAAAGTTAAACGCGAAGTTAATTTTAACTATTACGAAACTCGCACGCAGGATATCAATAAAGATATAAACAATTTGGAAAATGTAATCATCAAAGCAGATACATCGAATGATATATATGATAATTATGTGATGAGAAACGATGATAATATACATCTAACTAAAGATAACAAAGAAACTAAAGATGATAATTCCGATGTATTTTTATACCGTGATGTTAAAAATTATAACACAGATGCATTTAACATAGTAAATGAAAACACAAATGTAAATTGGAATATCCTTGAGGCGTTGAAAAAGAAAGAAATCGCGATTAATAAAGAGTTAGAGAAGTTAGAAAGAGAGCTAGAGGAGAAGAGGAAGGAGAGAAATAGATTGAAACAAGAAGTCTATTCCAATTTGAATGATGACGAATTGAGGATGCTAGCTGACGATCCAATGCTGGTTGAAAGATTTGAAGAAGTCACTATTATTGATGGAGAGGTAAGACATTTTTAGTGATTTATTGCGTATGAAGTTTTCGGTTACAGAAATTTAACATCAGATAAATTTCCTTTTCAGAATTTAAAATTATCATACGACAACATATCTGGAGAAATTAAATCCATGACTATCAACGATCAGACTCAAAATTTGACTATCGGTTTCTTTTATTATCCAGGATGCAATGGAAATAATATGGTACCAGCAAATCGTTCTTCGGGTGCTTATATATTCAGACCAAATGCTACCGAGGCAATCAAACTACCACCTCATACTGTTGGTAGAGTTACTGGTAATGTTGTTCAAGAAATTCGAGTACGTTTCAGTAATAATGTACTGTGTACTTTAAGGCTGTATAATGAATTGAATTTCGTAGAACTAGACTGGCTTGTAGGTCCTATAGATATCAATGATAATATTGGAAAAGAATATATAGTAAAATATCAAACTGATATCATTAATAACGGCATTTTCTATACAGATTCAAATGGTAGACAGATGGTTAAACGAATGTTAAACAAACGAGCTGATTTTAATGTTACATTAGCGGAACCGATAGCTGGGAACTATTATCCAGTTACAAATGAAATATTTATTCAAAATGGGGATAATAGATTTACAGTGTTAACTGATAGGTCACAAGGTGGTTCTTCTTTAGCTGAAGGTGAAATAGAACTTATGTTACATAGAAGATTGCTACATGACGACGCTTTTGGAGTTGATGAAGCTTTGAATGAAACTGCTGAAAAAATGGGTTTAGTTGTTAGAGGGAAACATAGGTTAGTAATAGATAAACGTGATGCAGTTAAAACAGCGTTGCAGTTAGAACTCGAGCCACAAGTGTTTGTATCTAAGACCGATGTAGAGTTCACAGATTGGTTTAAGTTGCAGAATTGTTTTTGGTGGGTCAAAGAGTTGCCATTAGGTCTTCATGTGTTGACTGTAGAGCCTTGGGGTGATGATTTACTTTTGCGTCTGGAAAATCTATTTGATAGTAAAGAAAATGATTTTATAAATATTGATTTGAATGATATCTTTTATTTTGTTAAAATAAAGACTGTTAAAGAGACCAATTTAGCTGCTAATGATGTTTTAAATGATAGTAAACACCACTGGCATACTAATAATGGATTTTTAGATAATTTTAATGATGATTTTGGTGAGTTTAATAAAGTTGAAAAGAATAAGAAGGTAGTTGAAGTACACGATGAAGGTTTTAAAGTTAAAATTAAACCGAAGCAAATTAGAACTTTTATAATAGGTTATGAACTTGTGAATTGATTTGTCATTATTGATTAAAACAGTTTATGTGTGATTTTGTGTTTTATTACAGAAATGGTGAGTGTTTTAACTTAATTATCCTATAACTAGGCAAGATAAAAAGTAATAAAAACCATGGATAGTAAACTACAGTCAGGTAGTATACTATGCAAGGGTAGTAAGTATACTTAAATGATTAGTACACTACATGAATAGTAAACTTCATAAAATATGTAGACTCTGTAGTACAACACATGAGTAGTACACCACACCACACATACACGAGTAGTACACCACACCACACATACACGAATAGTACACCACACCGCACATACACGACTAGTTACACCACACCACACATACATGAGTAGTACACCACACCACACATACATGAGTAGTACACCACACCACACATACATGAGTAGTACACCACACCACACATACATGAGTAGTACACCACACCACACATACATGAGTAGTACACCACACCACACATACATGAGTAGTACATTATACATAGCCAGTATGCATACATACATAACTTTACGCCAGGTCCCTTGCGGGGTAGGCACGAACAACAGAGCGCCATTCAGGCTTATTCTTACACACCTCACTTGCTTCTTTGACATTCATAGCCCTTGTCATGCACGCTCGTCTGTTCTTTAGGCTCCTGAAATCACCTAGCCAGTATACTATAGTAATAACACTTTACAAAGCCTTGTAAAAAGACTAGGAATGAAACTAAATTTGTAACTTAGGTATATTAATAAATTTCGAAACGGGATAATAAAATCAGGGGGGGGGGCTAATTCGGATAAGTAGATATCAAAAATGCAACTTTACAATTTTTGTTTCTTTTAGACCATCACATGCAAACTACTGAACGGATTTAAATGAAAGTCGAAATAGAGCTAGCTTCGCTTAGGATACATTCTATCCCGGATAAACGACGTCTATTCCGTGGGATAGACAAATGTACGCAAAAAGGTGTTATAGAAACGCCAACGAAGTTTCGCTGGCACATGCTACTAACATAATAAAACAAAAAAATATTTGAAAACTCTTATCATTTACTACTAACAATATAAAACAGGATGTCTCTGTATCGCTTCTTTGATTTCAGGTGATAACGTTGGCATTTTGCTGGCAATGAAAAATCTGAAACAAACATGAAATAAATTTAAAATAATCACTAAATAAAAATCCCGATTTGACAGTTAAGAATGTCACTTTGAAAAAAAAAAAAAAAAACACTGAAACCAATAAAAAAATATTTATTGAGGTGATAATATATTATACTAGCTCTCCCGGCAGACGTCGTCCTGCCCGGTAAAAAATAGGGGTTGTTCGTAGAAGGGTGAAAATTGAGGATTGTATGTATTTTTGTATGTTGTATCATAAAAAATAGAAATTAAAAATTTTGTCTAAAAAATATTAAAAAAAAAATTAGGGGTGGACTACTCCTAACATTTAGGGGGATGAAAAATAGATGTTGGCCGATTCTCATAGATACCGGATAAGCACAAAAAATTTCATCAAAATCGGTCAAGCCGTTTCGGAGGAGTATGGCAACGAAAACTGTGACACGAGAATTTTATATATTAGATTTGTTTTTACTGGTGCATTATAAGTAAATAAAAATGCCTTTATTTTTCCCATTATAGTTTTATGTCGCGTGGGCTTCATAACAAATGGGCGTATAGACAAAAGTGTAATTTTATGTAAGGGACACTAGTTGATTGTATGAGGCTGAGATTGTAAGACTTCCTGAATTGTAGCACGCATGGTGTCAGGTGTAGGGGCAGGTATTGCCCTAAATGAAAACACTTCTGAGCAAGTTGACTGTATTTATTTGTATATAGGCGCCGCAACAGCAACAGGTATATTCAGGCACGATGATTAAACACAAGCGGCCCTGGTCACGATGCACTGGTGGCTTCACAAGATCCACGTAGTCACGTTGGCTGAAGTCTTCTTGATGCTTGATGATTTTCTTAAGTCTTCCTCGTATTGCTTCTTCTTTTGTGTGTATTATTCGACTGACGAACGCAATGACGTAGGCACTCTCAGTTGGTCATCAACTCCACCTTTTTGGGGCAGAGCCGGTAGGGGCCTCGAGCTAGAGCTCTTTGCCCTGGTCTAAATTCGCAGGGGGCAACTACCCCCTGGTGACGGGGTTCGGGAGCTGCCAGACACATAGGGGTGTGTCGGCAAGCTCGCGTCGGCCAATCAGCGGCTTACGGTGGCCATCGCGGGCTTTGGGTGGCCATCTGCGGCGTCTGGTGGCCTATCTGCGGCATTGGAGATTTTCGCGACCTCTCAACATCGCCCTAACCCCGGCGGATGAGGTCACGGGGGGTCGGTAGCCATCTTCGGGTCTCGTGATCGGGAGATCGCGCGTGCAAGGGAGCAATCCCGTGGAGGTGGGTGTGGCGGCCGTTCGCCGACATCGTCACAAAGTCCTCGACACTGGGAATGCTCAAGTCGCGGGCGATCACGTCGTTCCTCACGAACCGACCCGCGCCCGTGCACATCCGCAAGGCGATGTTCTGCTCTCTCTGCAGCAGCTTCTTCCTGGTAGCCGAACACAGCGCATACTACGCCGGAGCTGCGTGGGTCAGCCTCGAGCGGAGATAGGTCTTATAGACCCCGATCTTCGTCCTCAGCTGCAAGCTGGATGATAGTACAGGTCGGAGCAGGGCCTTAGCTGTGCGAGTCAGATTGACCGCATGCTCGACCTGGGGGCCCATGCTCAACGAACTGTCAATGATGTAGGCACGCTCCGCGCTTACTAAAGCACTGCAAAAATGCAGACGCTTAGCAGCTAACGGAGCGAGCTACGTTGCCGCGGTAGGCGGGGCGTGGGCGCACGGGCTTTACGGGGGTGAGGTCAGCGGGGTGATTCTGGCCGCAACACATACATTTTAGTGAACAAGACAAAAAAAATAGCATTTTGCGTATTGCGTCTATTTGTTATGAAGCCCTCGATATGAGATTTTTTTATGTCAAATAGTGAACCTCTCTGCGGCGTACGCCTCCCCCAATATTTTCCAATTTTGCCCTCGGATCAACAAAAAAAATATATGAAGAAAAGAAAATAAAAATAGTATCCAAATATAAAAGAAAAAAAAGATGGGACAAATCATTTTCGTCCGGTGAAAGGGGAAATAAAAAAATATTGCCTTGCAAGTGTTTCACTATATGTATCAAAATTAACATAAATACATTATATTATTATAAATCAGGTTCCGATAAAGAGAAAATCCACCTGCATATCTGAGACAAGTTATTACCTGTCGGCGTTTAAACTAATTGTTATTCTGTTATGATCGTCTTCTTTTGTTTACTTATTGATTGGCATACGTTTCTAGAGAACCGCCCATTATTTTATTGGACTCTTTTATGGTTGTTTGCTTCCGAGTCATTAGCCAGGAGTGGCGGGTTAAGTCGACTACGATACGGACACATTGCATTTGTGCAGTATAAAACGATGGTCTGATGGAGGGGGAGGCAGTCGACCGAGAACCACGTTCGAAGCAAGACTTGTGTACATTAGGGAATGTATTAGTGAGGGACTTTGCCCGTTTTATTGAATTACGACTTTCTGCATTACGTTTGGATTTCTTGCGTTCGGTTATATTTCGTGTTTGTATAGTTCTTATAAACTCTATAGTAATTCTTAACGGCATTTTAATTCGAGTCCTGCTAAACTCGTAACAATTTTATATGTTAATACGTGAAGCAAAAAAAAAACACTGCAAAAACTTTTTACCCCTTTTTACGAAAATTGCATGGAAGGAGGAGTATGAAGTTTCGCAGTTATAATTTATATAGGGAAGAGGCGACGAAAGACAATATTTTTTTAAAAATTATGCATAAAAAATACATTAAGTAAAAAAAACACATACATTACACGCACTACCATGTATTTGACACACACACTCAAATATACTCTTTTGTTTATTGCTAAAGTCAAATGAACAGTGTAGCCTTGGCGAAGTTTCTGATTATAGAAGTATAGTCTTTGACAACAGAACCTTAATAACGTTCAAACTTATGATTAAAATGAATTATTGTGGTCGAATTTCGACCAGGGCCGACCACCATACCTTATCGTGTCCCTGAGCGACTGCGGGAAATATGGGGCCTCGAACACGCCCGCCAGGGACGAGAAGCATCCCGGCAGAAACCACCTTATCTTGTAGCCTTTGTTTTCAGACTGAAAAAATTCATAATATGACAGAAATATACCAACAAAAACAATAGACCAGGAATTAAAATGTGACTTAAAATAATAAAAACTTCGTTTATAAAAACCGACTTCAAAAACTAAAATGTATAAAATAACTTATTTCTAAAGCTATTATTATTAATATATATTATGTAAAACATCTTAAAGTCGGTGCTTAGTAATTTTCAAAATATAGTAATTTTTATGTTTTACTTTGCATCGACTTCAAGATGTTTTCGATAATATATATTATTAATAATAATAGCTTTAGAAATAAGTTATTTTATACATTTTAGTTTTTGAAGTCGGTTTTTTTAAACGAAGTTTTTATTTTTTATTTGTTACTTTTTAGTGTCTAGCCATGTATGGGTGGACCTACGAATGGTGCCGCGCTTCTTAAAAAATATATGTCCCAAGAACCGGGAACAAAAAAATGTTCGTAAAATGAAAACTACTTGGCCAAACTATGTAAAATTTTTAGGGGACCAATTGGAAGCTATTCCGCGTCGAACAAAAGAAGAATCACGTAAATCGGATCATAAATCACAGAGTAATCGGCGAACATACATAAAAAAAGGAACAACATAAAAAAAGATCCCGACGAATTGAGAACCTCCTCCTTTTTTCCGAAGGCGGTTAAAAAGGTGTTTTCTCATCGCATCTACATATTTCCCAAATCTAATGTTACAACCTAGGCCCCGACAAACAAATTCCACACACAGATCTGTGAAAGCAAAATCATTACCTGTTCGCATTTCAAACGATTGTAATCCTATTATGATCGTCTTTTTTGTTCACTTATCTATTGGCATGCGTTTACTTATTATAGTGGAGAATAGCCTATTGTACTAGCTCATTAGCATCATTAGCCAAGTGTCGCGGATTACGTCAAATACGATACGGGCACATCTGTATTTGTGATATATAAAATGATTGAGGCCCGATTAATTCAGTTCAGCGACAACTACGATACAAGCGTGACGTGTGTATCTTCGGGAATCTAATAGTGACGGACTTTGTGCGTTTTATTGAATTACGACCTTCTGCATTACGTTTGTATTTGTCGTGTTTGGTTATATTTGTACCTGTGTTTAATGTGTTTGTATACTTCTAATAAACTCTATAATAATTCTAACGGTACTTTACTTTGGGTCCCGCTAACATGTAACACTATCAATGACATTATAAAGTTCTAAATATCCCATGACTGTACATTGAAGCTATTAAAAAAAACAACGAATAGACTATTATTATACACAACGGAGAAGGCAATGCAATTTTCTTGTCTGTTTGTTCGGGATTCACGTAAAAACTACTGGGTCGATTTCGATGTGGTTTTAGGTGATCGACAGCAAATTCTTAGACTTAAAATCTGCGCTATTTTTCTACTGCTGGATTTTTTCTGGGAATTATTTGAAATAGCTAGATAGAAAAAAGCAATCGAATTCTAAATTTACTAATTGATAACAAATTTTACGTAATATAATGTGTGATACTTTTCATCCGGTTTGAAGTTGTTCGGATTCGTAAAAATTAGATTATTCAGACTCGGTTTTCACTAAGATGATAACTTCATACTTTTCCAACCAAGTCAAGTGTAGACGAAGCCGCACGCGTATCCTAGTTATCTACACACTAAGTCTACATTCTTCCAGCTTCATCTGCACTCTCCCCACCTCATCTACTGCCCTCCCCAACTCATCTGCTCTCCTCCCCAACTTCTATTCCTCTCCTCAACCCATCTGCACTGCTCCGCACCTTATCTACACTGCTCCCCACCTCAACCCATCTACACTGCTCTCCAACTCATCTACACTTCTCTCCACCTCATCGACACTACTCCCCACCTCACCTACACCTCTCCCCAACCCATCTACACCCCTCCCCAACTCCTCTACACCTCTCCTCAAAGCATATGCACCCCTCCCTAACCGCTATACCTCTCCTTAACCCATCCACACTGCTTCCCAACCAATCTACACCCCTCTCCAACTCCTCTACCTACACTCCATCCCAATTCATCTACACCCCACCCCCGCTTCACCTTGATGAGGGCCAGTCCCCGGAGCATCGCGTTGGCCAGCATCCAGGCGGCGGCGTGCTGCTGGCCTGCCCTCCTGACCAGCACCTGGTACATCTCCCTGGAGAGCTGCGCGGCGCCACTGCTCTGCGCCGACAGCCCCGACACGCTGAAGGTCGCTTCCACGTACGCGTCGATCAGGTCCGAGGGGTCCTTTATCGACTGACAAAACGGGACTTTGGTTGAAACATGATGTAATCATGGGAGTCCCTATTAATATTATAAATACGAAAGTAACTGTATGTCTTTTGCGTTTTGCACGCGAATACTACGGGACCGATTTTGATGAAACTAGAATTAATACAGGTAACAAAGAGCGGCAGTAAGTGAAATAGTCTTTCTAGTATATAAAGTGAATTTCTAGTAATTTAATTAATTAATTAAATTACTAGAAATTGACATCTAAATTGTAAATGCTGTGCACTCCTCTAATGGGTCCGCACATCAGAACCTTTGTATTGAATGATACGTAATGTAACCATAATGTGTGTGCTGTTGGTGTGCCTAAATATATAAATAGAGGTAACAAACAAAGGCAGTAAGTGAAGTAGGGGTAACAGAGTGGCAGCAAGTGAAATAGGGTTACAAAGAGGGGCAGTAAATGAAATAAGGGTAACAAAGAAAGGCAGTAAGTGAAATAGGGGTAACAGAGTGGCAGTAAGTGAAATAGGGGTAACAGAGTGGCAGCAAGTGAAATAGGGTTACAAAGAGGGGCAGTAAATGAAATAAGGGTAACAAAGAAAGGCAGTAAGTGAAATAGGGGTAACAGAGTGGCAGCAAGTGAAATAGGGTTACAAAGAGGGGCAGTAAATGAAATAAGGGTAACAAAGAAAGGCAGTAAGTGAAATAGGGGTAACAGAGTGGCAGCAAGTGAAATAGGGTTACAAAGAGGGGCAGTAAATGAAATAAGGGTAACAAAGAAAGGCAGTAAGTGAAATAGGGGTAACAGAGTGGCAGCAAGTGAAATAGGGTTACAAAGAGGGGCAGTAAATGAAATAAGGGTAACAAAGAAAGGCAGTAAGTGAAGTAGGGGTAACAGAGTGGCAGCAAGTGAAATAGGGTTACAAAGAGGGGCAGTAAATGAAATAAGGGTAACAAAGAAAGGCAGTAAGTGAAATAGGGGTAACAGAGTGGCAGCAAGTGAAATAGGGTTACAAAGAGGGGCAGTAAATGAAATAAGGGTAACAAAGAAAGGCAGTAAGTGAAATAGGGGTAACAGAGTGGCAGCAAGTGAAATAGGGTTACAAAGAGGGGCAGTAAATGAAATAAGGGTAACAAAGAAAGGCAGTAAGTGAAATAGGGGTAACAGAGTGGCAGCAAGTGAAATAGGGTTACAAAGAGGGGCAGTAAATGAAATAAGGGTAACAAAGAAAGGCAGTAAGTGAAGTAGGGGTAACAGAGTGGCAGCAAGTGAAATAGGGTTACAAAGAGGGGCAGTAAATGAAATAAGGGTAACAAAGAAAGGCAGTAAGTGAAATAGGGGTAACAGAGTGGCAGCAAGTGAAATAGGGTTACAAAGAGGGGCAGTAAATGAAATAAGGGTAACAAAGAAAGGCAGTAAGTGAAATAGGGGTAACAGAGTGGCAGCAAGTGAAATAGGGTTACAAAGAGGGGCAGTAAATGAAATAAGGGTAACAAAGAAAGGCAGTAAGTGAAATAGGGGTAACAGAGTGGCAGCAAGTGAAATAGGGTTACAAAGAGGGGCAGTAAATGAAATAAGGGTAACAAAGAAAGGCAGTAAGTGAAATAGGGGTAACAGAGTGGCAGCAAGTGAAATAGGGTTACAAAGAGGGGCAGTAAATGAAATAAGGGTAACAAAGAAAGGCAGTAAGTGAAATAGGGGTAACAGAGTGGCAGCAAGTGAAATAGGGTTACAAAGAGGGGCAGTAAATGAAATAAGGGTAACAAAGAAAGGCAGTAAGTGAAATAGGGGTAACAGAGTGGCAGCAAGTGAAATAGGGTTACAAAGAGGGGCAGTAAATGAAATAAGGGTAACAAAGAAAGGCAGTAAGTGAAATAGGGGTAACAGAGTGGCAGCAAGTGAAATAGGGTTACAAAGAGGGGCAGTAAATGAAATAAGGGTAACAAAGAAAGGCAGTAAGTGAAATAGGGGTAACAGAGTGGCAGCAAGTGAAATAGGGTTACAAAGAGGGGCAGTAAATGAAATAAGGGTAACAAAGAAAGGCAGTAAGTGAAATAGGGGTAACAGAGTGGCAGCAAGTGAAATAGGGTTACAAAGAGGGGCAGTAAATGAAATAAGGGTAACAAAGAAAGGCAGTAAGTGAAATAGGGGTAACAGAGTGGCAGCAAGTGAAATAGGGTTACAAAGAGGGGCAGTAAATGAAATAAGGGTAACAAAGAAAGGCAGTAAGTGAAATAGGGGTAACAGAGTGGCAGCAAGTGAAATAGGGTTACAAAGAGGGGCAGTAAATGAAATAAGGGTAACAAAGAAAGGCAGTAAGTGAAATAGGGGTAACAGAGTGGCAGCAAGTGAAATAGGGTTACAAAGAGGGGCAGTAAATGAAATAAGGGTAACAAAGAAAGGCAGTAAGTGAAATAGGGGTAACAGAGTGGCAGCAAGTGAAATAGGGTTACAAAGAGGGGCAGTAAATGAAATAAGGGTAACAAAGAAAGGCAGTAAGTGAAATAGGGGTAACAGAGTGGCAGCAAGTGAAATAGGGTTACAAAGAAGGGCAGTAAATGAAATAAGGGTAACAAAGAAAGGCAGTAAGTGAAATAGGGGTAACAGAGTGGCAGCAAGTGAAATAGGGTTAACAAAGCGGGGCAGTAAATGAAACAGGGTTAACAAAGAGCGGCAGTAAATAAAATAGAGTTAAGGAAGTCAGCAGTAAATGAAGTAGCGATTATTCACCTGTAAATGCACGTCGATGACGTCGACAGCCCTCGCGCCGAGCTTGTTAAGATTGTCCAAAGTGGGTTCCCGTAGGAATCTACCCACGTCCGTCTCCACTTCTTCAACTCCTGAAATCAGACGAAATAATAATTTTAAAAAAATACGGCCCCATCCCATGGTAGTTTCTACCGTCGCCTACAGGCGATTCCAACCGAGGCTGAACTCAACCTGGAGCCCAATACTGCCAATATATAACCCTTGTGTAATCCTTGCAACAACTGAGAAGGCAATCAAAGAACAGCAATTGGTAACATATTTACAATCGGGGAACTTTACGGTTTTAACACATTTATTGTACTGATTTTAACAGTCGTCGAGCATTTTTAGAACACCTCGCCATTCCGTCTATACACAATCGAGAGATTTTCAATTATAATGTGTACACAATCACTACATTTTAAAGGATAAATACTGTATAAAAAGTATTGTAAATTATTGTAGTATATTTAGAGAAAATGAAACACCCGGTATATATATATATATATATAGCACGTATATTAGACTGGCGCAGCCAGTCACACAACACCAGAATGTACCGAACTACCCTCTATTCTTTTCACTAAATTTATACACACAACAATTATAGACAACTACTTTACAGAAAACATCTAAGGAAATGGCAGATGGTATCGTTTAAAAATAAGAGGGTAAAATAACAAAGTTAATTATAAACTTTAAGCGGAAACATGACAAGAACAACTGGGCTATTAAATAACTGTAACAGTCGCGACGGTATTCAAAGAACGGTTCCATTGCGATAGTATCCATTGGAGTATTAGTCCTTCGTGCAGGAACGGAGGAAGAATACAATTTCCTGTTTTTGGGCGGCCTGTCGTAAGAGGCGACAAAACAACCCACAGCCAGGTGGTAGGGTATTGTGCATCTGGATGGCTATCACCCCTGGTCTAGAGTATACCGCCATTACAACTTTGATTTGTGTTCCGGCATTAGTGGCCAGGTTCCAGTCCCCCTTAAGAGAGCAGTGGCACCTTCGGCGTTGCAAATGTCCATTGGCGATGGTAACCGTTTTCCATCAATTAACAGAATACCGAAATCAAGCAAAACTAAGGTCGAGTAGATGGTGTCCGGCTATTCTGACGAGATAGTAATAGTAGGATCGGGCCCCAGATGCCAGCCTTTAGGATGGAATAGAAGGGATGAGATAGGAGGGGGAGGAGGAGGAGGAGAGGGGTGGGGGGGTTCCTACTGGAACTTTCACTCATAGCACAAAATACTGATTTGTTGAAAGCTAATTGTTTCTCGCCGATATCCCTATTAATATTATAAATGCGAAAGTAACTCTGTCTGTCTGTTCCGTTTTCACGTAAAACCTACTGGACCGATTTGGCTGAAACTCAGTATGTATATGTTTTTGATACCGAGAATGAACATAGGATACTTTTTATCCCGAAAAGTGGGATAGTTTCCGGGATAAAAATATATTTTGTGTGTGTTAAGTGTTGGGTGTGTGTGGGTCAAGTGTTCGGAGGTTGGCACTGAAAATCAGCGCTGTATCGGGATTTAAAAAAAAAACGAAACAGCACAATGCTGAGTTGTTAACCTCGTTGGCTAAAAAACTCGACGTACGGGCCTTTATTCGTTTATTTAATACTAGAGTTTACCCCGCGGCTGCGCCGTGGGTTAACCTCTAGTGCGTGTCTATTGTTTATAGAGCAAGTGCTAAAGGTTATATTATATTACATTTTTTATGTATTTGCCCACGGAAGATTCACTTCATTTTATATCGCTTTATACCATCGCCCGTCAATCTGTCAACAAAATAAATTACAAAACTTGACCAAAAAGGCCAGAATGGTCTAAATGACCAAAAGACCACAGTGACCGACATGGCCAAAATGACGGAGTAGGCAAAAACGACCAAAATGGCCAAAATAATCAAAATGACCAAAGAGGCCAAAATGACCGAAAAAGCAACAGTGACCAAATAGGCCAAAATGACCAAAAAGGCCAAAATGACCAAATAGGCCAAAATGACCAAAAAGGCCAAAATGACCAAATAGGCCAAAATGACAATATGCAAAATGACCAAATAGGCCAAAATGACAATATGCAAAATGACCAAATAGGCCAAAATGACCGAATAGGCCAAAATGACAATATGTAAAATGACCAAATAGGCCAAAATGACAATATGCAAAATGACCAAATAGGCCAAAATGACCGAATAGGCCAAAATGACAATATGCAAAATGACCAATTAGGCCAAAATGACCAAATAGGCCAAAATAACCAATTAGGCCAAAATGGCCAAATAGGCCAAAATGGCCAAAATGACCAAAAAGGCCAAAATGACCAAAAAGGCCAAAATGACCGAATAGGCCAAAATGACAATATGCAAAATGACCAATTAGGCCAAAATGACCAATTAGGCCAAAATGACCAAATAGGCCAAAATGACCGAATAGGCCAAAATGACAATATGCAAAATGACCAATTAGGCCAAAATGACCAAATAGGCCAAAATGACCGAATAGGCCAAAATGACAATATGCAAAATGACCAATTAGGCCAAAATGACCAAATAGGCCAAAATAACCAATTAGGACAAAATGGCCAAATAGGCCAAAATGACCAAATAGGCCAAAATGACCAAATAGGCCAAAGTTACCAAAAAGGCCAAAATGACCAAATAGGCTAAAATGACCAAATAGGCAAAAATGACCAAATAGGCCGAAATGACCGAATAGGCCAAAATGACCAATTAGGCCAAAATGACCAAATAGGCCAAAATGACCAAATAGGCCAAAATAACCAATTAGGCCAAAATGACCAAATAGGCCAAAATGACAATATGCAAAATGACCAAATAGGCCAAAATGACCGAATAGGCCAAAATGACAATATGCAAAATGACCAATTAGGCCAAAATGACCAAATAGGCCAAAATAACCAATTAGGCCAAAATGGCCAAATAGGCCAAAATGGCCAAAATGACCAAAAAGGCCAAAATGACCAAATAGGCCAAAATGACCAAAAAGGCCAAAATGACCGAATAGGCCAAAATGACAATATGCAAAATGACCAATTAGGCCAAAATGACCAATTAGGCCAAAATGACCAAATAGGCCAAAATGACCGAATAGGCCAAAATGACAATATGCAAAATGACCAATTAGGCCAAAATGACCAAATAGGCCAAAATAACCAATTAGGCCAAAATGGCCAAATAGGTCAAAATGACCAAATAGGCCAAAATGACCAAATAGGCCAAAATGACCAAATAGGCCAAAATGACCAAAAAGGTCAAAATGATCAAAAAGGCCAAAATGATCAAATAGGCCAAAATGACCAAAAAGGAAAAATTACCAAATAGGCCAAAATTACCAAATAGGCCAAAATTACCAAAAAGGCTAAAATGAAAATTATCCCTTGTCCATCCTCAGTATTTAATTTACATACGTACCATATTTCAGCCAAATCGGTCCAGTAGTTTTTCCGTAAAAGCATAACAAACAAACAGACAAATATCATTTTATCCCGGACACTATCCCATTTTTCGGGATAAAAAGTATCCTATGTTCATCCTCGGTATCGAAAATATATATATACTGAGTTTCAGCCAAATCGGTCCAGTAGTTTTTACGTGAAAACGGAACAGACAGACAGACAGACAGACAGAGTTACTTTCGCATTTATAATATTAATAGGGATTATACATGTTTTTGTGTAAAATGGACAATTTATTGTGTTTTTTTTTCTTTTATGTATAGCGTCGTATTTTTAGTCAATAAATCTTTTTCTTTCTTCTTCTTTCTTTCTTTCATTTGGTTTTCTGTTTGTTATGCTTTTACGGAAGAACTAAAGGGCCGATTTGGCTGAAATTCGGTACGTATGTAAATTAAATACTGAGGGTGGACAAGGGATAATTTTCATTTTGGCCTTTTTGATCATTTTGGCCTTTTTGGTCATTTTGACCTATTCGGTCATTTGGCCTATTTGGTCATTTTGGCCTATTTGGTCATTTTGGCCTATTTGGTAATTTTGGCCTCTGGTCATTTTGATTATTTTAGCCTTTTTGGTCGTTTTGACCTATTCCGTCATTTTGGCCATGTTGGTCACTGTGGTCTTTTGGACATTTAGACCATTCTGGCCTTTTTGGTCAAGTTTTGTAATTTATTTTGTTGACAGATTGACGGGGGATGGTATAATTAGCGATATAAAATGAAGTGAATCTTCCGTGGGCAAATACATAAAAGTGTAATATAATATAACCTTTAGCTCTTGCTCTATAAACAAGAGACATGCACTAGAGTTTACCCCGCGGCACAGCCGCGGGGTAAACTCTTGTTGTATATATATATATATATATATATATATCATACCAGAAGTGTCCAAAGTGATCTGCTCATCGGCAGTGGTCTGAAACTGTTGTGACTCTTCTGTGGCGCTGTCTTCTGAATTGTCTTCCGCGTTCGACTCTTCCTCTTCTTCTGAGTTCTCCACTTCTTCTTCCGAGTCTGTCTCGTCTGGAAACACAATGAAATATATTTACAATAGTATGCATAGATAGATTCCTTCAGACGCACTCAAAACGCATGACACTTCGCCACAAGCTGTGGAGTGAACTCTTCGAAGACTGAACTACATGATTCAATGTGGTTGAACCATCTAAATCACAAATCGGTTGAAAGGATGAATTGCTGTAGGGATTTCATTTATTGCTGAAGTAGTAAGCAGATAGTCTGAGCACCTGATGGAAAGTGGCTACCGTCGCCTACAGACAACACCAGGAACAAAGCCAGCATGTTGACAGGTTTTAGGGTAAGACAGAAGGGATTCAGGTCTTCGTAAAAGTGGCCGTACTAATGTAAGCAACACTTTTAGTTTGTCAACCGTGTCACGGATATGAATTTGTGGCCATAATACGGACATGACGTTTAGATTGTCACGGATGTGAAGATCGGCCTATGTTACGGAGCTTCAGGTCTTGTTGCGGATATGAACACCAGCCGTTGTTACGGATATGAACTTCAGGCCTGGTTACGGATATGAACAACAGCCGTTGTTGCGGATACGAACGGCAGGTCATGTTATGACCATGCACTCCAGACTATGTTACAGATATGAAATAAAGATTATTGCCGTTTTACGGAAATGAACTTCAGGTGGCGTCACGGATATGAAGTTCAGGTTATGTTACACATAGAAAGTTAAGACTATGTCATGGGATATAAATAATAATAACAATCGACAGACAAACACATTGTACATCGCCGAATTAAGCAAGATGAAATATGTCTCAGACATATATACTTGAGATCACGTCACGGATATGAACGCTCCTGTCTGCTGACGCGATGCACCGTACGCAACACCAAGGAACTCACACTGGTCGTCGCTGTCCTCGCCGTCGCTGAGTTCCGCGGACGCGCCCAGTTTGTCCTTCATCGTTCTCTTCTGCGCAGCACTCCCCAGACTGTTGCCTGTAACACAAACACTAAAGACATACAGCGACTATCCAAAACTGTTGTATTATAACAAATAATTGGTCAGTCGACGTGGAACGCTGAATTTCGGAAACGTGCCGTCGTTTACTATGGTCTGGGTGTTTGCGATTACTCTCACAGTGGCCTGTTCTATATAGCACAATCCGTTTATTACGACTCCGCCTATATTGACCAATCGCTCAATATGAAGTAATTACACAACTTAAATCAATCAATCGATATTTTCATTTGCAAGAATGTAGTTTATACAGGTGTTACACAATTGTAGATGCACAGTACATTCTACCACATAGTGGTGTACAAAATTAATGAAATCAAATTTAAAATTAAATTAACATAAATATTCTAATTAAAAAAAGTCAATTATCGATAAAATACAAATAATTAATGTCAAGAGAAATAATAACAAAAGATCACTTAACTTTTTTCGTACACATCTGGCAACCCTAACAACAACTTAGTTTGGTTTATTTTTATAAATGTTACAGACAGACATGGCATTTTCAGAATTGTATACTGTCACGAGTTGCAGGACTCGAATTACAATACCATTGGAATTATTATAGAATTTATTAGAACTATACAAACACGCATAACACAAGTCCAAATATAACTGAACACAACCAGTCCAAACGTAATGCACGATTCAATCACACGGGCAAAGTTCGTCACTAACGTCTTGCTTCGCCTGCGGCTATCGCTAGACTGCTCACCCCTCCGTCGGGGCATTGCTTTATACTGTACAAACTCAATATGTCTGCTCGACCACGTGGACTAAATTTCCAAGAATCACATCTGGTTAATGACTACCGTAAAGATTACAATACACAATGGGCTGATTTCCAATCACAAATTTTAAACACAAAGTAAGCAAAAGAAGACGATAAGAGTTTCAATGTTATTGGCTCTGCACTCTGGTGAGGTATCCCTTTCTTCTTCTTTTTAGATGTTTCGGTTTTCCTCTCTTTTGCTTGCGGTAGCTAATTTAATTCAAATTACTTAATATATGTATCAAGTATAACTATTTATGTACAAGTTTTATACTAAGTATTAAATTCTGTACAATACTCTTTTGTCGTCTAAATAAAAAAAAAACCTCAGAGGTGTCAAAAACACCCGGATGAACGAAGTTGATTTCGATTAGTTAGTAAAGGAATTGTAATATTATAATTTTTTTTTGGTTTTTTTTTATTAACAAATATAATGTAACATAAACTTAATCAGTACGCTCGATTTTAGTAATAATTAGAGAGAGAGAGAGAGAAACACGCGCACGCACGGCTTACGACTATGGCAAAAAGTGTCGTTACAACTTTTGGTCTTAAAATTTTCCGTCTAGCCCCCCTTCGCAACGCGCGATAAGGAACTTCATTGCAAAAGTTAGCTCGAACGCCGACAGGTAATAGGTATGCTTAGTTCACAGGCATGCAGGTGGCCCAGATTGTAACCGTATTATAGATAATTAATAATCGCTCACCAGCCAGCGCGACCCTCGCGAGCCTCTCCTTGCTGTCCGGGAGGGAGGTGAGCGCCTCCACCAGCTCCATGCACGCCTCGCGACCAATCTCGTTGTGGCTCAGGTCCAAGGACTGCAAACGCACAAACAAATTATATATACATATAATAAAATTGTAGAGGTCAAATTTCTGTACAATGACAAAAAATGCCAAAAACCGAATCAGGGGGACGCAAGAAGAAGTAAAATCATTTTTTTTCTTTCCATGTTTGTTCCGGTTAATCTCCGAAACGACTGGACCGATTTACATGAAACTTTGTATGGTAGTAGCTTATATCCCTGGTCAACATATAGGATACTTTTGATCCCGAAAAATTAAAGAGTTCCCGTGGAATAGTTAAAAAAGCTTATTACTTAAACAGCTTATAACAGACTGAAAGTAATTTCTCTGCAACGTAACATAATAGAAGCGGAGATTTTGACAGGGTGTGGTGTCGGTGAGAGAGGTTTATCTATATATATATATATATATAATATATATATATATATATATAATATATCTTTGTTTGTTTGCTTGAACACACTAATCTTAGGAACTACTGGTTTGATTTGAAAAAAAAACTCAGTGTTAGATAGCCCATTTATCGAGGAAGGTTATAAGTTATATACCATCACGCTAAGAGCAATAGGAGCGGAGCACCAATGAGGAATGTTTAAATAACGCGGGGATTTTTTAACTTACATTATTTTTTAAACTTCGTTCGCGTGGAATGAACGAAGACGCGGCCAGAAGCTAATATATCTGAATATTTTAAAAAAACTTTACATTATGACCTGAGTTCAACAGACAGGCAGAGGGCCCACCTGATGGAAAGCAGTTACCATCGCTGCAGGGCTTGCTATTAAACACTTTGTATTCAAATTCCCGTGATTAGAAAATGCTCGTCTAAACGTCACTGTCAAATCGTGAGTGTCAATTGAATCGACATTTCAACACGTTTACGAGTGGCGCCACCGTCCATACGATTGCTGCGATTATCTCTCTACAAATCTCTTCTATTCTTGCAGAAATGGAGAAAGAGTAGTTTCCTGCGTCGGGGCGGCCTGTCGTGAGAGGCGACAGAACAACCCACAGCCGTGGTAGGGTATTTGCCCGCCTGGATGTCTACCACGCCTAGTCTAAAATATGTCGCCATAACAACCTTCAGTTGTGTTAAGGACGATATGATGATTTGTGGTGTGACAGAAGATATATGTCAGAATAGAGGAGTGTGAAGGAAAAAGACATATTAGGCCAACTTCAATCATTGGGAGAAAGTGACAAAAAAGAGATATTCCATCTCTTTTATCTTTGCTCCTGAGGTTATGTGCATCTATATAGGCGTTAATTACCACTTTCCATCAGATGGACCGTCTGCCTGATTACTAGCTTTGCAATAAAAGAAATAGGAGTTTTCCATAGTGAAAGGTTGACTTGCCTCAATGAGGAGCGAGTTGTCTATGAACGCCTTCGCCAGCGCCTTGGCGCCGTTGCTCTTCAACAGGCAATCGCCGAAATTTATACTCTTCAAATGTTTCAGGCTGCAACAATATAAGTATTTATTGGATGAGAGATACAGTCCACACATAGACACACACAGACACACAGAGACACACAGAGTACCGCATTAACACAAACGCACAGAGCTATTTGTGCACAAATAGTGTTTTCTGAGTAAAATTCAAAATGATGGTAAAAATTTGGCCTCTCTGACAGTAAGAGGCAACATATACCAAAGTTTGACAGCCTGCACCGTAAAAGAATTATCATAATAGGATGAACTGTGTGCAGGCGTCATAAGTTTTCAGTAAAATATATTAAACGATTAGGTCTTATTCTGAATCTCTTATTTAAGAAATATCTAATCGCGTCTTAACAAGATGATTATAAGTAAAGCCGTCTGTTAAAATAATATATGCACGAAGCAATCTATATTTGCCAAAACGTTCACGGTGAGTCCAAAAATGGCTGCTTCTACCCTCCTATGCGTTGGCCGACATCTCACACAGAAAGAGGGTAGACAGCAAAATTAATGGAGCTATTTTCTACCTACCTCATACTAAGCAAGGACCGAACAACACTATTACAGAAAAACAAATTAATTCACACACAAAATAACACTCATACACATGACACACACACACACAAAACACTCATACACATGACACACACACACACAAAACACTCATACACATGACACACACACACACAAAACACTCATACACATGACACACACACAAAACTCTAATACACATGACACACACACACACACACACACCACACACACACACACACACACACACACCAAACACTCATAACTCTCATCATCATGAGACACACACATATTTTTTTAAAGAGTCCCTTACCTGGGCAGTGCGTCGGCGATGGCGGCCGCCCCCTTCGCGCCGACGGTGTTGTCGTTCAGGTTGAGTGTTGCCAGGTTTCGATTGTGCTTCAACGCCGACGAGAGCGCCGTCACCCCGGCGTGGTATATGCCGTTCTGGGGCATCGTTACCTCTTCCAGTGTGCCCATCGACTAGAACGATACAAAGAATACATTTTTTAATGCAAAGTTCAAGCATATCTCTAGCCCGCCTGATGTAAAGCAGTTGCCATCACATTTCTGAATTTCGTAGTAAGTTCGAATGGCTTCCTATCCGCCTTCGCCAATGCTCATATCTTATCCTTTTGTATAATGTACTCTTTGACCCGAAAGCGACCTCCTATTTGAAGGAACGCTTTGATTTCTTTCAAGAAAATAGCACGACATCCTCGAGATACATCAGCAAATCAACGACTAATGGCGCCAATACATTCGACGCAGTTTTGTCGGGAATCTTTTACTGTACAAGCTGTAAGGTTGTCTATTGGATGTGAAAAGTCACTTACATCTTGTAATAAACTCTGCAAAGATCACTTTTTAAATTTGTAAGAAGTAATTTATGTATGTCTATGTAACTATATACATATATTTATATACAAATATGTATGTGTATTTATATATTTTTTACTTACTTGTAATCTTATGTATAAAATTCTCGTGTCACAGTCTTAGTTACCATACTCCTCCGAAACGGCTTGCCCGATTCTCATGAAATTTTGTTTGAGTAGGTCTGAGAATCGGACAACATCTATTTTTCATCCCCCTGAATGTTAAGGGTAGTCCACCGCTATATATATTTTTTTAATTTTTAGAGAATTATTTTTATATTTTTTTTATGATATAGCATTCAAAAATACATACGACCCTAAATTTTCAATCCTCTACGATCAACCCCTATTTTTTAATAGCGATATTAGTGTTTTTATTATTTTCTACTGGGATGATTTAGATTTTAATTTGAGCCAGGTAGATGGCGCTGCAATCGGGTACCAGAATTTAGGTGTTCTTTTTGTTGTTGTATGTGTTGACGTTTGTCCCGGAATGGTTTAAATAAACGATCGGGCCCAGTAGGTGGCGCCGCGATTCTCGTAAACGCTGGGCCTGATTTTGATGAAATTTTTTGTTCGTTCAAGTGGATCTCAGAATAGTTTAGATTAACATTTGGTCCCGGTAGATGGCGCTGGAATCGGGTTCTAGATTTTTTTTTTGAAGGCAGGACAACGTCTGCCGGATAAAGCTAGTATATGTATATATTTTAAATTATGCGTATTAAATACCGACCCATTATTAAAAAATGTAAAATTATCTCAGGAAGGTTGTCTGGAAGAAATCGCTGTTAGCGATAAGCCCGCTATTGTACTAGTTATGAGATTGTTAATTTATGTGTAGTATTATTTTCTTGTGTGCAATACAGAATATTCCATTCTATTCTACTGTCTGCTGAACTCAGGTAATAAGAGAGTAAGTACTGTTACGACTTACAGGACTCGAATTAAAATGCCGTTGGAATTACTTTAGAATTTGTTAGAAATATACAAACACGTATAACACAGGTACAAATATAACTGGACACAAGTAGTACAAACACAATTTACGATTCAATAACACGCGCAAAGTGTATACGTCTTGCGCGTATAGTAATCGTCGCTTGACTGCCTCACCCCTCCGTTCGGGCAATGTTTCATACTATACTATACAATATGTCTGTATAAAATGCTCGAGTGCATAACAATAGAATCTAAAAATCACACCTGCTTGACTACCATAAAAGATTACAATACACAATAGGATGTTTTTCTAAATACAGTTTTTAAACACAAAGTAAACAAAAGAAGTCCACATTCCAAAAGGTAATAAACTGTAGGTGTGCATTTATTTTTGTCTGCGTGTAACAGTATTTTACAAAACTCTCACTTACATGCCACAGCATATTATAGACTCGTGAGATTTCTGTGCGACAGTCGAATATGTCATGTATTGTGGCGACCGAGGGTGGAATTGCCCAGCAGCGTAAATCAGTTTTAGAACTTTTAGAAAGAACTAGAAATTTCTGGAAGGAAAAGAAAAGGACGGATATATTTAGAAAGAGATAGACGATAAACGAAAGAAAGAGATAGATGTTAGAAAGGGATAGATGTATATATAACTAAAGTTCCCGAACGGTAGGTTCGGGAAGGAAGAGACGGAGATGGGTTCTAGATAATTCTTCCGGGTATATAAACAGCGTAAGGCGCGCCTACCGGGCAGTTAAAAGTTGAGTTCAGTACAAGACGGTGAAGCGACAAGTGCGATACTAAAGAGTTGGAAGAGAAGGTTAATAGAAGACAGAGACGAATTAAGTGGTGAATTTAGTGACCAGTTTGGTGGATAGAAACGTGAAGGAGGTGTGTAGCGTAGTTCGAGAGAGGAACCAGAAGCGAGCTACACGCAATAATATCGGAGGTGCTCTACGCAATATCGGCGACGGTATTGAGGGTGTGACTACTTATCGTCGACGACCGAGGGACGACCCTGCCGGGAGATACTGCGCGAGGCTATGTAAGTCAATAAAAGCTCTTAGTCAAAAATTGATGTTTTCTTCCAATCCATAAGTGCGTACCCCCGCTCGCACGTAACAGTATTTATGAATGTAAGGATATTCGAAAAAAAAAAACCGAGTCTGAAGGGAACTGTGATTAATGTAATAAAATGCCATTTTTGTATAGCACACTTTAATACCTGGAACACTTTGGCAAGCGCTGTAGCTCCTTCGTTCTCCAGTCTGTTCCGACCGGCGACGAACACTTTCAGCCGCCGCGGCCTAGAAGCCAGCGCTCCGGCCAGCAGCCGGCCCCCGGTTATGCCCAAGCCGTTGTTGTTTAAGCGGAGCTCCTGTAATATACATATAAAAATAAAAAATAAATAACGCTTTTTTTACAATAAAATCATATTTTTAATTCAAATTTATTAAAACTTAATTTCTATTTTTTTGTTGGATTTTCTATAAAAGCGTATTTTTTAGTGATTTAATTACCTTCTCCGTGGAAGCTTTAAAAAAAGAATTAAAAAACAACCCACAGCCAGGTGGTAGGGCATTTGCCCGACTGGATGGCTACCACCCCTGGTCTAGAGTATGTCGCCATAACAACCTTGTGTTGTGTTCCGGCATTAGTGACCAGGTTCCAGGCTCCCTAAAGAGAGCAGCAGCGCATTCGTAGCACCTTTGGTGTTGCAAATGTCCATAGGCGATGGTAACCGCTGTCCATCAAGTGGGCCGTCTGCCTGTCTGCTGATCTACCGCAATAAAAAAAAATAAAAAATACACTCTTATGATAAAATGGAATGTTATGTAAAAATAAGTTTTTTTTTAAAGGTTTTTAAATACAAGCTTTTGAGATCCTGGATATCATGTAGCAGCAGAGTGCTAGCCAAGACAAGTGAAACGAGACAAAACACGATGGGTCCATCTTGTTTAGTACAGGAGTTCGTATGGTCACCTTCCGACTCCATCATCAGATCAGCTCCATGGTACCATATTATTGCATTGTCACGCGATATACATATACATGCAAAAATTCAGCTCAATCGGAAACCAGGAAGTCGATCAAATTTAACTTGAAAGAGTCTGTTACATACTAACATACATATGAAGCTAATAAAGATCTTTTTAACCACATTTAGTACCATTTTCCTTCATATTTACGTATATATTAGTATATTGTTACAACTTAGCACCCCAACAAAGACAAACTCCACGAAGCACATTTTATTACCTGTCAGCATTTGAACTAATTGTAATTATTTATGATCGTCTTCTTTTGTTTACTTATATATTGGCATAAGTTTCTAGAGAACAGCCCATTGTTTTATTGCACTCGTTTATGGCTTAATTCTTAGCCAGATGTTACGGATTACGATTACGATACAGGGACGTTTATAATCGTGAGGTGTAAAATGACGGCTTGATGGAGAGAGGGAGCAGTCGAGCGAGAACCACGATGACCAGGGGTGGTAGCTATCCAGTCGGACAAATACCCTACCACATGGCAATATTATTATATTATAGTATCTGCGCCCCGCGGTTTCACGCGCGCGGTTATGAAAAATAGTTATATTTTGTATAATTCACACATTTGCCCAACTGGATGGCTACCACCCCTGGTCTCAAGTATGTCGCCATAACAACCTTGAGTTGTGCTCCGGCATTGGTGGCCAGGTTCCAGTTTCTCTTACAAGAGCAGCAGCACATAGCACCTTTGATGTTGCAAATGTCCATACGCGATGGTAACCGCTTTCAAATGCAATAAAAAAAAGTTATAGCTAATGTGTTATTCTGATGTGTAATGCTATATTATTGTAATGTTTCATCAAAGTCCATTCAGTAGTTCTTGCGTGAAAGATAGCACAAAAACACATCAATAAATTTTCACAAACTTTCGCCTTTATGATATTAATAGGATCACTATAGGTGTGTTACCTGAAATAAAAAAAGATAGCACAGCATAAAAACAGCTGCTTCACAGACAGATTACACTATCGTATTTATTTATTGGTAAAGATTCAAAGTTTTTTGTATTGTACCTACCTCCAATTCGGAGCAAACATCACTCTGCAGCAACTTGGCCAGTCCTTCCACTCCGATTGGTCCGAATGCGTTGTCGCTGAGGTCCAACAGGCTGAGGCGCGCGCCTGCAGCAATCATGCCATCGCCAAGAGCACTCTGGATATCAAGATAATTTATATGTATATAATATTGTTACAAAGACAAACAACTATTGTTATTGTTACGTGCGAGCGGGGGTACGCACTTATGGATTGGAAGAAAACGCCAGGTTTTGACTAAGAGCTTTTATTGAGTTACACAGCCGCACGCAGTACCTCTGCAGCGTTGCCACTATACGCACGACTAACGATGCACAGTCCCGACGATAAGTAGTCACACCCTCAATACTGTCGCCGATATTATCGCGTGTAGCTTGCTTCTGGTTCCTCTCTCAAACTACGCTACACACCTTCACGTATCTGACCACCAAACTGGTCACTAAATTCACCACTTAATTCGTCTTTGTCTTCTATTAACCTTCTCTTCCAACTCTTTAGTATCGCACTTGTCGCTTCACCGTCTTGTACTGAACTCAACTTTAAACTACCTGGTAGGCGCGCCTTACGCTGTGTAAGAATTTTCTAGAACCCATCTATCTATCTCTGTCTCTTCCTTCCTAAACATACTGTTCGGGAACTTTCGTTTATACATCTATCCCTTTCTAACATCTATCGATCTCTGTCATTTGTTCATTGTCTATCCTTTTCTAAATATATCCGTCCTTGTGTTTTCCTTCCAGAAATTTCTAGTTTTTTCTAAGTTCTATAACTGATTTACGCTGTTGGGCAGTTCTACCCTCGGTTGCCACACTATCTTACTTATTTTATGGCTGTAATTAGTGTCGAACGACTTAATCCTTGTTTTTATTGCATTTTATTGCGTTGAAGCATGCCAGATGTGTGTGAATACCGACAAAGGGTGTCGGTATTATACAATTTAGTATAAAACAATGCCCGCACGGAAGGGTGAGGCAGTCAAACGACGACTACGATACGATTAAGACGTGTGGTACTTCCGATTAGCGACATAATGACAGACTGCGCGCGTGTTGAATTGCATTGAATCATGCAGCGTGAACTGGTTGCACCCAGTTTTATTTTTTACTTGTATTATACATGCTTGTACGTTTCTAATAAACTCTATATAAATTCCAATGGCATTTATTTTAATTCGAGTCTGTGTAGCTCATAACAATACAATTTATATCTTATATATGTATATAACTTATGTGTATATTTGTATATATAGTATAGTTATATATTTATGATTAAAATGTAAGTAATCATACAATAATTGAAGACATGAGTGGATGAAGGTGATAAGTCGCATAATTCCAATTCTGAGTAAATCGAGATAAAAGTTTTACTTTTACTTTAAACTGAACTGAACTTAACACCTTTTTCAACCTTTTATTTTTTAATTATGCCTTATATCTATGGTCTAAGGTCTGTAGTCATTTGGTATCGACTTATAACTTTCATCTACGCAAAAAAAGCAAAAAACCGAATATGCGACATATCACCTTCATCCACTCACGTCTTCAATTATGTATACCACCAATCGCCACTCCTAATCAGCAATAGTCTTGCCAAGAGTGTACAATAAAGTGTTATCTATCTAAATTATACACTAGTACAGGGATGGTGAACCAATAGCATGTCCGCCATTGAGAGCACAGGCCCAATATTTTGGGCACAAATAACAAAGAAACCATTCAACGGATGACTCCAGCTCAGCTTGTATTCTGCTAAAAAATAACATCATATAATAATTTAAGTGATTTGTCATCTTATATGCAACAAACAGAGGTCACACTTAAGTAGTTTCATTTGTATTTGATGCATACCTCAAACATATTGTCACAACTTAGGCTCGGACAAAGACAAATCTGTAAAAGCACATTTTATTACCTATCAATATTTGAACTGATTTCTTCGCATCATATTTATTCGCATACATTTCTAGTTATTGTGAAGAACAGCCTAATGTTTTATTGTACTCGTTTACAGCCGCTCAGGAGCATCATTAGCCATGTGTTGCGGATTACAAGTACAAGCTAATTCTAGGAAGTTATGTCTATGTTGTAGGGCAGGCACATTTGCATCTGTGAAGTATAAAACGATGGCCTGGTTGAGGGGGGGGGGGCAGTTCAGCGACAACTACGATCAATGAGTGACATGTGTACAATCGAGAAACTAGTGATGGACATTGCGGTTTTATTGAATTACGACCTTCTGCATTACATTTGGACCTGTTGTGTTCAGTTATATTTGTACCTGTGTTATATGTGTTTGCATAGTTTTAATAAACTCTATAATAATTCCAACAGCATTTTGATTGTCCCACTAAACTAATAATAATATTGACATGTTCTTTAATACTGTAGAAAATTATTTTCTTCTATCATCAATAATTTCTGCAGTGCATGTGATGAAAGACATTTTATGGGTATTTATTTACATTCTTGAAGTTTTTGTAGTTATCTTTAACTTTTTCTAGTAATAAATACAGCCTATATTACTGAGGGATAATACAGCATTCTAATGGTGAAACAATTTTTTTAATCGGGACAGTTATTTTTGAGTTTATAATTATGTTACAAATATACAAAAATTTCAATCTTTCCTCTTTATAATATTAGTATAGATAGATAATGTAAATATGTCAAGTTTTTTTTTATTTATAATCAGCAGTCAGACACATATCATATTTCTCCAAATTTAGCAAATTATGCTTGTGTTATGGGTAATATACAATGGACTGCTCTGGAGCCGATCCCAAACACCTAGACTATAATATATAACAGAAAAAATATGTTTACAAAAAATTATCGAATCAAATGCGGTACCTCTGTATTGCAATGAGGTTGGCCAGCAAGTGCTTAGCGCTCCCAACCATAGAGACCATCATCGTTGCTAAATCTGTGTGCGTGCAGTAGATAAGGAAATCCTTACCAGTGCAGGTGGTATTTCTGTCTTCATTCTGCCAGTGAACATATCTGAGAATCTGCATATTTTCAATTCTGGATGACTTTCCAGAGCCTTTGCAATGGCCTTCGCTGCTGATACTCCCAATGTGTTACCAGTTAAGGTCAAATAATGGAGGTTCGGACAAGAGTTTATTGCATCTACGATTGGTTGTGCTGTAACAGATTAATTTATGTCTAAACTTGCATTAAATTTAAAATAACTTTTAAAAAAATAAAAAATTATTGCATGAGTTCAGGAGTCCTGAAGACAACCCACTTGAAAAGTGGATTCCATCGCCTATAGACATTTGCAACACCAAAGGTGCTACAAATGCACTGCTGCTCTCTTAAAGGGGCAGATGGGAATCTGGTCACTAATGCGGGAACACAACACACGGTTGTTATGGAGGCATACTTCAGACCAGGGGTGGTAACCATCCAGTCTATAAAATACTTGTGATTTTTGATGGAAAAAAGTTTATATAGTGAAAATAAATTATTTTTTATTTCCTATATCATCATCCTAGTATTAAATCCCTGTTGTATACGGAGCATCTGCCTTGAAGCCCGGGATCTGCTTTCATACTTTTCTTCTCCACTTCGCTTGGTCTTATGCATCACTAATTGTGAAACCATCAGTGCTCATGACATAGTTTATGATGTCAAGTAAGTAGCCAAGTACTTATTTTCAACACATAATTCTTAATAAAAATATGTTTTAAAGTGCTGTAATGTTAAATTTCAATTACTCAAAAGTTGAATTACCACGCTCAAAACTGTTAAAACATAATTTTATTATGTATACTAATCACGAAAACTTAAGAAAGTATCACATGATTCTTCAATGATCAATTATTGATTCTTTTCAATACAAATTACTTCCAACAGAGAGGTAAAATAGTTTTTGAGATATGGGATATTTTTCATTTATTGCCATTTTTATAGTTACATAGCCTAATAATATAAAGTACCAAATGTTTATCACATCGCATTTGCTAGATTTATTTGAAATGAGTACTCGAAGAAAGTATATGTGATAAGCGCGCGTAAATAGGTTATGTTTATGTATCACATTCAACTTTGTAGTTGATTTTAGTCAGCAAATAGCAATGGGTTAGGACAATCTTAGTCTTAATTAACAAATAATGTAATGCTTTTTTACAGAACAACAGTTATTACGCAGCTTTATGCAAGAATGTGATTGTAGTCAAAAAAGTTAGTATCGGGCTATTACCATCATTCTCCGTGTCCAATTTTAATGATTTTCCAGAAAAATCTACACCACTTAATGTTGTACTGTTGTCGTTAAGTACAGAGTTAATTGATTTCAAGTCGAAGGATGTCATTTTTAAATTAAATTCTTCAAAAACTGAGTAAAATAATAAATAAGTTGATTAAATTGTGAACAAACAATCACAAACTAATATAGATACTACTACGTACAAATAATGACAACAATCGTTACCGGTTTTTTTTTAAATATACTTTTGACATTTTCTGATTATTATTTGACATACTTGAGTTGTCGGAAACGGAATATTTGGCGGGAACTCGAAAGTAGAAGAAACATATAATTTTGCAGTTTTATTTTAAAAAAAACTTCGTTTAAAAAAACCGACTTCAAAAACTAAAATGTATAAAATAACTTATTTCTAAAGCTATTATTATTAATATATATTATCTAAAACATCTTGAAGTCGGTGCGAAGCAAAACATAAAAATTACTATATTTTGAAAATTACTAAGCACCGACTTTAAGATGTTTTAGATAATATATATTAATAATAATAGCTTTAGAAATAAGTTATTTTATACATTTTAGTTTTTATATCTCAAGTAATAAATAAATAGAGACAACACTTTATTGTTCACCATAACAAAAATTACAAAGAAATGCACAACAAGACAATAGTTACTTGGTAAAACAAAAGGCGGCCTTATCGCTAAAAGCGATCTCTTCCAGGCAACCTGTCTTCAAAGAAATTCTTAAATTATCTATAATTATCATTTAATGCAATAAAAGAAAAAATGAATAAAAATGACATACATGGACAGCAGATTACAGTCAAAAGTATAATATCCTCCTAGCGCCCACGGTCCTTAAAAAAGTACTTCAATGAAATAGTAATTAAAGCCCAACACTATATCCAATTTCGTCAAATTAATGCCCAGGGTACTATTTTAAGTACCCCCAACTTTAACCATTGTTACCAATTGTAAACCTAACCAAACGAACAAAATTTCAAACGTCAATTTGAGATTGGCCAACTAAAATCCTTTTTACGCAGGAAATAACTAACATTAAAGCTAAATTTCGTGTGTTTGTTCGATAAAATGTACCGCCACGTGAAATGAAACACACCTGGATTTTTTACCGATGGCATAAAATCATAAATACATTTTACTATTATAAATGACATGGTAGAGTGCCTCATGCAAGACAACTTAAATTCATTTACTATTAAACGCGTTTAGAGAGTAAAATAAAATTAACTAATTTTATTTAAAGACGATCGTTATGCAAGCGGGCCTCAGCCTTTCTGACGTCAGTGGGTAAAGAGTTCCAAATGAAGACAGCCTGCTTAGCGAAGGAGTTGGAATAAAATGTTGAAGAGTGTGAAGGTGCCATCAACAGGAGATTATTAGTGGAGCGCAAATTGAGTGTATGTGACGTATGAAGGAAGTTGAAACATTCCTTAAGATAAGGAGGCGTGTAAGGTATAAACAATATAGTAACTAAGAGGAGCATTCCGGCGAAGTGAGATAGGCAACCACTCGAGCTTTTTGCGATATTCAGAAACGTGGTCATATTTTTTAAATCAAATAATATGAACCTTATGCAAAACATTTTCAAGACGCTCGAGCTTAATAAGTTGCTCTTGAGTGAGATTAAGATAGCAAGCATCAGCATAGTCGAGGATGGGTAGTAGTATTGATTGAGAAAGCGAAATCCTAGTGGCAGTCGGAAGGAAATTTTTCAGGCTTCTAAGGGATGCATAGGATGCAAAAATCTTGCGGCTTAATTCAGTAATGTGGGGTCGCCAACACAATTCCTAAATGTGCCCCATATCTATACCGCACCCCAACCCGGGATGCAGAGTGACCCACTTCACCAACAAAGGTTGGACCCGTCGCATCCCCACGATGTGAGGACCCCTGCGATGGAATCATGGGAGATTTTTACGCACACCAAATGCCTGGCATAAGTTTTCTTTGTTGTGAGCAACAAGCGAACAAACATAGGTCTCTACAGGCTACTGCTCCACCACGACAATGCGCCCGCCCATACAGCGTTCAAAACGAGGGACTTCCTGGACAGCACGCCGGTTAAACTCCTGGGTCATTCTCCTTACAGTCCTGACAGTGTGTGTGTACTTTTTATGCCCGAAAATAAAAATTCAGCTCACAGGGATATAATTTTCGTCGCCGGAAGATTCGCTGTCAGCGTTCGAGCAAGCTGTAAACGACGTGTCTGCGGTGGACTGGAAAGAGTTTCGTAAACTCAAAACTGGTTCAGACGCATTTAACTTTGTATAGAGACAGGTGGAGAGTAGGTACTTTGCTAAGATTGAATAAAAAGTATTTACCTATAAAATACTTTTTTATTTTCACAAAACTTTCCCGAGTGTCCCACATAGTATATATATATATATATATATATATATATATATATACCTTCTATAAACGTTTATTATATGCGGGGCACAATTGTGGGGGCACGCAGTGCCCTTAAAGGAAATTTAGAAAATATTGAAAAATTGCCATAAAAACTGAAATTTTAAAAAAATGAAATAAAACCAAATTTGGTAACATTTACCAAAAACTTGATATTTTTATTAGTCAAAATTATCTAATTACAAAATAATAGACAACAAACAAAAAATTATAGACTTACTTTCGAGAATTATCATGCCCCCCAAGAAAGGACTGATTATATGTATTTATTTACTTAATTTATTAAATAGGTATTCTAAGTGTGTCTAACTCACAAAATGTTTAAGTACCTATATGTATCTAAGTGATAAATTATTTCAACGTTATCCATTTATGTTCTATGTAATGCTAAAATATTGTGGCGAATGATGGTGCAACCATCTTGTTAGTTTAAGAACTTTTAGAAAAAGCTAGAAAATTCTGGAAGGAAAAGACAAGGACGGATATATTTTAGAAAGCGATATACGATGAGCGAAAGTTCTAGAATTGAAAGTTCGGGAAGGAACAGACAGAGACAGATAGATGTTTAGAAAGGTACAGATAGTAAATAAAAGAATAACGAAATTATGGGTTCTAGAAAATCTTCCGGGTATATAAACAGCGTAAGGCGCGCCTACCTGGCAGTTTAAAAGTTGAGTTGAGTTCGAGATAGCGAAGCGAGATACTAAAGAGTTGGAAGAGAATATTAATAGAAGACAAAAACGGATTAAGTGGTGAATTTAGTGGACAGTTAAGTGAAGGAGGTGTGTAGCGTAGTTCGAGGGAATACCCAGAAGCGAGTTACACGCGGTAATATCAGAGGTCAGCACTGCAGTAGCAGGAGGTGGTCTACGCAATATCCGAGACAGTATTGTGAGCGAGGCACCTTCTCATCGGGACTGCATCGTTGGCCGTGTGTAAAGGAGTCTGCCCTGCAGAGAGGTATTACGTGCGGCTGTGTAAGTCAATTAAAGCTTTTAGACAAAATCTGGTGTTTTCTTCCAATCCAAAGGGTGTATCCCGCTCGCACGTAACAATATTCGTTAGGTTAGGTTGCTTGGAAGACAAGCCTTTCAGCGCTAAGCCCGCCGATTGTTTTTACGGTGAGATTGTTGTGATCTTACATTTTTAGTATTTATTTATTTATTTATTTCTTTAAGCACAAAACAGATTACAATCATTAAAAATAAATAATAACAATGTAATATACAGGGCCAGATTATAATCCAAACTATGCGCTAATTAAATGAACGACAAAGTAGACATACTAAAAAAAGTTGTTCATATTCATTTTATAAATAATACAAAAAAAAAGAAAAATGAGTGAAAAATCGACAATAGATATTAATACAGATTGTGTGAGAGAATTTTTTTACAATTATTCATAAACTTAAACTGACTAGAATTAAAAATATCAATTAACGCGTTTAATTTGGTGAGTTCATTATAAAGGCGACACATTCGAACCAATGGATTGAAATAAAAAGTATTATTACGATACACTTGAAGGGAAAAAACTGCTGGTTTTCTGCATCGATAATTGGTATTGAAGTTAAGTAAAGAAATTAAATAGGGTGAATCAATATGTCCATGTAAAATTTTGTGAAGAGAGATAAGGTCTGAAGTGCTTCTACGATTTTCTAAGGATGTTAGAGAGTAATATTTCAGTCGCTCATGATACGTTTTAAGAGTTCGAATTAAATTATATCTGTATGAGACTACTCGCAATGCTTTCTTTTGTACACGTTCAATGCGATCGATGTGTAATGCATAATGAGGAGACCAGATAGTGGAATTATATTCCAACACACTTCTAATTAACGTGCAGTATAAATGAATGAAGCTCGTAGGTTTCTTAAAGCCAAGAGTAGACCTATATATGAATCCTAAAAGACTGGATCCCTTACTCACAATGTAGTCATAGTGTTCCCTAAAGGTAAGTTTGTCATCAAAGATAATACCAAGATCTCTTATTGATGTGGTGCGTTTTAATGTATGATTATTTAGAGAATAATTAAATTCAATCTTGTTAACTTTATTTGTGAATGAGATTATTTGACATTTATCTACATTGAGAAACATTTTATTTGACTGGCACCAATTAGAAATATAATCAAGGTTTCGCTAGAGTTTCATAGCATCATACAAGCTAGAAACTGTTGTATAAATTTTAAGATCATCAGCATACAGAAGTGCTGGACAAGATAAACATTCAACTAAATCATTCACAAATGCAACAAATAGCAGTGGACCCAGATGAGAACCTTGAGGTACTCCAGAAGTAACCAGGACAGGAGAAGATGTAATACCCTCAAGGGCAACTAACCGACTTCTACGATTAAGATAAGATTTTAACCACCGGAGAAGGTTACCATGTATGCCTAGTGATTCAATTTTATTGCATAATATGAGATGATCCACTTTATCAAAAGCTTTAGAAAAGTCAGTATATACTGAGTCAACTTGAATGTTTGTAGCAAATGATGAACAAATGTAATTTTTATATTCTAAAAGGTCAGTAGTAGTAGATTTATTTTTAACAAATCCATGGTGATTAGACGAAAGTATGGGTTTTAAATGGTTATAAAGGTAATCGTAAACTACAGATTCAAATAATTTAGCAAAACAAGATAAGAGGCTAATTGGACGATAATTATTACATTGCGTTTTATCACCGGATTTATGAACTGGGATAATGTGAGCAATTTTCCAAACCATAGGAAATACTCCTGTTTTTAGTGATTTGTTAAATAAAATAGTAAGAGGAAGTGCTAGTTCCTCACCACAACGTTTAACAAATAAGGGTGGAATGCCATCAGGACCACATCCTTTATTAGAATCTAATTTTCTAAGTTTGGATAGAACATGCAGTTCATTAATAACCACACGGCTAAGTGCAGAATAGTATTTAATATTAGTTGAACTTGAAGAACTCGAGGAATCAACCTTTTCAAAAACAGAACCAAAATAAGTGGAGAACAATTCACAAATACTTTTATGATCGGTGGCAGTTTGGTTTCTGTATGACATTGTCTCTGATATACTATTACTAGAGATTTTTTTGTTAGTGACATATCTCCAGAAGTGTTTAATATTACATTTTAAAGAATCCTCAACTGAACTTATATAGTTCTTATTACAATCTGACATAAGTTTTTTACTGCGCTTTCTCAATAGAGCAAAAGTGTCATAGTCACGTGGGTTACCGTATTTCTTGTACAGCTATGGTATTTGGATTTCTCTTTGATACAGCGTTTAAGACTATTACTGAACCATATTGGGTATTTATTAGAGATATTTTTAGTGTATGGTGTATAGATTTTAATAAGTTCATGAAGATTATCGTAGAAACAACTTATATCAGCATTAATATCACTAGAATTTAAAATTTTAATCCAATCTAATTTTTTTAAATCACGTTTTATTTCATCATATTTACATTTATAAAAATTATGTCGCTTTGTAGATTTATTAGTAATCAAATTATTATTCATTTGAATTTTTACTTCTATTAGTAAAGCTGGGTGATAATTATCTAACTTTATAATAGGATCGGTTGAAACTACGTTAATCAAGTCTGATGTACATAATACCAGATCCAGATACCTATTTTGTAAGTTGGGAATAAAGTTAAATTACAAGTAGCCAGGAAGTCCATCAGAAAAGTAGATTTAAAATTCTGTGGATATTTCGGTATAACATTTGAGTCCTTTGCAGTAACTGACCAGTCAATCCAAGGGACGTTAAAGTCGCCAATAAAAATGAACTCATCATTAGTTTTGGAGTTTAATATGACTTGTGTGCACGAGTGGTAAAAAAATTTAAGTAAATTCTCAGGAATATCAGGGGGTAAATAACATAGACAAATATTAATTGAACTACTACATTCCGAGTTGGAATCAATACTAATCCAAAGATTTTCCCCTTCACACTCCCATAAAAATTGTCTAGTAACTTTGTATTTCTTATTTAAAGCAAGAGCAACGCCACCACCATCTTTTTTCAAAATTTTACTACTAATACGGTCTCTACGGAATACATTGTATCTATTGTCAAAAATTTCATCATCAAAGACAGTGTTATTAAAATTGGTTTCGGAAAGGCAAACAAGATCATAGTTATTATTTAGAATATTACAATAAATTTCAGAGGTTTTAGATCGTTTTCTATTTATATTTTGGTAATATATATCCATTACTTAATGTGAAAAGAACAACTAAATTGACCAAACAAAGCTATATAAATACTTAAAATTAATTTCACTCCTTCATTAATCTGCTCAGCGTATCTTTATTTTTAATAAGTATTGCAGCTGAGTTATCATCTTTACGAAGGTATATATTTCCAAAACGAGCCCATACGTATTTGAAATTTTTGTCTCTGGCAAATTTCCGAGTTTCCATAAACAATATCTTTACTTCGGGTGACAAATTCTCAGCGACATAGATCCTATGTGGTGCACCAGGAACCCCAAGATGTCCTGAGTGTAAGGGTTGATCGTTGTGACATTTATTGAAGCGATGTACAGCTGAGATGACTGAGTCACGCTCGCGAGAAGATTTCAGTGTTATTAACACATTACGGGGGTCTAGATGAACCAGTATCGTGCTTCGCAACACGGCGACAAGCTTGAATAGAAGTATCCTCAACAGGAGCGTTGACTAATTTGCATAATTGTTTGAATAAATCAAATAGATTCTCATTTTTAGATTCAGGTACAGCATGTAACTCCACATTTGAGGCTCTAGAGATAGTTTCCATAATACTAATTTTACCGTCTAGTTTCCTGATACACTCATTGAGGTGTTGGTTTTCAGTTTCCAATCTATTAATTATTTTACTCTTCTCTTTGATTTCAGCTTTTAAATCATTTTGTTCAGCACTTAGTAAATCAGTAGTTAAAGTAAAATCTTGTTTAAGTTCTTGTACTATAGGATCAACCTCAGACTTAACAACTTTCTTAATGTCCTCGATCAGAGTCATACGGACATTGGACATAAACGCGTTTATAGAAAATTCCAGCTTCGTGTCCAGCAATTGACTTATACTTTCCAAAGTGACTGTCTGATGCCCAGAAATCTCAGTCTGGTTCAATGCAGGAGTGTTAATACTTGCGTCATCTATGTTATCATATGACATATCCAACGAATGTTCCTGATTCTGTATCTGCGATTGTATTGGAGCATTGCAATTGGCTTTCATTCGTCTAGGAGCATCATTGTTACAAGCTGGGCAAATCCACGTAATGCGATACTCCGCTGTTAATGATTTAAATTGCTCAGTTTTCATATTAAGACATTTATAATGGTATTTGTATCGGCACAGATGACAAAGCAAATAACTATTAGGCTCAACAACTCCTCTGCAGGCATTGCAATTCATGATGATTCCAAGATATTAACAGCAACAATTCTGAATATTACTAGTTTGTGACTAATATAAAAAGTGGCAACATTAATTTAATATCGGACAGCGAATATGCCTGATTGTTATATAAAAAAGTGTTAACAAAAGAGGGTAGTATAAAAAAATATCCATTCGCAGTAATATTTTACGACTTAACTTTGAGCTTTAAATAGTATCCAGTGCTACACAAACACTACTATGCAATCGTTATACAATATAATTCACTTTAAAAAACACCACTTTCACAATATCGAAGGAATTAAAGACAAACTAAATAAATGATTACGGAACAACTTTCGCACTGACTGGGGTATTAGTTAGTATTTGTTTAATTAGTGGGCAATAAAGGTCGCCACTACACAATCGTTCGTTATGCCCCGATAACCCACTTGCCCAATCATTTATTTGATAAGAGCCGACTTTTCAACCCCTCTTTGCAATTCAAATTAAATAAACCCTACAAACTTCTTTATATATACAATTCTTCCGTTCATGTGTATGCCACTGAACTCCTCCTAAACGGTTGGATTTTTGACGAATTTTTTTGAGTGTGTTCAAGTTGTCAATTGGACCCGGTAAGTGGCGCTGAGGTCGGGTTCCAGCATTTAGGTAAAATTAATTTGCTCGATAATTAGAGCTTTAATAATCTCGGTATATAAACATCATCCTACCATGAAGGTTGCATAGAGACAAAATAAAAATGGTGTGTCCTAAATACATCTTACTTCTTTGATTTTCACTTCATCTATGCATGCTCGTACACAAATACATGCACATAGCAAGGAGGATACCCTTTCAGACTTCCTTAAGGCCAGATTGTAAAAAATGTCAGTGATAATACTTTTTTACAATTTAACTGGTTAAGTTATTTTGAATGAAGTAATCACGTGGTGTAACTGTTTTCATATTATTAATGGTTGCAATACATTCACATGAATTGACTATCGTAATTACTAACTCATGTTGTTTGAGACCTAATTCTTATCTTCTCATCTGACAGATACAATTTAGAGTTGATATTTTCCATTTTATAGTAGAAAAATTTAACGCTCTTTTAAGCCATATCTCAACTCATTAGATTTCTTTCTCTTTCCAAAGGTCGCCATCTTCGTTTTTAGTTTTCCACAACCAATATATAAAAACAGTGGATGTCCTTTACTTTCATGGAACCTTTCAATGAACATTAGATCAAACTCACTTTGCAGATTTATTCAGACAGTTTTTACATGACCTCTAAACATCTTTGCAATGCCAGGTGTGAGCATTCTCACTATTCACTTGACATGTTTTGATAATATATGTTTATTCAAACTGGACTTAGATGAATATCTATGATCACATAAATCACATGCATAAGGCTTTTCCCCAGTGTGTTTACAAAGGTGTATACTTAACTTGCTTTTTGCGACACATTTGTACTGACACATGTGACATGAGAAGTTCTTCTCCTTTGTGTGTTTACGCTTTACATGAGTTTCTAAATTACTTCTTTGTGAACATCTATAATCACATAAATCACATGCATAAGGCTTTTCCCCAGTGTGTTTACAAAGGTGTCTACTTAACTTGCCTTTTGTGACACATTTGTACTGACACATGTGACATGAGAAGTTCTTCTCCTTTGTGTGTTTATGCTTTACATGAGTTTCTAAATTACTTCTTTGTGAACATCTATAATCACATAAATCACATGCATAAGGCTTTTCCCCAGTGTGTTTACAAAGGTGTCTACTTAACTTGCCTTTTGTGACACATTTGTACTGACACATGTGACATGAGAAGTTCTTCTCCTTTGTGTGTTTATACTTTATATGAATTTCTAAATTACTTCTATCTGAACATCTATAATCACATAAATCACATTCATACGGCTTCTCCCCAGTGTGTTTACGAAGGTGTCTACTTAAGTCGCCTTTTGTGACACATTTGTACTGACACATGTGACATGAGAAGTTCTTCTCTTTTGTGTGTTTATACTTAGTATGTTTATTTAAATCACCTCTTTGTGAACATCTATAATCACATAACTCACATTCATATGGCTTCTCCACAGCGTCTTTATGAAGGTGACTATTTAAAGCAACTGCATCTACACTCTTCGGAAGACACGGCTTGAAGGTGTCATTCTCAGTATTATTACAAACAACTTTAGAAGGAAATGTCTCACTGTTTTGTGCAACCACATTTTTGACTTGTACCTTATGTTTTGGTGCAGTATTACCTTTCGATGAAATCCTATTTCCCTGATGGCGATTAGCTACTGATTTTATATTTAGTTTGTTTTTAGAATTTTTCACTTTTGAGTCTACAGATGACTTTTTAGAGGAGCTTTTGTATAACGTTTTGCGATTTCTTCTAGGACATATTTTCAAAATAGTATTAGTTAAAGAATTTCTGTCTTTTATTGTTTCATCAAGCTTCACTCGCTTCGTGTTGCGTTGGTGTTCATCATTCAGCGTGCGTTTTCTTGCTGATGCTCCTGAAAGCAAAAACAACGTGACTGACTAAAATTCATTTCATTTTCGAAATAGTTGGGGTCGGCTCAACAATATCTTTTCCTTTCATTGTCCTCTATTCTGGCACAAATCGCCTGTCACACCACAAATCTAATAAAAAAATTGTTGTTTGCAAAAAAATTTTGTTTCTTCTCTACAGGGTTGGCAATGACCTTAAAATGTATGTATATAGGGTAAGCAGTATAATTTTGCTGGCACTCTTTCAATTTATTGAAGATAATTTTTACATAGGGCACAGAATTTCAAGATTTCCCAGTTTTAACATTAGGCTGTGTGATATTTTATATTCTCGGCAGCTGGAAGTTGCCAGTCACCTGCAATTTACAGGTTGAACCCTAGTTCAGGAATTTGTGACCTGACAGCATTAACACAATTATTGTGAACACTACTGGTAATTTTAATTGTAAATAATAGTAGCAAGTCAACAAAGACAATGCAACAATAATCTATTATGGGTTTTAGAGAAGGAGAATGATCAAAGGATGACAAAACGACATTTAACACTAGCCTCTGGAGGCCGCCATTATTATTTCTAGAACTGCATATTAAGGCTGATTTACATTTAAAATATATAAAGCTAAAAATATGCGCAAACTTCTATGGGATACAATAAAAAATATTACACATATGAAAAAACCACGTGATTCATCTACACAACTCTTATCATTTGCAAATCCTAATGATTACATAAACAAAATTAACTCATACTTTTCTAAGATTGGCTCTGATTTAGCACAGATAATTATTTCGAAAAATACTCTCTCCCCTTGTCAACCTCCCACTTACACTGTTCCTAAATCTTTTGTTCTGTTACCCACAACTGAATCAGAAATTGATACTATAATTGTAAACTCTAAGTCAATTTGCTCTGTTGGTCTTGACGGTATTTCAAACAATTTTTTAAAAATGTATAAAGATATTTTACTTCCATCAATCACTCATATCTGCAATTTATCGTTTTCTAGTGGTATTTTTCCTGACTTATTCAAAAAGTCTGTAATCATACCAGTCTATAAATCTGGCGATAAAAGCCACGTTGGCAATTATAGGCCTATATCTATTTTACCGGCTTTATCAAAGATCTTAGAGCGTTTACTTAACAATAGATTAACTAAATATTTAGAGTCAAATAATTTAATATCAACCCACCAATTTGGTTTCCGGTCTGGTAAATCTACAGATGCGGCGGTTGAAACTTTAACAAATTATATAACAACTAAACTTGACAAGAAACAGAAAGTTATAGCCATATTCCTCGATCTAGCTAAGGCGTTTGATACTGTTTCGACCTCGCTACTCATTCAGAAACTTGAAGCATTAGGAATAAGAGATCTACAGTTACAACTTTTGTCTGATTACCTCCAAAACAGAACACAATGCGTACGAGTTTGTGATTATATAAGTAAAGAAGATGTTATTACTTTTGGCGTCCCACAGGGCAGTATACTTGGTCCTACCCTCTTTCTTACTTATATAAACAGTCTTTGTGATATGGAACTAGTAAAAGGAAATATAATTACGTATGCTGACGATACAGCACTCCTTTTTTCTGCTGATACGTGGGTAGAAGCATTCCAAAGCGCACAGATCGGCCTTAACAAAGTTATGAGCTGGCTACATTCGAATATATTAACGCTTAATACAGATAAAACCAAGTATGTCACTTTTGCTCTCAGAAGTCAGGATCAACCAGAACCAGAAACAATGAAAATCATAGCCCACTCTTGTCTCTCATATAGTACCTGTAATTCTTGTCCTATCTTGCAAACAACTAAAGATATTAAATATTTAGGTATAATTATTGATCAAAAGCTTAGTTTCCATCCACATATTAACTCACTTACACTCAAATTACGCAAATTAATTTATATATTTAAAACCCTTGTTAAAGTGGCCGATTTCAATGTTATAAAATTATTATATTATGCTTTATGTCAATCCATTGTGACCTATTGTATCACGTCCTGGGGAGGAGCTGCTAAAACTGCAATGTTAAAATTAGAACGTGCGCAACGGGCGATACTTAAAGTTAGTTTGTCTCTCCCTTTTTACTATTCCACCAAAAACCTTTATGATCGCTGGAAAGTGCTGACAGTTCGGCAACTTTTTATTCAACAAATAGTTTTAAAACAACATCGCATTACTCCATTCATATCTTCTAGTTCTCTTACTAAAAGAATTCACATCCCTTGCAAACAAAACACTGTTACGACAGCCTTTTGTTGCAGATTCTTTTACTTTTTAGGCACTTATTTATACAACAAAATCAATAAGCCAATTGATATTTACTCCTTAACTAAAGCTAAATGTAAGAAAACACTGACTGAGTGGCTTTTAAATCTTGATTACGACTCCACTGAAGCATTGTTAGTCTTAGTTACCTAAATATAGTTTCCTAACATTACTACTTATTTGTTATTTAATTTAATAGATTAAAATCTGCATTAATTATATCATATACACGTCATAACATTTTAAAATTTAGTCGTATATCATTATTGTAGGTAGGCTGGTCTAATTTATATGTAACTCTTATTTTATTTACACTTTTTATTATTCTACATCTATTATACACGATAACATAAAGACAGTCACACATAATAACACTCAATACACAATATTGCACAATTTGCTTAGCTAGTTTTTCTGGGGAGAAAGAGGCTGGTGATCAGTCACACAGGTTTATTCCTTTTACTGACACCAGGCTCTCACCATGTCAGTTTATAAGAAAAATTGTTACTAATTTAATTATTGTTAGTGTGAGAGTAAATAAAGAATTATTATTATTATTATTATTTGCATTAGTCAAAAGGCGAAGTTAACATACAAAACTGGTGAGTGAAAGCCTTATCATAGTTTGTACAGCAATTTGTCTGTTAATGGTGTAAGTCAGTGGTTGGTTAAGCAGACATATTATGTGAAAATGATGAGAAGAGCTTACTTATCAGTTTCACAAATTAACTCGCTTCTCAACTAATGCAAATATAATAAGGCATTAAGATGATGTATAAAGGACAAATTAAATCAATGATTACCAACAGTGTTAAATTTAAAATATTTTTTGTTATATTCAACAGTCAGAATATCTTCAAGTTAATTTACATGTCATACTTCTTGTTAGCTATCGAGCTCATTGGTGGATCTTAACCAGGGCTATAGTTAATTTTGGGAATTCTTAATTTAATATGAAAACGAAAACTTTTAATTTAATATGAAAGTTAAGCAAAAGTCGGATCCTAATAGCATCAGATAAATGCTCTTTTAAAGGTTACAAAGTCTGGGGAGGGGGGGCTTCAGGGATGACGATAATGAGAATGAATCTAGAAACTCTTACCCAAATCAATCCTCTCAACAACAATTCGGACTTCTCTTTCCAGTATCTCCTTCAGAAGCGTATTCTCCTCCAAAGGTGTGCCTGACTCATCATCAGTATTATCTAGATTGTCTTCTTGAGTTGAATCTATCAGAGAACATGTTTTCATGTGAATGAGGGTTGCAATTGTAGTTTTATTTACATATACTAGCTCTTTAATCCAGAAAGAAATTACAGAACAAATGGACATCTAGAAAATGACCATATTTAAATTTGATAATCAGAATACTTCAAACTCATGTATGAATTGAGAATCAGTGAACATGGGGACTGCAGGGTATCCTCAAAAAGAAAATTAAACAGAGATTTACTCATCATAATCACCATCATCTAAGACTTGAATCCCAGTAGCGATCGGAGTGTTCACTCCAACGCCCAGGGTTCGCTTTCCTACTTTTTCCACTCCACTTCACTTAGTATGCATGTCACCCTTCAAAAATCAAGCCCGCATTTCTTGAGCCTGCCCCTTGGACTGGGACCTGGCAGAAACGGTATGGCTCGACATTTGTTCCCCACTTATTTAGCCTGTGTCAGTAAAATGTGGCTATGCCAGTATAAAAAGAGATTGCCTACATATTTAGCTCAGACAACAGTCAAGTCAATTTAACAATTTTAGTTTCAAATTAATAGTACAAAGTAATACACATAAAATAAAAAGCTGTGAAGAGCTACTCATTGACATAAGATATCCTTCATATAGTGCTTCAAGTGAAAAACAGGAATCAATATACAAATGTGAGAGAGTATAACAATATTATTTGTTTCAAAGATAGTTCTTCCATGAGGTGGCATTTGCAAGCTAACACTTTGTACTTGCAGTGAAGTCGTATTTACAAATTTAACGAAAACACATGTATGTTAATGCTTATTTGATGTTCAATTGATTCAGGGACCCTAAATAACATAACAGAACACTTATAATTCCAGAAAATGTAATAAGTATACAGGTCCAAATGTAAACAATCCATCATACTAGCAACTTGCCTCCTTCTTCTTCTTCTTTGATGTTAATGACACTCAAGTCTTCATTGTCCTCCTCATTTTCTTTCTTAATTTCCTCCTCAGTATTTCTCAAAAACGGCTCACAATCCAGCTGGTACTGGTGTGCAATCGTATACTTATAATCAAAACCAAATGAGTGACTGGCTAACAATAATAAGGCATTCTGTGATTGCTGAAATTTAAATATATATTATATATATGACCAAAGCACCCCCAGTGATAGGGGTTCAAATGCTGGCCAGGGGGATTGTTAAGCGTCAAGTGCATCTTGTAACAAGCAGCCACCTTATCATGCCAATTTGCATTGAGGCATCACTGCAGTCATACCTATAATTATGGTCCTGCAATTCCTCACTCTGATACGGAGGGACACAAAAGGTTTAGTAGGTAGTCAGTGCACAGACAGTCAGGCGGTCAGTGCTTGTAACTCCTTTTGTCTCAAGAAAGTTGTCTTTAGCCCCAGCCACATTGACAAGAAAAAGGGGTGATAGGATATGATAGGGGGGGATGATAATCAGAACTCACATTCACCATGTGAAACATGATTAGTAAAAGCTATACCATTTGATGCCTATATTCTGTGTAAGTATGGTATTACACCAATCAAGCTAGTCTAGGTACTATGATAAAGATATGATTCCAGCATGGTGCTACCACCTCATTGTGATCCCGAGTCACATAATCCAAGCCAGCCATAAGACTAAATTGAAAGTCTGTTTTATTTTTTAATATATTGTCCTCCTTTATGTATCCATTAACGGCAAACCTTGTCAAGTCCGGCTGAGCGAGTGCAGGTAATTAGCAAAACCAAATTTGGTTCAAAACACTTCATATTAGGGCAACAAATCTACACTTTGACAAAATACAGAATACAAAACTCATAGAACTAGAAACTTACTTCAGAACTATTAACAATAGATGTGAGCAACTTATTGGCCTCCAAAGCCCTCTTCATCAATTGATGTGACCTCCTCAGCTGTGCACAGCATAAATAGCACACAAGAACTGTTTTCCCATCATTTGTATTGAACTGTAATGTAAAAACTACTTGTAATTTGGCATTTTGCAATATTCTTATTTGTGTAAACAATACATTATATGTGTGAAAACTGTCTTACTATGGAGGATAAATTGATTGATTTTCATTCCTCTAAATACTAAAACTTATTTAACATATTTTGTGGTATTCCAGCATTTCCCAAGGACGAACATGGAAGGAAGTAACAGTCATACTATAATTACCTGAATATGGCGAGGCCAAGGCTAGCTGTTACAAGGACTGAAATTTTGCAGAGTGGCATGAGGTTAAGCTAAATTGAGTTTAGGGGTATGCATATGTCTTATATATAGACACTAGATCTGTTATTTAGGCTAGGAAACACTTTTTAAGGTCCCACCAACAAGTTTTCAATGAATAATGA